>OW388278.2:1200000-1800000 GCA_936450705.2 Protodeltote pygarga
AAAACAATTGAACGCCGAAAAACACAAATGAACGCCGAAAACCAAGTAAACGCCGAAAAAGGAGTGAACGCAGAAAAAATAAATGAACATAGGCAAAAACAAGTGCATATCGGCAAAAGCAAGTAAACGCCGAAAAACCAAGTGAATGCCGAAAAAACAAGTGAACGCCGAAAAAACAAGTAAACGCTGAAAAAACAAGTGAACGCCAAAAAAAAAGGGAATGCCGAAGAAATAAGTGAACGCCGAAAAAACCAGTGAACGTCGAAAAAACAAATGAACGCCGAAAAATTAAGTGAAAATGGGCAAAAACAAGTAAATATCGGCAAAAATAAGTGGACATCTGCAAAAACAAGTGAACGCCGAAAAACCAGGTGAACTTTGAAAAATAAGTGATCGCCGAAAAAACAAGTGAATTAGGGCAATTTTACGGGTTTACGAGTATTTAAGAAAATTACAAGATTTTACGGCGTCCATTTTTTTTTTCGGCGTTAACTTGTTTCTGCCGATATTCACTTGTTTTTGCCCTAGTTCACTTATATTCTCGGCGTTCACTTATTTTTCGGCGTTCAGTTGGTTTTTCGGCGTTCACTTGGTTTTTTCGGCGTTCACTTGGTTTTTCGGCGTTCACTTGTTTTTTCGGTGTTCACTTGTTTTTTCGGCGTTCACTAGTTTTTTCGGCGTTCACTTGTTTTTTCGGCGTTCACTAGTTTTTTCGGCGTTCACTTGTTTTTGCCGATATTCACTTGTTTTTGCCGATGTTAATTTTTTCATACTTGTACGATCAAAATAATTAAAGTTCTATAATAGTACCACGGGCAATAAACGGTTTATTTATAATACTTTAATATTGATCATAAACTAGTGATGCAACCAGGATCTTCTTCTCACAGAAAACTCCTTAATGGTCAATGACTTACAGAAGCCTTGCATAATTATGCTTACGCATATTTTGATAATAAAACGTGATACTCACCATATGACCCGATGTAGAACTAAGAATCGTCTCCATCCGTAGGATCTCTTCAACGGTTTTTGGCAAATACAATAAACACAGTATATGTTTACTAATTAAACATGATATCCATCATAAACCCACGATACCGCCAGGATCGTCTTCTCACCTGAGAACTCCTCAACGGTCAATAGCTCGTACACAAAACCTTGCATATTCCTATGTTTATTTAGATGATTCACCATGACGTATGTATATGCAAAGTTTTTTTGGACGATCTATTGACCATTGGAAAATTCTTACATGTAAAGACGATTCAAGCTGCAGCATCTGGTCAGTGACTGTCATGTTTAATCAGCTAAATAAACGTAGGTATGCGGCGCAAAGTTTCGTGCACGAGCTACTAACCGTCGAAGAGTTCTTACATGTGGAGACGATTCTAGCTGCATATCAGGTCATGATGATTATCATGTTTAATCATCTAAAAATACGTAGGTGCAATGCAAAGTTTCGTGTACGAGCTATAAACCGTTGAAGAGTTCCTATGTGTGGAGATGATTCTAGGTGCAGCATCAGGTCATGTCAATCATATAATTGTATTGTTAACAGAACTGAACGTGTATGAAAAATTCTAGCTAAATCGTTTAGGAGGAACTAATAAAATAGCTAAAAATAGCTTGAAAAAATGGCACACTAAAGTGCAATTATTTCATGAACCCCATTCATTTCAAGATTGTCGCCATAATAAAAAAATATCAACATGTTATGATGCTTCGAATGAGATATGTTTCAAATCTGTTGGAGGGTGGGGACACTTTTACCCAAGGTCCTTTGAAACAAATATATAATTTAGGGGTAATATTCTTAGTTAAAAATTAGGTCTATTTGAGTATTATTATAGATATTTGAATCCAAAATATTCTTGTGTAAAAAACAAAAGGAAAGAGTAATATAAAGAAAGACAAACAACAACAGATAAAAATCAAAAATAAATTTTAAGAAATATTTATTTAGAAATTAAATATTTTTTTATAAAATTTTCTAATTACAATAGGATAAGATCTCCTTTAAGAAGAATTAGCGTAATTAATTAATTATTTATAATTATTCAAAGAGAAAGAAGTCAAGAAAGAGGTCGTGGTAACAACGTGATTTTTTCAATGTCATATATGTACATTTTTAGCTAATCTAAGACACCACTGACTAACAGTAAAGAAAAACATCGTGAGGAAACCTGGATTTAATAGTCTGAAATTGCCAACCCGCATTGAGCTAGCGTGGTGATAAATGCATTTAATTAATTCAATGTATTCTCTATATGAGAAGAGACTTGCGCCCTAAAATGGGACAGTTACAGGCTAATAAATTAATAATATATTAATTATTTCCGAAATTTTATAAACTTAATCCAAATGTAATCAGGCAGAAGTGCATAATATACCTAACAATATCAAAACATGACAGTGACACTGTCATGTGACAACATTTTCTATAAGATCAGTTAAAGATACATCATCCAGTACGGCCTATAAAATCACTTTTAACTTAATGAAAATTAGTTTTTTTTTAATCTGAATAATAGTGTAATTTTTTCTAAGTAACTAGCAGTTTTGGTTTATTGGTATGGCCAATTAAAATTAATTAATTAACTAAGCTTAATCCTTTTTTTATAAATGACGTGAATTTTAAGTTGTTTTCGTCTGAGTAACATTATCATTTGATTTCCGAAATTAGAGGGTTCTTAACAATTATAAAATGCTATACCGTCATACCTACAGAAGATTAGAAGATTTGGTGTGAGAAAAGTTATTTATTATAAAAACATGGTTTCTATAATAAGAAAAGCCACGCGGAATTCAAGGATAAGGAATAGAAAACCGGTGTGATAAAAAAAACGGTTTTTATATTCAGTGTACTTCCAATTAAACCTTTAAAATTAAGCTCTGCCCGAATTAGCTTTCTTTGTTCTATGGTTGATGAACAACCTGGTACCCGAATAGTAATAAATATTTACTATCAATTTTGAACAACTGTGTTTGGGATTAATTGTACGTTAGTTATGTACGAATCACCTTGTTCATCTTCAAAATAAAACCCACAATTTTTTTTTTTATAAATATAATATACCTACATTATTATAAACAAAACCGTAACACTCTCACAGTATTGTACATAGAGTCTACAAAATTAGGTGATCGTCAATATTCGTCAAGAGGGCTGGTCGGACAATTGGCGTTGAAACATATTCGAAAACTTGTAAAGTCTATTGAATAAAAAAGCAATTGTAAAAATATATATACCTAGGTACAAGTCAAATTGAGAACCTCTTCCTTTTTTCCGTCGTCGGTTAATAAAGAGATTTTATAGGTTTTATAATTTTATGTAGTTCACATGGAAATCAAAAACAAAAGAACAATAAAGTATGTAGTTCTAAATTTAAATAATTAAAGATTTGAGTACAAATAAATATAAAAATTACTAGACATGGAGATAATACATTCGGGTGAATACGGAAACCCGAAGACTACCGATGTGTTCACCGTTTGTAATGGATTTTGCAGAAACCTAAATTATACCTAAAGCATTGGTCTAAATTTTCTAGCTTTTTAAACGAAGCTTTAAATACACGTAACTAATCTCCTGTGCAAAAATAAATGACTTTAATGAAATTATAAGATAGAATCTTACTTCTACTGGGCTAATAGTCTAACTTTTTATGGCTACTTTCCATATTTTAATCTCAGTTCCATAAAGTATTATTTTCTTAAAAAATGAATACCAATAAAATATTGGATATATTATCACGCATTTTGTAATGTAAATAAATGTTTTTGATTTGATTTATGTTTCTTAATAATTTTTAATAAAGTTAGGGGAAGGACAGGAAGATGATGATTTGTTTTTATTTTTCAGAAAATTACATTCTTGTATAACTATTTAAAGTAATACATTGTTACTACTAAAAGTAATGGTAAAAAATTTCACTTTAGATATTCATCAAAGTCAAACATGAATTACCTATTTATCTGTTTCTTCTGTCTGGGTGTCATTAACCTAATTATTCATTCCTCCATCAACCTTGTATAATATTTGAAAAGCAAGTGAAATCCAATCACAAAAGATTTCATTACAAAGAACTTAATTTGCTATAAATATACATACATACATATTCAAACATATACAAATAGATACATATATATACACATACATACATATATATAAACGATTTAACTTTTAATAGAGTAAGAGTCCCTGTTAGAGCGCCATTAGTGGTCCAACATGTCAATACTAATAGGATTTCGTTAAAGATTACAATCGTAAAAGAACCTTCTATAGAATGTAATGTAATAAAAGTAAATACATGCTTATTTTAGTTATACAATCCCATAGTGAAGGTCTCTGTTAGAGCGTCATTCTAATTGACGCCCAAACAGGGACTTTTCCCAATTAACTTCAAACATTCAAATTTTCATGTCTAAAATACTTCTTAGCGTTATCTTCTGCCAGATTTAGAGTGGTTGCTATTAAGTATTTATCGTCATCATTTTCATCATTATCAGCCTGTATTAGTCTACTGCTGAACATAGGCTTCTCCCAATGGGTGGCACTATTGTGCGCTCATTGGAGGTAGATTATAATATAATCGTTACGCTGGGCAAGTGGGTTGGCGATTGCAGTAGCAGATGATTGCTGTTACACAGAAGGATGCTGCTGCCCATCCTCGGGATTTTTCCCTTTGTCGCTTCTTACGACACCCGCGGGACGAGTGGGGGTGGTTCTATTCTTATGCTAGAAACCACACGGCACCTAAGTATTAATACTTATGACAAACTCTAATTCCTAGCTGTCAGTGAGATACCAAATATTAATAAACTTAGAAGTCAAACCTTATTCCTTTGTATCGCAACCGCCAAAATATTGGAAAATGTAAAGTTGCTTAGCACGCAATGGTGCGATCCATGCTCAGTCAGGCTGGCCTTAAATATCAAGAATGGCTCTCTGGATTCATAATCTGAATTTATATTATTAATTGTAGAGCCAAAATCGATGCTATTATTAAATTATTAATACCTATTCCATGAAGACATTTGCACGTGACGGGCATCACGAGACTACTGATCAATCTACATTTTTATGGTACTCGTATGTGAGTGAGGCAAGGTGCTGGAATTTAGATTATGAATTCAGAGAGCTATTCCAGATGAAGTCTATTAAAAATCGATGGATGTCTTTTTTCATATACTTATAATATGTCAAATAAGCATAGACGACCTGCATGAGGGTAGACGGTTACCGAAACTTATTGCTCGTTCAGAGATTATGGAAGGGAATGGGGAGATAAAGGAATAGGGATTTTGTGAGAGGAACATTTGGTTTCAATGACCATCGATACTGTTATTTCACGTTGATATTCTGTGAGCGCACAAAAGTGGCGCGCATTAGGAGAGGCCTGTTCAGCTGTGGTCTACTACTGGCTGACGATGATTCTGTAATCGAGCTCTACCCAGCGGCCCAGCAAAGCGCAGCGAAACGGTAGGACGTCCTCAAGCCAGGAGGACCGATGACTTAAAAGGCTGAGGGCATTTCATATAGTGGCGTACCTTGGAAGAAACCTTTATCCTTTATTTAGTAACCTTTATTTAATAAGCCAACATGTCATCATCTGCCTAGCCTTTTCCCAACTATGTTGGGGTCGGCTTCTAGTCTTACCGGATGCAGCTGAATACCAATGTTTTACATGGAGCGACTGCCATCAGACCTCCACAACACGATACCCGTTGGTAAGACTGGTTGTCAGACTGGGGCTTCTGACTACCCGTAACGACTGTCAAAGATCTTTTGATAACTAATTTATAAAACGCACATAACTTACGAAAAGTCAGAGGTGCGCGCCTTGCGTTCGAACCCGAGACCACTGACTTGCCAGTAAACGATCACCACCACAAGGCTATCCCCACATTAAAATAATAATACCTATAATATCCTAGTCCTAGTATTTTTACGGTAAATGAACTTACGACCCTGAATACACAATGCGGTCATTCATCTGCATTTGTAACAAACACTGACCTACATATCTACATTCTCGAGGCGTTGTCGGTTTAATTTATTACTTAACCTAATGTTGTAAAATGCTGCCTCATTGGATTAGCACGGTGGATAACAAAACGCAATAAAACCAGACGGAGTCGCAGGGAATAAATAGTGTTAATTAATCAAATGTCGAAAAACCCATTTCTTTTTAAATTTTTCTTTTGAGATTGTAATGGTTCCTAAAGAATGTTCCTAATGATATCCGGAGACCGAATTTCGGTCACAGCGGTCAATCTCAACGGAGATTAGCCAGTTGGCAGTTACGCAGGAGATCTTATATTTATTTATTTATTTATTATACACTTTATTGTACACCAAATAAAAATATAACAGTACATGTAACAAATCATACTTAGGTACAATGGGCGGCTTTATCGCACACAGCGATCTCTTCCAAGCAACCTTTGGATGGACAGGAATGTTAATAAAAGACAACGGGCGGTCAAGTGTACAAGATATAAAGATATAATATACAAGATATACATACTTAAATTTAATAAATAAAATACATATTACTTTACATAAATTAAATAATTAAATATATATATATATATGTAATAGAAATACACTAATATATATAAAAATTTTAGTAGTAACAATAAATTATTATTAGACAGTATGTTAAAGCGACAGGAAATGTTCCTTAACCAATTTCTTAAATACTGGCAGAGATTGTGCTTGTCTCACATTAAGTGGCAAATCGTTCCACAAGCGAACAGCTTGAACAGCGAATGATTTGTCCAAAAACTTAGTATAGTGCTGAGGCATTTTTAATTTTAGATTTTCCGACGATCTCAAGGACTTGGAGTGTGTGTCACACAGGAAATCAAAGCGAGATTTAAGATAGGAAGGGGAAGAAGGATTAAAAAGGATATTATATAGTAGGGAAAGGATATGGGCATTCCGGCGAAGACGGATAGGAAACCACTTGAGCTTTGCACGAAATTCTGACACATGGTCATATTTGCGCAGACCAAAAATAAATCTGATGCCGAAATTCTGCAGGCGCTCAAGTTTGTTAACTTGCTCCTCAGTAAGGTCAAGATAGCTCACATCAGCATAATCTAGAATAGGAAGAAGAAGAGAGTGTGCTAGCGCAACTTTGGTAGCAGTGGGAAGAAAATTTCGAAGCCGCATCAAAGATCCAGCAGATGCAAACATTTTACGGCTAACCTCTTGTAACTGCGCAGTCCAGGACAGCGTATTATCTATAAAAATCCCCAAATTCTTCACTTTATCACAAAAAGGAATGGGAATATTATTAAAAGAAACTTGAGGAAGTACTGACCAGTCGATCCTGGAAACCATCCTGGAACTTCCAACTACAGTCACTTGTGTCTTCGTGGGGTTGACCTGCAGACCGAACTTTCTACTCCAGTCACTGATACGCACCAGATCGCAATTTATGGCAGATATCGCGTCAGACAATTCTCCAGGAGGAGCTTGGCAGTAAATCTGTAAATCGTCTGCATATAGGTGGTAGGAAGAAGTAAGTTGTTGAGAAATGGAATTTATAAAAATTGCGAAAAGTAAAGGAGATAGAACGCCACCCTGAGGGACACCGGCTGTATTATTACACCACGAGGATATAGTATCTTCGATACAAATACGTTGCCGACGTCCCAACAGGTAACTATGAAACCATTCAACCACAGATGGAGATATGTTAAGAGAACAGAGTACGCCAAGCATGATATCGAAATCCACAGTGTTGAAAGCGTTGCTAAAATCTAGCAACGCAAGTACCGTTAAGTTTCCGATTTCCATGCCTGACCTGATATCCTCCGTAATATTGACTAGGGCTGTGGTAGTGCTGTGTCCAGGACGAAAACCGGATTGGAAAGGATTGAGTAGATTATGTTTGGAGAGGAAAGTGCTGAGTTGGCTATGGACAAGCTTTTCTAGGACTTTAGACAGGAATGGTAAGATGGATATCGGTCGGTAATCGGAAAAGGTGTCAGGATTTGATTTTTTGGGTAGTGGGATTATTTGAGCATCTTTCCACGCAGAAGGAAAGACACTACAAGTGATGGAAGAATTTAGGATATGGACAAGGACAGGAAGTATTTCGTCAAGGATAGGAATAATCATATTACGGCTGACACAGTCACATCCAACAGCGTTGGATGTTATTGATACAATGCTCTTCTTAACATCACATGCTGAGAATTGATCGAAAATGAACGGAGAATAGCTAGGGGTTGGCAGATTAACGAGGTGACTAAGCGTGCAAGTTTTAGTAGTCCTGTCAAAATTGGATGAAGTAGTGAAATGCTTATTGAGTAAGTTGACATCCAAATCTTTCGGCGCTGTGGTGGGCTGCGCTTTACCAACCCCCAGTGATCTAAGAAATTTCCAAATCTTAGTCGAATCTCCGCTTTGAATCGAGTTATGGATATGTTGGCGTTGTGCGTTCCTACACACCTTATTGCATTGATTTCTAATGGAGATATATTTTTCCCAATTTAATGTGCTAGGACGAATTTTGACTCTAAATTTTGCTGCAGCTTTTTTGTCTATTAAAGTTTTTATCTCGTCAGTTAGCCATGGTGAAGGTAGATGTTTTAATTTCACCGCTCGAATCGGTGCGTGATGGTCGTATAGCCGGATTAGTGACGAAGTCAGTATTTGTACTTGGTCATCAACTGACGCAGAAGCAATAAGGTCAGTCCAGTCAATGTTGCGAGCGTCCTCTCGAAGAGCATCGAGTTTCATGCCCCCAAAGTTGCGAAGCAGAAGAACTTTAGGTTTTGCCTTAGGTGGGCGAATTTTATAAGAAAGAAATAAGAGATCGTGATAGGAGAAGGCGTCAGCTGAGCATTGACCATACTTAGCGACATGATAAGGAGAAGAGATAAAGATAAGGTCAAGAAGAGAAGGGACAGAGTTAGGGAAATGGTGAGTAGCAGCAAGATCAAGAATAGTTAAATTACAAGATTCAACAATATGCCGAAGTGAAGAAGAGCGGGAATCCTTTTTGAGGAGACAAGTATTAAAATCACCCATTATGATGGTATGATTATAAGAAGGGGAAAGAGTTTCTAAAAGATTTTCAAAAGAAGAGAAGTAATTGATACGCGAAGAAGGACAGTAATAAACTCCAAGTAAAATTTTTGTGTGGTGCAATTCAACTTGTACGAAAAGATGTTCGCCAGCGTGTGACGGTGGTGGCTGTGCGGACACATTTACTACGGTAAAGGGAATGTAAGATCGGATATAAAGTGCCACACCACCACCACCACCACCCGTGCGGTCATTACGCACAAGCTGAAAGCCAGGTAAGGAGTAAGAAGTTGAAGGAAGACAAGCTTTTAACCAAGACTCCGAGACAAGAATCGCATGAATATTTTTGCACTCAAAGCTTGCTAGTAAGTCAGGAAAATGGGCCGGAATGCTTTGGGCATTTATGTGGACAACATTAAAATTCCTGGGAACATCGGAAAAATGTGAAATGAGTGATTCTGCAAGAGAAGGCACACTCGTGAAACTGTCATTGTCACTACTGGCTGAAAAAAATAAGTCTGAATCAGTACTACAGTCCAGACTGGGCATTGATTCAATAAATAATAATATGTATTATAAAATAAATAGTAATGTAAATACTAAAATCTAATAAGAAAAAAAATAAATAAAAAATAATAATAATTGTGTCCACCTGCCAGTTGCGTTTACAGTTTAGACAAACGTTAGCGAACGCTAAACATAAAAAGAATACACAACATTGAATTTAGTAAATGTAATCCAGGCACCTAATAAATAATTACAAACAGGAAGTCAATATTATTTAAATGTACGCAACAAGAAATAAATAAACAAATTAACCAATCAAAAACAAAAAGATCTATTTTGAATGAATCCACCCGATTCTATTAGTTCTGTGCGTATAACGAAACGTACTTTATGTGACAGACCGATTGAAAAAAGTAAGTTTGACACTTTGACACATTGACCGATTCGATTATTAATTTATTGACATTGACATTTGACAATGAACAAAACAAGAATTTGTAGGTATAATACATTTTTGAGAAAGTGAGAAGATTGATCAAATATATAAACATATACTTACTTATAGTTTACAGTTTACTTACTTATAGTGCATAAATGTGAGCGCAAACACATGTAGACTCTTTATTCCCTCACTCTCATAGTCCGACGGGACAGCAATCCGACACGACCAGAAAGAGATCAGGCGCAGGGCCAGCAGCTTAACGTGCTTTCCAAGGCACGGAGTAAGTGATAATTAATTTATAATACACACATAACTTACGAAAAGTCAGAGATTACGCGTCTTGGGTTCGAACCTGAGACCGGTCACTACCACTAGGCTATCATGAACTTAATAATGTTAATGGCGCCCTAACAGGGACTAAAAGAACTACTCGAGTCCCTGTCTGGGCGCCAATAAGTAATTTGACGACACTTCTATAAATGTACTTTTTTACGGTAATTAAAGTTACTACCTTAAGTACACAATACGGACGTTCCATTGCAATTCTTTTACTAAAACACTGACCTACATAACAACATTCTCAAGGCATTGTTAGTTTAATTTATTGCTTTCCTAATTTAGTTTTTTTTAACCGGTCCAGTGTGAGTTCGACTTGCGCACGAAGGGGTTTCGTACCATTATCTATGCGTTATTAGATATACTAACTATAACCTTTTTTTAGTTTTAGTACCGTTCATGAGATACTGGTGACAGAAAGACAGACGGACAGTGGAGTTATGTTTTACAATAAAGTGTAAAATAAATAATAAGCCACAGCCAAAGCTCCACCAGAAGCAGCTTGTGAAGCTAGTTAGTGACCTTTGTATTATTATTATACTACTTTTTAGGTGTTATTTCGGAAGTCCTACTTTTTCGGAAGTCGGTTATCAACCACACATCATCATCTGCCTAGCCTTTTCCCAACTATGTTGGGGTCGGCTTCCAGTCTTACCGGATGCAGCTGAATACCAGTGTTTTACATGGAGCGACTGCCTATCAGTTCTCCACAACCCAGATACTGGGTTACACGATACCCCTTGGTAAGACTGGTTGTCAGACTTTCGGGTTTGACAGCCGGGGCCAACAGCTTAACGTGCTATCCGAGGCACGGAGAGTGATAATTAATTCACAATACGCACATAACTTACGAAAAGTCAGAAGTGCGTGCCTTGGGTTCGAACCCGAGACCTATGACTTGCCAGTCAAACGGTCATACTATTAGGCTATCACGACTCCAACCAACGTGGTTATCAACCACACATACCAAGTGAAATTAGTTATTACGATGTTTGCTATCTTCGATAAGGAGTTACGTTTTGTATCTTCGAAGTTCATCATAAGATCATGACAATAATGTCTTCCTGACCGAATTTCGGTCACAGCTGCCAATCTCAAGGTGATCTGTCAACTACGCAAGATATTATAGTGCACAGTTGTGTGCACAAACACACGCGCACTCTCTATCCCCTCACTCTTACAATATAGTCCGATGGGACGGCAATCCGACAAGACCGGAGAGATCAGGCGCAGGGCTAACGGCTTTACGTGCTTTCCGAGCCACGGAGAGTGATAATTAATTAATAATACGCACATAACTTACGAAAAGTCAGAGGTGTTTGAACCTGATACCTCTCACTTACGAGTCAACGGTCATTCCCTAGGCAATCACGAGTCATGACAATATTTATCATTATTAGCCTCACAGCCATATTTGGCTACAACGACAGCTTTTATGACTCTTTTTAACTAAGGTAGCTAGCTTCAGCTCGCAAGTTTACTCTCCAATGGCTCTCAATGCCTATTTTTGTTGTATACGTGCGCCCACACTGAGCGCACGTCAGCACACCGTTGATATAATTGTATGGGACGGCTGCAGGTGGGCGGAATTGAATTCATCCCTGTTCTGATCAATATCAAGCTTACACAACATTTTCAAACTGGTTAACTTTAGATAGAATAGAAAGATACTTTTAGAATTAAAAGGACTTGTCCGCTTTTTGTATGGACGTTGGTTTTTTATTCTGAGAAAATTCTAACCAGCATGAAACTACCTAATGCCGAAAGCCACAAAAATATGTAACCTAGAACCGTTGAAAAAATAATTTTATACCCCTCCATTTACTTTAATATTTAGAAGGGTTTGTTCGTAGACTCTCCAGAAATGCATGATAAATAGAAAATGATTTTCTCAAAATTGGAGGGATATAAAATTAAATATTTAATGTCAAAATACTAGTTTTAAGAGCCTCTATCCAAATAGGAATATTTAACACAAGCTGGTTAGAATTTTGGTCGAATAAAAAACCAGTTCAGGACAACTCTTTTTCATGTGGCAAGAGGTCTAGTGGTAGCAAGCGCGACTGCTGAGCACGAGGTCCTGGGTTCGATCCCCGGGTCGGACAAAGTGTTATTGGGTTTTTCCATTAGGAAATTCTCAGTAGCAGCACGGAGTCTGAAATTGTGCCCGGTTAATGGCAATAGGCTCGCCCCCTATTACATGGGACTTATTACATAGCCGGCGAAACGTGGGTGTACTGCATACACCTCTGCCTACCCCCTCTGGGGAATACAGGCGTGAGTCTATAATATAAGTAAAGCTCTAGGTATATTTTTTTATGCAAAAATTTAAATTTTAATGCGTTGACGCGCAATGTAATAAAATTTGTGTCAATTGAATTTTAACTATAAATTTACAAAAATTCAAACCCGCGATATATTTAGGTAAATCTCAATTTTTTTATCTAAGAACACTCAATTAAGTCACCTTTCAAAAAAAACAAATCAAAATCTGTCCATTCGTTTAGGACTATGATGCGACAGATAGACACACAGACAAACATGTCAAACTTACGACACCCCTCTTTTTGTGTCGTCGGTTAAAAATATAAATAATATCGACAATTATATTTGGTTGTTTGAACAATAACTTTGAAAATCATAGTTTTTTAATCCATTGTCTATTAATCCAATTAACAACAAATTCGATAGAGCTTTTAAAATATAGAGAGCGAAGTACTCAAAATTAAGTCAATGAAGAGACATGGAATTGCGTCTTATGCGGACATAAATGACATTACGTATAAAAAAAAATTTGAAATAAAATAACTATTTGTTAGGGTTTTTTAAGATTTAAAAAGAATATAGTCCCCAAAAGCGTTAGAAAAAACATTAAGATGAGCTATTGTCATTTTATAGCTTCTCATTGTAAAATGACGATGAACATACGTGCAGATTAATGCTTATTATAATAAAATTCATCTTGGATAGGTACAATAAAAGTAAGTTTTTTTTAATATGACCAACGCATATGTTTTTTTTTTCATACATTCGTATTTTAAATGATGTTTTTTTTTGGTCTAGTCTGTTTTTTTTTTCAAAAGTTACTGTTTTTTTTAAGAAATTAAAAAACGACACACATCCAATCCTATACTTTCTGATTGTCGCACAAAAATTGAGAATAGCAAAAAATGAAGGAGAATGTTTTCTTCATTTCTTTTCTTTAAATATTGTTTTTTTTTTTTAAATAATTATTACGTCTATTTTAAGCACTTACCTCACTGAAGTTGAACTCTCTGGGTAGAGACATTTTTTTATATCGGGAGGCAGCGATATGCTGGTAAAATGATCTTCAGACTCTGTACACTCTAGCTTGAAAGCACTTTTTTCAACGGCATAAGCCGCATTATACATTTGTTTTAAATTACCTACACCCGTGTTAGACGCCGTTGTAACTAATTTCCGAAACACTTCAAAATTTAAATATTCAACAATTATTTATTTTTTTAAATCTGTACCTATCCGAAATTTATAAAAAAAATCACGGTAAGACCAACATTTTTGGTTTCGATTAAACAAAAACGATGCTTTTAATCAACAGTTCTTTGGCACCGTACAAGAATTAATTTATTTTATTTTTTTTCGGTATAAAATATTGCGTTTCCGTCTTATCGTGAACGAGACTAATTTAGTTATGTTTTCGATTCTGCGCACTTATGGTAATCGATATTTGAACTGACTTCGCTCCTCAGATTGGCACCTCTGTTGTAATGTTGCTATTGAAAAACTTTTTTGTTTTTAAGTGTAACTTTTTAAATTTTCTTATGAAATAATGAATTGTTTCATGTTTTCCAGTGAAGCGTTAGTAATGCTAAGACATTGTAATGCTTATAACAATAATTGTTTTCAACTTCAAGCAGTAAACAAAAACAGAGCGATATTATTTAATAAGAAACTCGCAAAAACAACTGACTCGGGCGGGACATGAACCCGCGATCCCTGGCGTACCTTGTGGTTGTGACTACAGTTTAGCAAAAAAGAATCTGCAAAAATTGGGGGCGCCACTAGCGTACTTCACAAACTACAACGCAATATTACAAGATAATTGGTACTTAATATTTTTTTGTGAATTTTTTACATGTTATAGCACATGATAGCTTATTAAATATAATTATTTAATAAGAAAATTTGAAAAAACAATTGATACGGATGGGATTCGAACCCACGATCTTCGACATACCGTGTCGACGCTCTAACCGCTGAGCCACCGTATCCCATCGGCATCAATCGAAATTTCAAATCTCTTTTACACGCCTAGGGCGTGTGGCGACATCTATCGGAATACATTACGTATCCCGACTCAGTGCTCCAAACTTTGCAGTTATAGTAGACACCGATGCGATATTACCATTTTTCTTAATATTTTTTTGTGAATTTTTTACATGTTATAGCACATGATAGCTTATTAAATATAATTATTTAATAAGAAAATTTGAAAAAACAATTGATACGGATGGGATTCGAACCCACGATCTTCGACATACCGTGTCGACGCTCTAACCGCTGAGCCACCGTATCCCATCGGCATCAATCGAAATTTCAAATCTCTTTTACACGCCTAGGGCGTGTGGCGACATCTATCGGAATACATTACGTATCCCGACTCAGTGCTCCAAACTTTGCAGTTATAGTAGACACCGATGCGATATTACCATTTTTTCTTAATATTTTTTGTGAATTTTTTTTTTTTACATGTGCTATAACATGTAAAAAATTCACAAAAAAATATTAAGAAAAATGGTAATATCGCATCGGTGTCTACTATAACTGCAAAGTTTGGAGCACTGAGTCGGGATACGTAATGTATTCCGATAGATGTCGCCACACGCCCTAGGCGTGTAAAAGAGATTTGAAATTTCGATTGATGCCGATGGGATACGGTGGCTCAGCGGTTAGAGCGTCGACACGGTATGTCGAAGATCGTGGGTTCGAATCCCATCCGTATCAATTGTTTTTTCAAATTTTCTTATTAAATAATTATATTTAATAAGCTATCATGTGCTATAACATGTAAAAAATTCACAAAAAAATATTAAGAAAAATGGTAATATCGCATCGGTGTCTACTATAACTGCAAAGTTTGGAGCACTGAGTCGGGATACGTAATGTATTCCGATAGATGTCGCCACACGCCCTAGGCGTGTAAAAGAGATTTGAAATTTCGATTGATGCCGATGGGATACGGTGGCTCAGCGGTTAGAGCGTCGACACGGTATGTCGAAGATCGTGGGTTCGAATCCCATCCGTATCAATTGTTTTTTCAAATTTTCTTATTAAATAATTATAATTGGTACTTAATTATTTCTATGACGAATTTTTTGTCATCAAATATAATCGAATGAATCACTTCTAAGTTATTTTAGTGGCACAAACTTAGTTCTTAAGATTTTTATTTTTAGTTCCAGCTGTCACCAAGCTGTAATTATCAAATAATGTCAATATTTAAAAAAAGCAGTTATGCCAAATGCCAAACTGCCAAACGGACCATCAACTGTCAAGTCAGACGCTCGAACCCAAGGTGCACACGGAAGCACCTCTGACTTTTCAGATATGTGCGTAGGTATTATAAAAAAATATCACTTACTCCGTGCCTTGAAAAGCATGATCGTCTGATCTCTCTCTGGTCGTGTCGGATTGCCATCTCATCAGTCAAAAAATACTTTTAACTATAATTCCTTTTTTTTATGGAACTCTAAAAAAGGAAAAACCCGACCGCTGAAGTTTAGAAATAAAGAAATGACGTGAATTACTGGCACAAAAGCAAAATTTTTCCTCTAAGACTGGCAGTTACCAAAAAATTAAAAAGATAAGATGACGTTTTCCTTTTTTTTTCTTTTTTTTTGCCAGGATTTTAAGCTACTGCTACAAGCTACAAGAAGGTAGGTAAATAAACTAAACAATGAATAAAAACTATTTTTTTTTTTCAAATACAATTTATTAATAAACATTTACTTACAGTAAGAGTACTGAGCTTAAAGTTAGTGATTAAATAGATTTTTTTTAACCGGATCTTCCAACCATTTGGGTGTGCCTCAGTAGAGGGGCGTAGATGGCGAGAGGGGCGAAGATTTTTTTGCATTGTCGAAAAAAATGTCAATATCATCAATCTACATATGTATTCGTCACTTCATCGCCTTAAGTATGACTGGCAGGAAACGCTATGGTATTAAGTCCGCCTTTTTAAAGGCATTTAAGTATTTAATAAACTTTAATAGGTACATTTTATATAAACCACTTACATTTGGATCATCCATCTCCTAGGCACACCTTAATAATTGGCAAATCCTGCCCTAGATTCTTGAGCTGAATCGCTGTTTTTTCCTTAAGGCTCTGATCGACAAGCGAGTAAAACAGCGGTTTTATGGGTCGTAGAAAGGAGGCTGCGGTTTTTACCGACGAACCTGACTCGCAGCTCATGTTTACTTTATTTTTTACTCAGCTCGCCAAGCAAAACCGCGTGTCAATCATGGCTGACGAGTTACGCTTTGTTTTTTATAATTTCGATATACAGGGTTATTTGTAAAACACCAGCATCCTTAAAAGGGGTCATTATACTCATCATTCTGAACAACTTTTACTATGAACCAACTATGAAATCGCAATAAAAAATTCAGTTCCATACATTTATGTTCACATGACTCAACAAAATGTATGGAACAGCTGATTTTTTTTTGCTAGGTTGGTCCCATAGTAAAAGTTGTTCATAATCATGAGTTTAATGACCCCTTTTAAGGATGCTGGTGTTTTACAAATAACACTGTATAACACAAAGCTTCAGAGTCGGAACAAGACATGTTACCTAACTTAACTGTCATTCAAACGCGACTGTTTTGCCATCAGTAAAACCGTCGTAGCTCGTACGTCGATCACCGTCTCTAGAAAACACCATCTTGTAAGGAAAACTTAACGATTCAGCATAGAACTACATTTGGACGCCAATTAAAGCTCTGTGTAGGCCCCCTGGTATAACAACATAATAAATAACACATTTACACTACAGCAGTGGCGGAGGCTCCACACAACTCGATTTCTACCGACTTCCCATTGAAAAATGACAATCTATAATGCTGCTGATTCTCTTGTACATCCAGCTAAACAAATTATACCCTAACTATATCTATTTCTAATAAACACCATAAAAAAGGACAGCAAATTGAACTACAACATTAGAGCTGTCAAATTAGTCTACGTCCTTGCAATTGACGTAATAAGAGACCTTTATGACATGCCGAATAATTCTCGTTGATATTCACGCAAATGGACTAGTTTGACAGCTCTAAAAATCTTCTATCTTTTTCTAATGATCTCTGTTAGAAAGAGAGATGGCGAGTCTAAATTAGTTTAGAGCGTGTGCAAGAGTATTAGCACCAATGACTAACTGTGCCATTGGTTTTTCTTCAGGTTGATTAAAGAAAGAAAAGAAGAAAAATTCTCTTAGAAAAATTCACCCTCCGCCACTACAGTAGTGTTTCACAACACGCCGTCACAACTGTTAACTTTGTAAATTACTTAAAATTAAAAAATTAATGTTATTAAACAATTTGCGCTTGTTTATTGTCACGAAAAAATATATAATCCTAGGGTACTCGATCCTGCTCTGTAGGAGACAGGGGCGTGCAGACATTTTCGACAGGGCAGGCATACATAGTAATCCTACTTAGTTTCACTAATATACACAGTTGTCAGGATAGGCAGAGCCTTTTTGCCTATATGAACTGCACGTCCCTGGTAGGAGAGGCCTTTGCCCTGCAGTAGGATAATTATAGGCTAATTTATTTTATAATTTATTGGGGGGCTCGACGTTAAAAGATTGGGAAACCTTGACTTAAGAGTCATAGGGACATAATTCCCTCCTAAGTAAAGTTTTGGCCACCCGCATAAATACTGTATTTAATTATTTATCGGAGGGCTCCACGTAAAAAAGATTGGGAAACTTTGACCTAGAGTCATAGGGACGTAATTCCCTCCTAAAGTTTTGGCCACCCGCATAAATACAGGTATATACCTACATAAAACACATTATGTATGGTCAATAATGGTCATAAAACATAGACCACAGCGAAACGAAGCTAAGTATGTTTAGTTTTGCTCGGATGTAGCGGAACTATAAGAGTCAAACGAGGTATTTTTTTTGTTATGAACTGTTTAACTGATTAAGAGTGTGTTTTTTACTTGAAGTTAATTTTTTTGGTGTAATTATATTTTGTGAATAATAATTAGTTAATAAAATATTATAGAACACCCGCCATCTTGATGTCAAAATAGCGGTTGTACATTAATTTCGAAATAATTTCGTTCTGAAAGTGAATTTTTAAAGCTAATTACAAAATAGTACATTTTAGGTACATTTTTTATTTATTTAATATAATTTAATTTCCTATGGTACACCTGGTATTTTGACTTTCTCAAATTTTTGCATTTACGTTTAGTTTTGACAGTTCAATATAAAAGCTTGGTAAAAACGTTGTTTTTATAAAAAAAATATTTCGATCTGTAGTTCGCGGAGTGAACTAAAGTATGAAATAATATTAGTAAAAAATATTTTTTACATAAAACGGTTTTGTCACCAAAACTAAAGCTGTGTACCAAATATCAGATCAATCTGTCAACAGGAAGGGGGTAAAATATCTAATACAAAATTTGAACTAAATAATAAACAGGTCAAGCTAAGTAAAACCGTTTAAAAACAGTAGCTACATGAGCCTTGCTAAACGAACTTACAGTTTCGCTTTGTTCACAATTAGTTTTGCGCCAATTGATGGCACTTACACAATTTCTACTAACACAGTAAATCTAATACACAGATATATTATATATAATTATATATATTATTTTACCTAATAAGCACCCCGGAAGGCATATCATACACTCATTATGCAAAGTCACAAGGTCATATACAGGGTTATTTGTAAAACACCAGCATCCTTAAAAGGGGTCATTAAACTCATCATTATGAACAACTTTTACTATGGGACCAACCCTGAGATCGCAAAAAAAATCAGCTGTTCCATACATTTTGTTGAATTATGTGAATTATGTTACGCGAACCCACAATAGTGGCGCGCATTAGGAGAGGCCTATGTTCAGCAGTGGTAATACAGGCTGATAATGTGTAACGTAAAAGTGTGATGCAAAATCTTTCTAGTATAAGTTGAAATCTTGTTGTACAAAGAAACGCAGTTGACCAAAAAAGTGGTGTATCACCCTAAGGTTGAATGCCGCTTACAGGTTCATAGGTTATAAAGATTAGTTTCGCTTGCACATCGATGTGACACTTCTATTGGCATCTTTTTAAATAGTTTTTATACTTTTAAATTTAGAAACATTTAAATTTTCTTTGTAGAAATTGTCTTATCCACTTATAATAAAGGTTAAAATGTCCTGCACTTATAAGTGACTTTGACGTATGAATACTTTTCAAGGTTATGTCATTATTTTGCATCTGTTTCAGTGATATATTTTTAGTAGATATGAACCTTTTTGTCATTTTCGATGACTAGGATACTAAATCAAAACTGATACACCACTTTCTTGGCCGACCGTACTTATTTTTTTTTTACAAATCACAGCACCACCTAGCTTTTCACTAGGAAGACTGTCCGAAAATACAAAGTGAGTTATATTTTTCATTACATTTTTTTTTAAGAATGTTTTCCTTTTTTATATTTTTCAAACGACCTCTTTAAAGCATAGAACTTTTAGCTTCCAGTATGATATACCCGTTTAGGCACATTGTATTAAAGCTTTCGCCACAAGATATTTAAAAAGCAGTATTTTACCCTTACCTTGTCCAAATATTATGCGAAAAATAGAGTTCGAAACTCGACAACTACAAAAATTTTCAGTCCAAACATTTATTATTTCTTCCAAATCATAACACTTTCTTCACACACTCATACTTAATCAACTCACACACTCACACACACAACTTACTGCTTGTAACAAGAGACAAATGTGTCTAAACACTTAATAGATATCAGAACGTGGACAACATGACATCAAGTAAATACGATAAATTTATTAATAATACATTTTCTTACACTAAGAGTATCTCTGTATGAGATATTCTTCTCTGTAGGAGAAGAGGCCTTTGCCCTACAGTGGGACGTTACAGGCTGATTTATTATTATTCTACATATTATTGATTATACTTAGCAATACAACAACAATGAGTAGGTACTTAATATTACACAGATGTTTAATTTTACAACATATAATACTTAATAATACTAATATTATAAAGAGGTAAAGTTTGTATGTACGTATGTCAGGGGTAATCTCTGGAACTACCGATCTGACCCTTAAAATTCTTTCACCATAGGAAGCTACTTTATCCCTGAGTGCTATAGGCTATTTTTTATTCTGAAAAAGTTGAGTTTTCAGTAAAAAATAACAATATCTGTGATTCAAGTCAGAAAAAAACTGGTAATCTGGCGCTTTATCAACGTGTTTTTACGGGAAAATTTAATTTAACGCGGACGAAGTCGCGGGGACCAGCTAGTACTTATTTTTATTCAAATATACTTATAAGATATATGGGATAAGGGTAGCGAAAACTAAAACCATGAATTCAATACATGATCCGACTCCCAAGCGTTGTAATTTTTCATCGGTTTACTCCGTCTTTCTCTACTAACTAAAGCGGGTAGGAGTCGGTGGCTTAAGCCGGGTCCAGACGGGTGTAACTTGTAATGTAATCCAGCATGTAATGTAACACGAATTCTGTGTGTGGACAGCAATACTAGCGTACATGTAACGCTCGGGCTGATCCATCGGCTGTCGGTTTTTTGTGCGAACACAAGGGCGCAGTGCACTGCACGGGATTCGCGTTGATTTCATGTGCCGTCCACACTGTGATGCTATTTAAATGTAATCTCACATTACACGTTACGCCCGTCTGGACTTGGCTTTAGATTGTAAAGTGATGGCACGGTACGACAGAGATCGCGAGCTCAAGTCCCGTCAGTCAGTTGTTTTCGCGATATTATTTTAAATATTTTCATTAAAGGTTCTCTTAAACATTTTTGCGTCTGTGGCTAAGGGGTTGCTTAGCATATCTTCGTATTCTAAAGATTAAATATATTATTTGGTATTCTTAAGGTTAAATTATACTAAAATCATTATAAATACTGTCGCCTTAGAATTTAAAAAGCAGTTAAGTAAGCAGTCGTCTACAAAAACTTCCTACCTACAAACAGGGACGTATACCATATTTTCTGAATCTCATTCAAAGTACGTATACATGTTTTTTTTTTTTCAATATAATTTTTAAAAAGGTAGCTACAAGAATTTTCAGTTACAACTAGGAATTGATTCCCCCTTTCAGTCACAATACTTAACTTTATTTTTTTTTGTGGCCGGGGGGAGTAAAAAATATTCCCGTGCGTCCAAGAAGACTTACGGTTATTTGGGGTTCGGACCCCTTAAAAACATCTCCCCCCTGCATGTTCCTCGCACCGCATCGGACGGGGCTAGGTACTGCTTGCAGTCCCTCACCTATAATAATTAACCTATCACATTATCCTTTCACACACATACTCACACACACATACTCACCCTAACACATACTCACCCTCACACTCAAATTGACACAATTTACCACAGTCTAACCACCAAATTGTTTAAAGCACGAAATTGAATTTTTTTTTTCAATAAGCTCACTACATTTTATTTTTAAGAACACCTATTAAACCTATTTTTTCTTAATATTATTGAGTTTTTTTTAAATACTTATTTGAAAATCGAATTGTTTCGTTTTTCAAAAAGCACACCAAGTGGCTGGTTCTTTTTTTTTTTTGTTTTCCACAACTAACTTTTTTTATCATTTTTTTTTGTTTTTTTTTTATGAATTAAATTTTCTTCATAATATGTATAAGTATACCTAATTTATTTATCAATTGGGTATTAATTTTCTTTGATTATAATTCATACGGTGAGCGATGTAAACCGCGCGGATCGCTATCAGTTAATCTATGTCAATATTATGTCATTTGTAGTATTAAATTCGAAATTTCTTGTTGATATTTTATAACCAGCTAAATGTTCTAGCAAGTCGAGTCCAGTGGGGGAGCGCTACCCCCCTCCCCTATGGGGTACGTGTATAATCGTGTGATATCTACTCCATGTACTTAGTACTGGAAGGATGTCTAAGAATATAGTTAGATTCAATATTGGTGCTAATTCTCTTGCAAAAACTTCTCTTTCTAACAGAGATCATTAGAAAAGAATTGAAAATGTGTAGAGCTGTCAAACTAGTCCATTTGCTTGATAGCAACGAGAATTTAAGTCGGCATGCCATAGATCTCGTCTAATTTTACGTAAATTGCAAGGACGTAGACTAATTTGTCAGCTCCAATTTGACAGTTAAATTTTCTGTACTTTTTCGTTGGTGTTTATTAGAAAGAGATATAGTTAGACTAAAATTAGTTTAGCGGGATGTACAAGAGAATCAGCACCATTATATCACATTTATTTTAGTAAATCATATAATGATTAGTTTTTAACTTCTCTGAGAAGAGGACTTTGTCCTGTAGTGGGACAGAATATAGATACATGATATTTGATATGTTTAAAAAAATATATGTTACAACCATGTCAAGTAATGATTTCGAAAAAAATTAATTTAAAAGATATCAGATATGAGTTTGTGTAGTACAACGCTCTTGCCTACTGAGTTATCGTGTAAAGTTTGACGAAAAAGAGTCTGTAAAAATTGGGGGCGCCACTGTCGCACTTCTCATACTACAACTCAAAATTACAAGTTTTTTGGTACTTACATATTTCTATGACGAATTTTTTGTCACCAAATATAATGAAAAGAATCACTTTTAAGTTATTTTAGTAGCACAAACTTGGTTTTTAAGATTTTTATTTTTAATTCCAGCTGTCACCGTCGCAGACTCTTTTTTGCCAAGCTGTACCTAAAAGTGTCGCCGGTTTTTATTTAAAAAAAAATAGTAGTGTTTTTTTGCTTTAACGCGATTACTCCCTAAGGCGCTGTCTCCACGAGCGAGAGATTCGCGGCGATATTATCGTCGTGCCACGTATTTCTATACACTCTCTATGGAACCGTCTCCACACAGCGCTACAATCGTAGAGTGATTTTATATGAAAAGGCCGCGATTCTCTCTCTCGTGGAGACAGCCCCTTAGGCTAAAAACCATCAGAATTTCATTGCGTTTCGATGGCAATTTGATAGTTTTTTTTGTACATGCTTACCTACGCCATTATCATAATTTATTTATTCCAAATAGCTCGTCCCTTCGGCGAGATTAAGGAACAACTGTCACATACTATCGTTGCTCGATTCATCAAAATGAGTTTGAGTGGTTGCCGAATTGAAGCTTAACAAAACATCGCTCTTGACCATGAAACGATTTTCAGCTGTCTGTGTTTCCGTCGAAGTAAGATTTATGCTAGCAGGGCTAGAGGATAGACTGTCAAATAGTCTAAAATTAGGCCGAGGAGAGTCGTGGCAGAAACAGGTCTGTGTCTTTTTAATACTCAAATCCGGGGACTGTGTTTGCGAAGATAGGTATGATTGTGTCTCCTTATTGGACGTGCTTAAGCCAAATTCTAATGGGAACGTTTGAGTTTGAATATCAGAGAGGGAAACGGACTCGGAGAAGAACAAATCATCTTCACTATTTTGTCCTTTAAGCGACAGAAGGTCTTCGTAAACTGTCTGAGTTGATATCTCATCTGTCTTCGTTTCAAATTCATTTTTTATTTGCCACGAGGGTAGTGTGACATCGTTTTTGATGTCCTCGGGAATTTGAGTCGATAAAGACTTCTTTGGGCTATCCATAACCTCTAATTCCAACACTTTTGGTTTCGTATCTTCTTGCTTCTCTAGCCAAGCGTTAGAAGTCTCTGTCTCCTCAATTTTAATTTTCTTTTTGGTTTTAACATCATCGTTTAATTTGCGCTTTTCAGATTTCTTTTCGTCCTTGTATAGTTTGTGGACATCTGGATGTTTTCTCAGCAAATGTACCATTAATTTCTCGTTACTTGTGTAAGTGCTATCGCAGAGTTGACATACGTATATCATGTTACAGGTCTTTATATGCCGATAATACTCGCTCTCTATAGAAAAAGACATAGAACATTCGTTGCAATGCAATGATTTTTCTTTATGCACCTTATAATAATGCTGATTTAAATTTTTTCTTCCCATAAACCATTTTTTTTCGTAAGAATCTTTATGGTGCTTGCAAGTAGCTTCAGAGCAGAAGTACTGAAGTTCGATTTGGAAGTCGTTCGACACGTTGTGTACATTTTTAAGATGGGTGTGCAGGTCTTTCTTTTTTAAATACTTGCCCTCACAGTTAAAAGGGCAGGGCAGATATAATTTGACTTCGGTCTTAGGAGCTGTTATAAGTAGAATTAGTTTTTTTTCTTCTAGCGACCAAGTTATTTCATTTTTGATATTCTTTTTAGCTTGAATTTTCTTTTTCTGAAACAAAATATTAAAACAGTTCAAAATAATGTTCCGACAAAGTTCTAGCAACTTCTAGATTCTTCTACTCGCTACAAGATGACGTTAGGAGCGCTATGAACGCAACTGCGTAACAGTAATATGTCCTGTATCTAAAGCTAATAATAATAATGTTCTGACCGAATTTTTTGTCGCGTTGCCAGTTGGCTAGTCTCCGTTGAGATTGGCCGCTGTGACCAACAAGAGTTGGCACAAGTGTTTGCGCAAAGACAAATGCACTCTCTATTCCCTCACTCTCAGGCGCAGGGTTATCGTCTTTACGTGCTATCCGAGGCACGGAGAGTGATGATTAATTTATAAAACGCACATAACTTACGAAAAGTCAGAGGTGCGCGCCTTGGGTTCGAACCCGAGACCTCTGACTTGCCAGTCAAACAGTCATACCATTAGGCTATCACGACTCTTGTTTACTTGACTTGTTTACACATATTAACCGAAGAATTACCTTCAAAGATATCTTGAGCTTCATGTCAGATAGCTGGCACCGTTCTCTAAATTGCTTGCAGGTCGTTAGAGACTGCTCACACTCCGTACAGAGGAGCTCTGATAAACCTTCAATTCTTGAATTCTAAAAAAAAAAAAATATTCTCAAAAAAAAAACTATATATGCATCTCTGTCTTTTCTAATTTATGAGCATGCTAGAGCTTAATTATCATTTGCTAAAACGGTGAAAGGAAACACTGTGAGAAAATCAGCACACCTGAGAAATTTTTCAACGGTGTGTAAAGCCATGTCAAGAGGCTTACGGGCGGTTTAAACTCTACCAATGTACTATCGCGGACATACATAAAACATAAACAACATACATAAATTTCACGCCTTTTTCCCATGGGGGTAGGCAGAAACTACAGAAAGCCACCTGCTACGGTGCTCCTACATACTCCATTTGTCTCGTCCACATTAATACATGTAGTTACACGCGCAGGTAGCAATTACTGCGCACCTGACCTTCTTGAAGGACATCACCATTGAGGTCAGTGTATGTACTATCGCGGACACGAACGGTACACCACTTTGCGATCAAAATGCTTTGAACGATGCTACGTGCGTAGCGGCGGGGTTAGCGCTACGTTCGGACGCCGCCGGCAAGCGATTCTAACCTTGGATTGGTGGCTTTGTCCACGATAGTACATAATAATATTACTTAATAATAAAATATAATCCATAGTGGTTTTTAATATTAGTTTAACCCTTAATTTGATATTGTTCACTGTGATAAACATTGAAATAAAAAAAATATTGAGCAAAAGTTTTCTACTTCTCATCCGTTTTTATTTGACGTAAAGCAAGATTAAAGTTTATTCTGTAGAATAAAAAATATTGCTACTACTGGCAACACTATTTACCTATCATTATCGAGACGAGGTATAGGCACGACGCGGGCGCACAATTCTTCGAAAAGTAAATATTATATTTTACATGGTTTACAAAACTATCCTAAATTATTCATTCTTTTAATTTACTAAACAATGTCCCTAATTTGCTTTTGTGTGTGTTTTGCGCAATATTATGACTTTTTAGTTACTTCTTTTTATCGGCAAACTTGTTTGTTCATCACAGTAAACATTGCCAAATACTCGAACAAGTATTCTCAATTTCATATGTTCATTATGATGAACCTTGCCAAATTAAGTATAACGTTTATTAACAAACTATCTGCCCGACGAGACTTGGTACGCATGATTATCCTACCTCTAGCCTATTCTACCTCACCCTACTCTACCCCTACCCTACCCTACTCTACCCCTACCTAACCCTACGCTATCCTACCGTACCCTACCCTACACTACCTCTAGCCTTACACTACCCTACTCCTATTCTACCCTGCCCTATCCTACCGTACCCTACACTATTCTACCTCTACCCCTACCCTACCCTACAATTTTATTGGAAAATTAAATAGTCGTTTTAGTTTTGTATTAATGTTTCTCACCATTTAAACCTCCCCTGAACTTCCACAAATATTTCAAAATCAAAATAAGCCAAGCAGTCCAGCCATTCTCGAGCTTTAGCGAGACAAACGAACAGCAAATCATTTTTATGTATTTATACATGTAGATAGTATGCTTGCATGTGGTGGGTTTTTATTTGGCTTATGTATTGTTTTCTGCCTGTTTATAGCATAAATTACAAGGTCGCATGGATAGAATATCAGCACTTGTTCCTGTCGAGTACGTACCTTCCGACACTAGTCACAAATCCGATACTAACAGTGACAATGAACTACTGCCACCTTCTCCAAGCCTTGTTTTATCTTTTGCGACTACCATAAATTCCTTCTCATAGCTATAGATAGGTAAAGATGTAAACCTCAAATCAGCCAGGTCTACTAGCCCAATAAGCTACGATAATAAAAGAGATTATCCTAGCACAAAAGAAGACGGGTCGATGCAAATTTTGTCATAAAAATACAACTACGTATTATACAGGCAGTAGTATTATCGTTTTTTAACATTTACTCAATAAATAACTAAAAGAAACGATTATTATTGTTTTTTTATTTTACCTTTTAAACAACACTAATTTGGCAGTGTTCACCGCAGTGAACATGAAAAAATAACTTTTGTTCTCTACGAATTTAGCAGTGTTCACTGTGAGATACATTGATTTCCTGAAAACCTGTAAAAGCAATAATTTTTTTTCTATTTTTTCTGTATGTATTATTACACAAGGATTTCAGATATATATCTTTTTTCAATAAATAAAGTAAATCGAATCTCTGCCAAATTAAGGGTTAAAGGAGCCAACATCCATGTCCTGTCAGTAATTATTTAGTTTTATAAGGCTGTATGAAAGAAAGAATATCAAATTAATGATGAGGATGAGGAAGTAATCTATTTATGTAAAAAAAAAATAATAAAAAAAAAGAAAAAAAAAAAAACATACAGTCGAATTGAGAACCTCCTCCTTTTTGGAAGTCGGTTAATAAAACCGACTTCAAAAGGAACTAAAAAGCTTGAAATAACTTTAAAACGTTTTGGAGTTGGTTCCAAGTGAAGTTCTTAATGAGAAGGTTAAAGAGGGTAGAACTAGACTTGGAACCGACTCTAAAACGTTTTAAAGTTATTTCAAGCTTTTTAGTTCCTTTTGAAGTCAGTTAAATTTTTTATTAAAAATATTTTTTTTACGATTTTTAGTGGTGCCTAAAATTAATCCCCCCTCCCAGACTTTTGTAAGGCTAATATTTGAAATCCTTATGAAAAGCCCATTCCAACGATACCTCACACGATATTTTTTACCTTAAGGTGTGTCCAAATACAACGCGGCATTCGAGGGCGGATGCCGCGCGCGGCTAGCCGCGCTTTGTTTGGACGACTGCCGCGCGCGGCAGCCGCGAGCTACTCTACGTAATTTACGAATAATAAGCAAAGCTACAACACACACGGCCGCTTTCATTGTGGTTTGAATACGAAATGTCTCGGACATGCCGCGCAGCACTGTCGCGCAGAAGGTCTAAACTAGTCGCGCGGCAGAAATGTGTCCTGCAAACGCCGCGTGTTGCTGCCGCGCTCTTGCCGCTCAATGTTTGGACACACCTTTAGATGATTATAGGAGGGGGGGAGGTGACCCCGTATCCCCTCTCTTCCTCTTTACTCGTCAGCCATCGACTGCACGTATAAACAAAGCAATATTACTTGTTACGACAATTCTGCTATTATCCTACGAGGAGTTCCGTTCCATATCTCGTAAGTCCATGATCAGATCATGACAATATTTCTATGGGACCACTTGGCAGCTATTTCGCGTCGAACAAAAAAAGAATCACGCGAATCGGTCCATTAAACCGCGGCGTAATCGATGTACATACATAGAAAAAAAAAACGTACAGGCCGAATTGAGAACCTCCTCCTTTTTGGGAAGTTCGGTTAAAAACCTAAATAAATTGATGTTACCCATGGGGCTGGAATTCACCTTGCGTGATTGAAGCTCCGTTAAAAAAAAAAAATAGATTTAAAAAAATTCCTTCTGACTGAATTCCGGTCACTGTGGCCAATCTCAATGGAGATTAGCCATTGATGCAGGAGATATTAAAATGCACAAGTGTGTGCGCACACAGGTACACTCTCAGTCTGATGGGACGGCAATCCGCCATGACCGGAGAGAGATTAGGCACAGGGCGTTGGCCTGGTCTTGAGCTTAACATGCATTCTGATGCACGTAGTAAGTGATATTAGTAAGTGTGAATACTGCTTACAGTTTGGCAAAAAAGAGTCTGAGGCGGTGACAGCTGGAACTAAAAATAAAAATCTTAAAAACTAAGTCTGTGAGTACTAAAATAACTTTTATGTGATTCATTAGAATAAAACGAATGCCAAAAAAGTCATCATAAAAAAGTAAGCACCAAATAACTTGTAATTTTTAGTTGTATTATGAAAAGTGCACACGTAGCGACCCCAATTTTTCCAGACACTTTTTTGCCAAGCTGTAATTGTGAATGTAACAGACACCCACAGGATAAGCTTGAGCAGGCCTAAAGGCTATCCAGAATACCAAAATAATAAATGTAAACAATCTTGATACGTCTTTTATTACTAATATGCAAATTATAAATTCACAAATAAAATGTAATTAATTGTTTTATGGAAATTAAACACAGTAATTTCATTTATAATCACATCCAATCCAATTCCAATTTTAATAAACTGGCTCCATCGCAATTACTAATCAAATTAGTTTTTCAAGGAAAAATATAAAAGAAGACATGTCAAGATTGTTGACATTTATTATTTTCGTATTCTGGACAGGTTATAGTGATCAGTATTTTCAAATCCTGTCATCTTGGCAAATAAATGAAGTACTGAATAAATGTGCTCTGTTCGGGTCGGGCTGCTATCTCATCGGACTGAGGGTACAGTCTGTTATACACAATATCTGCTGCGTAACAAGAGCGGATCCAGGGGGTTTATGGGAGTCATGACCTGGGCTGGTTCCAGGACCTAAGTGGACCACTAATTAAAATTACTGAACACTAATTAAAATAAAATTGTTAAATATAAATTGATTTGTTTTAATATAGGCATTTACAAGCGGCGTGGCGCGGGCGGGGTGCGGTTGGGGTTCGGACTGAATGCGCTTCACCGGCACCGCGCCCGCGCCCGTCACTGCTTATATTTGTCCCATGCCTTACATACATTAATAAAATACCTACTTTTTACTTGTAACTATGATTATAAAAATTTAATTATAACTTCTTGTGATTTAACCACGACTATGTGACCCCACCCTGACACGATAGCTGGATCCGCCCTTGCTGCGTAGTTGGGTAAATAGCACTTATTGAGATCGGCCGCTGATACTAAAATTTGAATAGGTGACTAATAATAATAATGATGAACAGAAATGCATTGAAACCGACCTGGATATTTGTTGCTTTAAAAAAATCTTGGGATAAACCCCACTCGTAGATGTTTTTCATTTCGCCCGACTCAGCAAGACAACCGCGACATACTAGGGCTAAACGATTTATAGGTGTATTAAGTTTAGTAAACGTAAATGATGCTGACATTTCATATGATTAAATTTTTACACAGTAAGTTTAAGTTTAAAACACATGAAACGAAAACATAATCACTGACATATTTGTTTGTTATTGATTTTTGATTTACTGACATTAAATATCCGTTTCACGGCACAAGAACATTGTAAAAAAATGAACCGGATTCGTATGAACATACAAAATAAAAAAGAGATAGAATAAAAAAATGAAAATGTTTTAATTTTATTCTTAACTTCACTAACTAACTTCACGTTAATACATTCTAAATTACTAAATAAATATACTGCATAAATAACAACAGTTTATGTAATGGCAATGTCTGCAAGAAAGGTGAGCTTAAAATGAAACGCAAAATAAAGTAGCGTTCATAAAAATTAAGTTACCTACCAGAGCAGTTTTTTTTTAAAATATTCGCTATTATTTTTTAACATTTTTTAGGTATTTTTGACTTAATTTACACGGAACTGTTTGATATTAGAGGATGTTAAAATAAAAAACATTGTTTTTATTAATGCCATAAAATCTATTACCATAAAAATGTACTAGAAAGCCATTAAATATATTTGAACGAAGAACCCACTCGTCATTTTGACAACTCTTTTGGCTCAGCTAAATTTACAAGAGTATGATTGTCTAGTAGAAAGGTAATATTATCTCTATTTACATTTATTTCAGAGGAAACAATTCATGCGAATTCATAAAAAACGCCGGTTGGTATTTTATAACGAAGTTGGGCGTAGATCGTAAAACGTTAGAGCGCGCAGACTTCACAGCGGTCGCCATTTCCGCCACGAATACTGGCTGGTGATCTTGTGTGTGGTATAGTGATATTGGAGGTTATAGTGCTTATTTTATAGTTATTTGTGCATCTGTTTTGTTCAAAACAAATTTTGAGGACGTTAAACACTTATCCGTCGTTGTAGGCACTATAAGTGCAAGAAATGAGTGAGTATCTTCTATTCAGATTACGTAGCATTGAATACGCACACGTGCAGATTGTCTCAATATTTTCCAATTTAAATTGCATCTACACGGTGTCGACGTTAGATTTGTAATCGCATTTGTTCACGAATGTGTCGGTAAGCGATTGTGATATAAAATCGATCATAATGAAAGTCGGTCAATTAATTATTTTAGTTAGTAGGTTGATCTATTTTCGGCCTGTCGTATGCACTATTGTTCATAGTTCTATTTTTTTATTTACATCTGTGCGAAGTCATGTGTTGTAAACAGCGTACGTGGAAAGTTCCGTATAAAGTAGAAAGTTGAATATTTAAATAATCAGGACACCTTTCATTTGTTGACATTCAATTTCATAATATTTTCGCGTGCTTGCGTCTACAAAATCTTATTAGAAACATTAGACTGCTAAACTAAACATAGATACGACATATTGTTTTTATAACTTTTTAATTGTGATGTACACTGCAAAGGTTTTATTTTTTGTTCAGCCAGTGAGCCAGCTCATGGTCTTTTTTCCTCAACAAACAATTCAGAATTATCATTCAAAGCATGCATAAGAATTATCTACTTTAGAATGTCATTAGCAATACTAAATTTCGTCACTTTCTGTATAATTTTATTCAGATCACATAATCATTCAACTCTAGTTTTTTTATTTTCAAATTTAGAATGAAATAGGCGGGAATTATAATAATATAGGGTCAGTGGGTCATCTTAGGGGTGGATAGTGTTTTAGACATCTTTTCTATGAGTTTTCAATTTTTTTAAATCTGTAAACAATTAAACAATTGCATGTCTAAACAATCTTAGCACATTATTCAGACAGAAATGTTTTTATAAAAAAAAAACTAAGGTTTTTCAAAAAGCAATCACAATCATTATGAAGTTTGTGCATAAAATGTTTTTTGTTTGAACTAAGTTGTGTTTTTACTAAAATATATGTATTTAAAACCACAGCATTTGTCAGTAATTTTTTTGCTGTTTAGATCCACTAAAACCTTTGATTACCAATTAACGCTTGAAAAACATTCTGAGAAATTACAGCGAAAAGCTTGATTATTATTGTGGTATTTTTTGATATTAGAATTGGCCACTAAGAGTTTTTTTTTCTAAATTTTGTTTGTGGTAAACAATTTAAATTTAGAAGTAGGTCATATGTTAAAGAGTTTTTATTCTTAAAGTCCTGATTCTTAATCTAGCAGTTTTGTATATCAATTGCTAGAACAGTCACAATAAAAAACTTATATTACGAAATAAAATTCTCAAATTATTAGTCAACCATCCCATTTATTACTAACAATTTTTATTTGGTAATACAACATTTAAAACTGTCACTTTCTAAAACTATTGGACAACTTTATATTGATGTGAGAATTCACATGTAACTATCAGATATGGTGTGATATTTTATTTTATTAAGTAACTAAAATTATTAAAAATACTTGACAATGGCAGAAATAGGAGACATTAAGTATAAAAAAAAATTTAATAAAAAAAAAACAAGACATACTTCAAAAGAAACTAAAAAGCTTGAAATAACTTTACGTTTTGGAGTCGGTTCCAAGACAAGTTCTGAATGAGGAGGTTAAAGAGGCTAGAAGTAAACAATAGGTATTTGTTAGGACGTCTTGGTGGTGCATTGGTTACGGACCTGCTTTGCTAGCGCGTGGGTGTGGGATCGAACCTGGCATGTACCAATGTGACTTTTTCAATGTCATATGTACTTTCTTAGTTAATCTAAGACACCACTGACTAACGGTGAAGGAAAACATCGTGAGGAAACCTGGACTTTAATAGTCTGAAATCGCCAACCTGCAGTGAGCTAGCGTGGTGATTAATGCTCAATCCTTCTCTTTATGAGAAGAGGCCTTTGCCCTATATTGGGACAGTTACAGGCTGATTTATTTATTATTTGTTAGGTACTAGTATTTGGTAGGTTTGTTAGGTAGAAGTTTTCGAAGTTCTGACATTGCTTCTAGACTACAATCAGCTGATAAGTTTGTATGGGAAGTCCAATTTTTGCGAATTTAGATAATTTTTAGAACAAATATCGTATAGTGTCATGGCTTGAGTCATCATACGAGAGGTCTTCCGTTTAATCTATTACTTCCTGTATACTGGTGACAAGTAAAGAGTATTAAGTACATTTTATGTGTGTACTGTGTGTCTGTAGCATCATAACTACCAAACGGATGGACCGATTTTGATTTCGTTTATTTTTATTTATTTCTTATGTATTTTATGTATGTCATGGTGGCGCATTAGTGATGGACCCGCTTTGCAAGCGCGTGGGTGTGAGTTCGAACCTGGCATGTGCCAATGTGACGTTTTCAATGTCATATGTACTTTCTTAGTTAATCTAAGACACCACCGACTAACAGTAAAGGAAAACATCATAAGGAAACCTGTACTTAATAGTCTGAAATCGCAATGCAGTGAGCTAGCGTGGTGATTAATGCTCGATCCTTCTCTGTATGAGAAGAGGTCTTTACAGGCTGACTAATTTATTTTTTTATTTGACTTATGTGATCTTGACCAAAAAAAATTTTTTTTTTATGTTGCTTTGGTATGGACTTTTTATTGCACTATATTATATTTAAATTAAAGAAATTGAGTTTATTTAGTCAATAGATTTTGACACATCGAATTGTAGTATTACACTCCTAGTCCTATTTAGCCATTAGAACTACGAGGGGCGGCTGGAAAGTTATCTACCTAACATAAAAAGAAAAAAAATAGGAAGCTAATATTTTTTTAATTTTTAAATATAGTCCCTGCAACTGTAATACTCTTATTATATTTGTCAATAATAGACATGAAACCGACAAAAAAATATTTCTTATATTGGTCGTCAAATTGGTCATTCACAGTGGTCTTCATTTCCTCATCGGTCGAAAATCTCCTTCCCCTTAGGTTTTTCTTCAAATTTCTTAAAAGGAAGTAATCACAATCCACCCTAGTCTAGATTTGGCCCCCCTGTGACTAGATAACCCCCCCCCCCTTACCCCCTGCTACCATGGTAGATAACTTTCCAGCCACCCCTCGTATGTATGTAAGTCAACAATACATAATTTATGAATAATTTAAATGGTTGCCATAGATTCGTGTTTATAATAATCACCATAGAAACTGCATTGTATGCTTCAATATTTAAAAATAGTAAACATTTTTTTTAAATGGCTAAGTTGATTATAAGCAGTGACTAGCGTGATTAAAGGCCCATTAAAAAAGTAGATTAAAAAATAATAATTGAATTAGGTAAGCTATTTCATGGTGTTATCATAAGCTGTCATAATCTAGGATTAAGAAACACTTCTTTTTAGAAGTTAAAAATGGCAAATAAGGTGCTATCGTGGCCTCTAGTGGACTCAAAGGGGGATGTCGGCCCTGGGCCCCTGATTCTAGGAGGAGCCCACAAATCTAAGTTCCCTCAACCGAGCGCTACTGTTACTGTCAGCTTATCCCACTGCTGGGAGCAGGTGCCCCATTTAGTTTTGCGCCCTTGATATTCTTAGTTTGCTTGATATTTTGAGTCGTGATAGCCTAGTGGTGGTGACCGTTGACTGGGAAATCAGTGGTCTCGAGTTCGAACCCAAGGCGCGCACCTCTGACTTTTCGTAAGTTATGTGCGTTTTATAAATTAATTATCACTTACTCCGTGCCTCGTAAAGCACGTAAAGCCGTTGGCCCTGCGCCTGATCTCTCTCCTTGTGTGTCGGATTGCCGTCCCATCGGACTATGAGAGTGAGGGAATAGAGAGCGCACCTGTGTTTGCACTCACATTTGTGCACTATAACATCTGCATAGTTGGCTAGTCTCCGTTGAGATTTGACCGCTGTGACCGAAATTCGGTCAGAAGGATATCTATATCATCCCACGGCTGGGCAAAAGCCTCCTCCCATGATTTCCATACCTTTCTGTCCAAGACTATTGTAGACCACTGATCGTTTATCTTATCTAATTCGTCTCGCCATCTTCTACGTGCTCGGCCGCGACGCCTTCTCCCTATGTCATTGAGCATATTCACTGTTTTTTTACAGAAATGACCATTTTTTTTAATACCAGGGTTTTGCTGGCCTGGGCCCCTGATAGGCTTAGTTCTCCACTGATCTTTGTACTCTTCTTCTTGTTGAGTCAAGACCCATTTCAAATTTTATTTTACCAGTTTGTGGCAACCTTCAAAATCAAAATCAAAATATTTTTATTCATGTAGACCATTAGGCACTTATTAATAGTCATAATTCTAATATTTTTAATAAAAGAGTGACTCTAGTTGCCAGTTCCTAGGGCAGCCTACCCTTCATGGAGAAGAATCTGGCAAGAAACTCCATGGTTGCTCTTTTAAATATATTGGCTTACAATATTTTAGGTTACATTGTTCTGAGGTCTTATGTGAGAACAATGTCAGTCGACTAAACACAAGTTTACACACACAACCGTAGCTTTGTCCGTTGCCTAATTTAGGTTTTGCCTAGTACACATCGCTGTACAGGATGGGCAAGAAAGTAGGTGGGGCATATCCTATACAGCCACTCCGCACTCACAACTACACCCACTCTGATTTAGCCTATTATATTGTTTCTCCATGTCTATAAGTCCATCTATGTTCGAAGCTAACGTTTTTCTAAAATTCTTCATACCAGTTCAGAAAAGAATTTTAACTTTTTATGAAAATTAAAAGACAGACATTGTAATATTATCATTAATAATTATGCATTTGTTACGTGACCTACTTAAAAAAAATAAGTAGGTACTCTCTTAATCTAAATATTATTTTTATTACTTGTTTATATTAAATAAAAGATAAGATATTTATTTTTTTATGCAAGTCCTTGAATTGTTGCATAGTACGTGGAGGGAAATTAAAAATATAATAAAAAAACTGAAGGCGAATGACGTTTTGTCACAGCATAATAAACAAACAGTACGGAAACTACGTACAAACTCTAGAAAACGGCACACTACATGCGCATGCGCGAGTCCATTTTCATGAAATGTTTACAAGTTCAAGGGATCTCTAATTAAATTAAACGCTTGCGTTCGTAATGTCATCGTAACATTTAATTTCCCAAAATGTTCATTTTGGGACATTTTGGGAAAGGGCCATTTCGGGAAAGAGACATTTCGGGAAAGGGTCATTTTGGGCAAGGGTCATTTCGGGAAAGGTCATATTTTGGGAAAGGGACATTTCGGGAAAGGCCATTTTGGGAAAGCAACATTTTGAACCTTTTTATGAGTATGTATGTATTTTATGTCCGACTCGCACGGACTAAAAACCACACGGTGTTCCTCCTCGAACCTCAGGACGGAAATACGGTTTTCGCTTGCGCATTCATCGATTTTATTTTTGTGAATTTTTTTACATGTTATAGCACATGATAGCTTATTAAATATAATTATTTAATAAGAAAATTTGAAAAAACAACTGATACGGATGGGATTCGAACCCACGATCTTCGACGTACCGTGTCGACGCTCTAACCGCTGAGCCACCGTATCCCACCAGCACCAGTCGAAATTTCAAATCTCTTTTACACGCCTAGGGCGTGTGGCGACATCTATCGGAATACGGATACAGGATACGGTGGCTCAGTGGTTAGAGCTACGGCTACCAGTTGTTGATACATTAAACAACAAATTAATTGGATAATATTTTGTCCCCAGCTGCCGAGAACACCAGAGATGAAGATAGCCAACAAACAAACGCAAATTGAAATACTTATGTATACAGTGCCTGAAATATAACTAAAATACTAATAACTATACACTAAGTCACAACTACCACTCTAAGGATAAATAAAATATTAAGTTTCTGTAGTTCTAAGCGGATCTAAGAAATTTGTTTAATTATGAAAATACCGGAGACGTCGGCTAATGTTGGAGCTTACTATGGCAACGAGGAAAACGGCCAGTGGCAGGTAATTATGGAATTTGTAATTGTAACTATATTTTTTTAATAATTATTAGCTTTATAACTGCAAATTTTCGAATTTAACCTAGTAATTGTAACTTATTAACTATAAATATGTAAGTTTAACCTCGTAATTGGAACTATAAATTAGTAATTGTAATTTATTCGCTGCAAATTAAACTATAACTTCGTAATATTATTGTAACTTAATAACTATACATTTCCAACTTTAACCTCGTAATTGTAACTATAACTTCGTAATAATACTATACCGCCTTAACTGAAACTATAACTTCGTAATTTTAACTTAATAACTAAAATTTGCAACTTTAACCTCGTAATTAAACTTCGTAATTGAAATTATAACTTCGAAAGTAATTGAAACTATAACTTCGTAATTGTAACTGTAACTTCGTAATTGTAACTTAATATCAACAAACAGGCATCTGTAACTTCCTAATGTACCTATATTAATAACTATAAATTTCTAATTACAACCTATAACCTCGTAATAAGCTATATCCTCGTAAGTATAACTATAACTAATAGCACTAGTAATTTTTATTGGGATTAAATTAATGAATTCATATTTATCTTTAAACTTTGCGACTAAAACGGTGAGGGAAAACATCGTGATGAAACCAGCACACCTGAGAGATTTTTCAACGGTGTGTAAAGCCATGTCAGAGGCCTACGGGTGGTTTAAACTCTGCCACCAGGTTGTTCATCAACCACACGATAAGAAGAAGTACTGTTTTATAATTATTGGTTGTTTCTTTTCAGCCAAACGGCGTAATTATCGACAGCGGCGTTGGTGGCGGCGTAGTCGGCAGCGGAGACGCGGGCATCCATCGCCCACCAGTGTACCCCGTCCACATACCTCGCGCGCACATGCCCGGTAAGTGGGGTCCAATGTACCCCATAATAATATACAGGTCACAGCAGCCAATACTAAATGTACCCCAAAATAACACACACAGTCGTGATAGCCTAGTGGTGGTGACCGTTGACTGGCAAGTCAGAGGTCTCGGGTTCGAACCCAAGGCCTCTGACTTTTCGTAAGTTATGTGTCACCAACACCTCTCCCTCTGCCTATTATAAAACTCGACTAATGATAGGACAAATGTCACAAACTAAAATAAATAATGTTTACTTGTATATATTACAGGTTACGTCATGGCAGGCGCATACTATCCGCCCCAGTACCCGCCGGTACCACAACAACCCCCCACTCCTGATGACTTCGCTGATTACATGTGGATGGAAAATGAAGAAGAATTCGATAAGCAGGTACATACCTATGCTTATCTCCTCCCCGACTCTAACTTATCGCCTCCTCGACCCTTACTTATCTCCTCCTCGACCGTTACTTATGACCTTCCCCACCCTTACCTATGTCATCCCCCACCCTCCTACTCATGACCTCTCCGATCCTTACTTATCTCCTCCCCGACCCTTACTTATCTCCACCCCGACCCTTGCTTACCTCCTTCCCGACCCTTGCTTATCTCCTCCCCGACCCTTACTTATCTCCTCCCCGACCCTTACTTATCTCCACCCCGACCCTTGCTTACCTCCTTCCCGACCCTTGCTTATTTCCTCCCCGACCCTTACTTATCTCCTCCCCGACCCTTGTTTATCTCCTCCCCGACCCTTACTTATCTCCTCCCCGACCCTTACTTATCTCCACCCCGACCCTTGCGTACCTCCTTCCCGACCCTTGCTTATCTCCTCCCCGACCCTTACTTATCTCCTCCCCGACCCTTGCTTACCTCCTCCCCGACCCTTACTTATCTCCTCCCCGACCCTTACTTATCTCCTCCCCGACCCTTGCTTACCTCCTTCCCGACCCTTGCTTATCTCCTCCCCGACCCTTACTTATCTCCACCCCGACCCTTGCTTACCTCCACCCCGACCCTTGCTTACCTCCTTCCCGACCCTTGCTTATCTCCTCCCCGACCCTTACTTATCTCCTCCCCGACCCTTGCTTACCTCCTCCCCGACCCTTACTTATCTCCTCCCCGACCCTTACTTATCTCCTCCCCGACCCTTGCTTACCTCCTCCCCGACCCTTACTTAGGTCCTCTCCGCACCTTCTTACCACCTCTCCGACCCTTCCTTACCTCCCTAACCTTTGCTCATGCTAGTTTCTTTTCACATTTGTAGTTCTTTTTAATCCCTAAGAGGGGTGCTGTAAGTTAAACATGTGCATTTGCGAGTTTGTGGCATCGAAGCTCCCCAACAGATGAACCGATTTTGATTGTTGTAACTGATCGAGTTTATTATTTGATAGATTATTCTTAGATAAAAAAAAGTTTGCCTCGTTGGTCTAGTGGTAGCAAGTGCGACTGCTGAGCACGAGGTTCTGGGTTCGATCCCCGGGTCGGGCAAAGTGTTATTGGGTTTTTCCATTAGGAAATTCTCAGTAGCAGCACGGAGTCTGGAATTGTGCCCTGTTAATGGCAATAGGCTTGCCCCCTATTACATGGGACTTTAACATAGCTGGCGAAACGTGGGTGTACTGCACACCTCTGCCTACCCCCTCTGGGGAATACAGGCGTGGGTCTATAAAAAGTTTTTGATGTATCCAGGATTTTTTTTTAATTTAACTGATTTTAAAATTGTTATTATTAAAATTGCAGGTAATGCAGCAGTTGGAAGAAGAAGCCTTGATGGAACAATGTATAGAAGCAATGTTAGAAGACGAACAGAGAGAGAGGCAACACAACAGGCCCACAGCCAACGGACACAATCATCAACATTACCCCACGTGAGTTATACACAAATAAATGAATTATCACTCTCCGTGCCTCGGATAGCACGTTAAGCTGTTGGCCCCGGCTGTCAATTGTAGATCTTTGACAGTCGTTACGGGTAATCAGAAGCCCGAAAGTCTGACAACCAGTCTTACCAAGGGGTATCGTGTAACCCAGTATCTGGGTTGTGGAGGTCTGATAGGCAGTCGCTCCATGTAAAACACTGGTATTAAGCTGCATCCGGTAAGACTGGAAGCCGACCCCAACATAGATGAGAAAAAGGCTAGGCAGATGATGATTAATTTTGATTTTCAGGACAAGCAACGGCGCATCCTCCCTATCGTTAGAAGAGACGGTATCTAGATCTACTCTGAACCCGCTTGCTGCCGAGTTTGTTCCTACGAGAGCGAGAGCACCTCCCGCCACAGGTAAATATCCTCAAAATAATATAGTCTCAAACTTTCGCGAACACTCAACACCTCAGACCGCCCCTTGTGTAATTCTTGGCATTCCAATCCATTCACGGTTGTCTGGAAGAGATTGCCTTGTTGCAATAAGACCGCCAATTGTACTTTTCTGTGTAATAATTAAAATTGTAAATGCTTTTATGTTGGTGTACAATAAAGAGGATTTGATTGATTTGATTTGATTATGAAAACAACTTTTTTACTGCCTCGTTGGTCTAGTGGTAGCAAGCGCGACTGCTGAGCACGAGGTCCTGGGTTCGATCCCCGGGTCGGGCAAAGTGTTATTGGGTTTTCCCATTAGGAAATTCTCAGTAGCAGTACGGAGTCTGGAATTGTGCCCGGTTAATGGCAATAGGCTCGCCCCCTATTACATGGGACTTATTACACAGCCGGCGAAACGTGAGTGTACTACACACTTCTGCCTACCCCCTCTGGGGAATACAGGCGTGAGTCTATAAATAAAAAAATAAAAAAAATGAAAACAACTTTTTTAACGGATATAATTCGCGTTTTTATTTTGATAATACAATCCTGACGTTTCGAGTACTTTCTGCCTGCAACCACGAGTGCTGCAAAGTACTCGAAACGTCAGGATAAAAACGCGAATTATATCCGTTAAAAAAGTTGTTTTCGTTATCCTCAGAATTAAAAAAAAAAACTAGAAGACAAAAGAGTTGTCCTGAACTGATTTTTTATTTGACCAAAATTCTAACCAGCATGTATGTGTTAATAGATATATTTGGATAGATGCTCTTAAAACTAGTATTTTGACATAAAATATTTAATTTTATATCCCTCCAATTTTGAAAAAATCATTTTCTATTTATCATACATTTCTGGAGAGACTACGAACAAGCCCTTCTAAATACTAATAAATGGAGGGGTATAAAATTATTTTTTCAGCGGTTCCAGGTTACATATTTTTGTGGCTTTCGGCATCAGGTAGTTTCATGCTGGTTAGAATTTTCTCAGAATAAAAAACCAATGTCCATACAAAAAGCGGACAAGTCCTTTGCAAAAAAAAACCGTACGCCCCTGGATCTCTTAGGCTCTGTTTCATAGCTTACTGGTAAAGTAACATTTCGTCATCTGAAGGCTTCAGTATACGTTAGCCGAGCACGTTCAGCCAAGGCATAGGCGTCGCCATCTGATGATTAAAGGGGGGGGGGGGGGTAAGTAGAAGTATAGAGGGTGGAAAAAGTTTATTTCGATTTTCTAGGGAGGTAGGGGGGGGGCAGCTGCAGTATACCCACGTTTCGCCAGCTATGTTATAAGTCCCATGTCATAGGGGTGAGCCTATTGCCATTAACCGGGCACAATTCCAGACTCCGTGCTGTTACTGAAAATTTCCTAATGGAAAAACCCTTAAACAATTTACCCTACCCGGGGATCGAACTGAGGAAGAGTGCTTAGCAGTCGCGCTTGCTACCATTAGACCAACGAGGTAGTCAATCTGTTCTATTTTTGAATTTACCTAATAGGGTAACGTGACCAATAGTTATCACCCCACCAATACAGGCACTAATTAAAAAATATGAACACATAATAAACTGTCAGAATCAGAATCATTTATTTGTGTAAATATGAGTATAACATAACAGAGTATGAAGGTCTTAATTTTAACATATTAAACAGAGCAGTCATGTTTTGCCATTACGGCATACAAATGTTAAGAAAAAATAATAATAAAAATATACCTAAGAATACCTATCACAAAACTAATATAATTATCACAAAAAAGAACATTACCAGCACAAGTTATATGTATCTTTAAAATTAACTAGGTTTTGTCTGTTAAGTAGTCTGCTATACTATAAAAACACTTGACAAGCAAATAATCCTTTAATTTTTTCTTAAACAAGTTAATTACAGTTATAATATACTTGTTACTAACGGCGTGTAACTACTAATAATAAAGGCGCTGGAAACGGTAACCACGTTTATTTGTCAGACTCAATATAACCATCAAGTGAACCCGTACAAAAACACTAGTCTATTCTATTGTCATTACTTTTTGAATTTAGAATACAAAATAGAAATCCAAAAAGATAATCCAAAAAGGTGATGTTACAATGAGTTTGTAACAATATTATTACTTCATAATTGACTTATTAATTACAGAAGAAAGACAAGACATACCAGAAGCCCCCACAGAAGAAGTACAGAAGACAGAAGAAGCAGAACCGACCACAGACAGCAAACCAGAAGACGAACAGGACAAAACGGAAGGTAAGGAGCGTACCCTCGGCTTGACGCTGAGTCCCACTGCTGGTATAGTACGCGCGTTATCAACTGAGTCGTCGGGCCATAAATCATTTCTCTATATCTATCTCGCTTGCACTTATGGGTCTTATGGAGCCGTCTAGTGAAGGGCGTAACAATAAAAGATATATTATCGATAAGTAACTTTTATTATCGTATCTTGTTCACAAAATTTTAAAAAATTACAATATTTGATATTAAACTATATTTAAAAATTATATAAAGAAAGTATAACAATAAAATAAATAAATAAAAATAAATTTTATATGGAAAGAAACAAAGTAGATCATATTGTGGCCGTTTATCGATAACTAGGGTCCGGTGCGCAGCACATTCCTATCTCTTTTGACTTTTATGGCCCGACGACTCAGTTGATAACGCGCGTACTTTAGTAACAGTGATGACCTGGGGGGTTAGCCAAGTTGATTATCTACAATCGCTAACGAATAGAAAACGAAAGAAATGTATAGGATGACATTACCTTCGATCGACATGTCACATGTGCCCGATTGGCACCTTTTTGATATTATCTATGTTTTTTTATATTTAACTAGCTGCCCCGCGTGACTTCGTACGCGTGATTATCCTACTTCAAGGCCTATTCTACCCCTACCCTACTACCCACTACCCTACCCTACCCTACACTACCCCTACCCTACTATACCGCTACCCTACCCTACTATATCGCTACCCTACCCTACTCTACCCCTACCCTACCCTACTTTACCCCTTTTTCTCACTTTTAAACCTTCCCTGGATCTTCACAAATAATTCAAGACCAAAATCAGCCAAATCGGTCAAGCCGTTTTCATGCTATGTCGTGACAACGGAAAACGGGTTTCATTTTTATATATATAGATTTTTTATTGTCTATTGGAGTTATGTTTTTTGTTTTATTGTTTGACGGGAATAAAAGATGAAATACCAAGAAACTAAGATTTTATTTTATAAATATCTTTAATTAATACACCCGTTCGTTAATAAGTGACATATCGATCGAAGGTAATGTCATCCTATACATTTCTTTCGTTTTCTATTCGTTAGCGATTGTAGATAGTCAACTTGGCTAACCCCCCAGGTCATCACTGCTCCTGCGCATATATTTCTGTGACGCAAAAAAAAAATCTGCTGTTCCATACATTTTGTTGAGTCATGTGAACATAAGTGTATGGAACAGCTGATTTTTTTTGCGATTTCAGGGTTGATCCCATATTAAAAGTTGTTCATAATGATGAGTTTGATAACCCCTTATAAGGATGCTGGTGTTTTACAAATAACCCTGTATACCTATACATAGGGGTTATCATTCATATCATTAAGGGGTTATCCCTTATAAAGATGCTAGTGTTTTACAAATAACCCTGTATATTTTTGGCCAACCCTACTCACGAAAGTTAGTTTTTTAAAACTCCTCCTTTTTTTAAATTGGTTAGAAACAATCTCTATCTCTTCCAGAACCACTACCACCTCAAAAAGACCCTCCCGAAGTCAGTGCAGCAGATATATCAGACAAAAGACCTAAAGACTCTAAACTGAAGTCCAAAGTGGAGGCCAAAAAGCCTCTGAAGATGGACGCGAAGAAAGCCAAGCCGACCACCGTCAAGTCAGAAACTAAAGTCACTCCGAAGAAAAAAGATGTCAAGAGTGTTAAAAGTGAAACAAAAACTGAGGAGAAGATTGAGGAGGTCGCTGTCAAGGTAAGGTAATTCAATTGTTTAACTTCAATGTAGATTCACGCCTGTATTCCTAACGGCCTGGCCACGAACTCGCCGCTCGCAGCGGCGGCTTAGCGCGGCGCGGCGAGCGGTAAGAACAAATGTACTAAAATGTTCAACGACGCCACGACTCGCCGCTCTCAGCGGCGGCGGCGGCGGCTTCTCCATTCTCCATACTTTAAATCAGGGCTGTCCAAACCAAGGCCCGCGGGCCGCATGCGGCCCGCGGCTTGTTTTCATGCGGCCCGCGACACACATTTTAATCTAAAAATAGTTTTGGACACAAATAGTTTGGATAATATTATTCGTTGTCAAAACATGTACTCAATACTTGGTATAATTATTTATCTTCAGTCTTGCAACTGAAAATATTTTTCTGGCCCTCCAGCTTTTGTATGAAATTTAATTAGCCCGCGAAGGTGTATGGTTTGGACAGCCCTGCTTTAAATGATATGTATTGATTTCGTGCACTCCATCCGTCGAATTTAAAATATTATTATTATTATTATTATTTTTTTATAGACTCACGCCTGTATTCCCCAGAGGGGGTAGGCAGAGGTGCAGTACACCCACGTTTCGCCGGCTATGTTATAAGTCCCATGTAATAGGGGGCGAGCCTATTGCCATTAACCGGGCACAATTCCAGACTCCGTGCTACTAATGAGAATTTCTAAATGGAAAAACCCAATAACACTTTGCCCGACCCGGGGATCGAACCCAGGACCTCGTGCTCAGCAGTCGCGCTTGCTACCACTAGACCAACGAGGCAGTCTTTAAAATATTATTAGAAAATATATGCCTAAATACGTCTAAATACATCTAAATATGTCTTTAATAAACGTTTATTTATAAATGTGTCTAAATACGTGGCATGGCCATCGCGCCGCTCGCAAACCTAGCCCGTCGCCGCCGCCTTAGACCGAAGTCGTGGCCACTAGGTAAGAGGGATATAATAATATCCTCCTGACCAATCTCAACGGAGATTAGCCAAATACGCAGGATATATTATAGTGCACAAGTGTGTGCGCAAACATAAGTGCACTCTCTATTCCCTCACTCTCATAGTCCGATGGGACGGCAATCCGACACGACCGGAGAGATCAGGCGCAGGGCCAACGCCTTTACGTGCTTTCCGAGGCACGAAGTAAGAGATAATTAATTTATAATACGCAAATAACTTACAAAAAGTCAGAAGTGCGCGCCTTGGGATCGAACTCGAGACTAACTTGTCAGTCGACGGTCATACCACTAGGCTATCAGTGCTATATCAGTAGTAGTAGTCAGTATTCTAACCCTGATCTCTCATTACAGCCACAACCAGCGTCAGTAGAAGAAACTCAGTCCTCAGGGTTCAAACCAATCAACTACGCAGCTGCAGCGAAAGCCAACAAACCCAAAAAACCCACTACGACCATCGACAAACCACAGACACAGCCCAAAATAGACAAGCCGAAGGTAACAGACAAATTAGACAAGAAAGAAAAACCGAAACCAGAAAAAGTAAATATTCAGAGAAAAAACTCCACCAAGTAGGTCCTAGGTGTTTTTGGCTTAATAAAAAAACCTCTTTGGTAATAAAAAAAAAATTGCCCGTGTACAATATAAGTGGCTACACTGAACAGGCAGGTATTTACATACGGCCCTGTACAGACGTGTATAGTATAAAACTTGAAAATAGTTTGTGATATTTCCATTTTTAAAGTAAATTTGCATTTTTTTGGAAATAAAAAAATAATAAAAAAAAATATTATGATAGTGTAAAAATAATGTATGGTAACATTTGTGAATAATTAGATTTAAAAATATTATTTTAGTTGTATTTTTTTTTTCGATTTGAGACTCGATTTGAAAGTAGCAATAGATAAAAATATCTTTGAAAAATTGTCTATTGACTGAATAGGTTCGGATTTTAGTCCGGAGATCCGGAGGAAACTTTCTGTAATAAAAATACACGGAACGCTTCCACAAAATTAAAAAAATAGTAATTGATTAAATCAACTTTTCAAATTCCGGATCCGGTGTCATCAAATCCGGATTTATTTAGCCTACTATTCGTAGATTTTAGACATAATTAAAAATTCAATTTCTTTATTATATTTATCTATAGCTAACCTGACAGCTGTCAGTTACTAGTAGAGAAAAGTCTAAGTTTTTTTTCTCAAATATAAAAAAAAATACAAACCTATTGACTGTCCATACTCCTTTTAACAGGATATTCTTGTAAATTAAACCCTGTGTGTCTATGAAAAGCAAAGGATTACAATTTATGGGTAATTTTAGAAATTAGTTTAGAAGTGTGAACTTTTAATAAATAAATCGCAACCGAAAATCGCGCGATTAAAATCCGTAGGCCTTCCGTACATGGGCTACTTGCTACAGCCACACCCCTGCTCTTTTCAATACATTTTACGAAAGAGCCTTTCAGTTTGTGATTGTAGCAAGTCGCTCATGCACGCTGAGTCTTATTTTCTTCAAACAAACGCGTTCAAAAACCGTGCGATCGATGATAACTTATGAGAGACACTCTAAAACAGATATTACATCTTATTTACTTATAAATATAGTCGAGTTCGCCTTTTTTTTTAAATTACATATTTAGACTTCGGCTCCATTGGCAAACCGCCTGGGTTTATTCGAGATCCGAACGGATTTTAGCGTTTTTTATTAGCTGACGTACAACGGACTTTTCGGATATGCTGTTATTTATTGGCGACTCTAATAAATTGCCGATCCAATTAAAATTATTGCCGATCCGATTAAAATGATTGCCGATCCGACTATGTTTATAAGCAAATCGCACAAAAACTCCTTCAATCGGTTTTCAAATCGAATAAGTTTGCCAATAAAGTAGTTTTTTTTAATAAAATTTATTGTTTTTTTTTTACTACTAACAAAATGGACTGAGACTTTGAAAAAAAAATTCTGGTACTAAAGACTCTACTACAGTATTGGCAAAGATATTCGGAACGCGTTTTAGTTGCAAAATTAATTTATTTCTAAATTGTTTTTTTAATTTGATCATAAAATAGGTGGGTAGCCCAACCGACCTGTTTTTTTTTGTTGTATATCAGGCGTAGGTGATTATATATTTTTAAATTTTAGGGGCAGTTCACATTGGAAAAGCTATTAGAATTTTTAATCTTGTATCTCTATTAAGTGAAATACAACATCCGTATCGCCTGAAATTCTCAAGGCGCGCCATAGTTGTCAATTTCCTTTAAATTTTTATTAGAAAAATTATTATATAATTTAATTTGTGCATTATTTAATAGAGATTAAAGTTTGAAGTCCAAAAAATTCTCGTCGCTTCACTTCCAATGTGGTTTTTCTCTAATACGCTACCAAACTTCTGTAAGTTCGATGAATTTTCATTCGTTAATTCTGTGGATTTGATAAAAAAATTATATAAGGCCACAGCAGACTAGCTACTAGTCACATCGGCGAATTTACGACTGTATCGCATTATGACGTCATACTGCGTTCGATCACTGCATCGAAATCGCCAGTTTTAGCGATTGTCTCAATGCTAAAAGTATCTGCTTTAGCCTTTAAATCCATAGATTTAAAGTTTGACGTCTAAAAAATTCTGTTCAAAACCAATAAAATTACATTTTAATAAAATTATTTTATCAAATTTAGATGACGCGCGAGTTTCGTGTGTTGCTAGAAAAAAAATATAGATTGTATATTCCATAATATTGTTGAGAAAATTAAAAAATTGAATTTGTAATTATTACGCTTGGTTTTTGAAGTTGAAATAATTTTAAAATTGTTGAAGGTAAAGGTTTTGTAAATAAATCTTTGGTTATAGGTGTAAGCGACATGGTTACTTAAATTTTAACCATGGTTTCTCTATACAAATTTTAAATACTCAAGCAATGAAATTTTTCATCAGTTTTTTTGTCTATTTTTTTTAAATAAATAGTGTATTAACTATTTTTACTATCTTAACGAAATTTTGAACTAAAAATAAACTATTTCTTATAACTTATATTGCTATGTTAATGAAAGGAAGTCTTTCTAATGGCCTAGTGCTCATGGCGCTTGCCCCACTTTATAACTCTATCGAAACCACGTATAGTTCCTTTGAGTGAAAAAATAGCATTTCTGAAAAAAAGCGATGAAAAATTTCAGTGCTGGGGAGTGTAGAATTTTTACTGAAGTCATGATTTAAATGTCCATTAAGTACCTTGTCGCTTACACCGTAAACCTCCAGAACTACCTAAGACCTATTCCAATTTTTTTTTAATTAATTCGAAATCAAAAATCCAGTACTTAGGTATGAAACTTGTTTTTTTTTCTTTATTTTCTAATATCCAGGGAATCTTTCTAGTAATTAAAAAAAAACATACTGTTGTCGCTAGATAAAATGGCGAATTTTATAAAAATAATGGTCATTTCATTGTAGATTAGGAAATGACGCGCGGTGATGATAATTTTGATTTGATTAAATAAGTATATTATTTATTTTGTTTTGTTTTTTTTTTTCTTAATTAATTTATATGCCCCCCTCGCAGTACTGTTGGACATAGCCCTGTTTCTTATTATAACTGTATATTAAATAAAACCATGGTTTTCTTAAATATAGTTTAAACAAGCCATGGTTTCTTAAATATAGTTTAAAAACCATGGCTTTTCTTAAATATGGTTTAAACAAACCATGATATTCTTAAATATGGTTTAAATAAACCATGGTTTTATAATACGGTTTAAACAAAACTATGTTTTTCTTTAAATATAGTGGTTTAAACCCCGGGACAAACTAAAGTCTTAAACAGCATAATGGCTCAATTTATTATCCTATTCTCCTGAGATTCTTAGATTTATTTAAATGATTAGGTATTCAATGATATAATAATATTAATAGATATGGTTTTTTTCATTGACGCGCCATTTTTTCTATTGACATCAGGACAATTAGGTTGAAATATTTGTTTTTTATATTATAGTCATAAAAATTGGATTTTTTATTTTTTGCGATGTAAACTTAAATTGGTAGATTTTGCGAATGGCAATACTGGGTCAATTTTTGACATAACATCATCATCATCTCAGCCATAAGACGTCCACTGCTGAACATAGGCCTCCCCCAATGACTTATGACATACAAGATTACTTTGAAGATTTTTCACATCTTCCATAAATATTATATATTATTATTATATTGTATAGTAAAGTCGTTATTTTCGTCTGTCTATCCGTTATTTCATTTAAACCACGCAACGGATTCTGATACTGTTTACTCAAACGAAAACTTTTGGAATAATCCAAGATTTTTTAAATATCATATTTATTATTTATAACTACAGCTGAAACATGAAATTAAAGATAAAACGGGTACAATCTAAGAAACATCACACTGCTAATACGACAGAAGCCATGTTTTGGCTACCCAAGGTACCAAGTTCATTACGCAGATGCGATGACGTCATCTGACATTTGTGTGACATATTACGCCATAATATATACCTGTCTCGTTCTGCTAACATAGTTTCTCGAAAGCAAGAAAGATTAACATATAGTTTTATTTTATTTTTTCACTAATAACATCATTATAACTTTAATAAAGCACTTTAGAACCCTCGACACGAAAAACCTATTTTTTTTAAGCTGACAACACTCGATCAAGTCATCTTTTGAATAAAACAAAACTAAATTAAAATCGGTCCATTCGTTTAGGAGCTACGATGCTAGACAGACACAGACACATCAAATAATAATACCTTTTTGTATTGGGGGTTAAAAATGGAACATGTCCTCTCTATATACATAACTTAATCCAGAATATGGCCTATTTGTGTACTAAGTTTCATCCAAATTAGTGCATCTGTTACGGCGTTATAATCTTTTTAAGTTTACATCACAAAAAACGAATATTTTTTCATCAAAACATGTTTTTTTTTGTTGAAATTTTCATGTACGCATTATGTCCCAAATAATTTTAAATTATAAGATGGCGTGCATAATAAAGACTTGTATCATATGCGTACTATCTTATTGTAATAAGATGTAAGCGCTAAATAATATCGGAATCCAATTAACGAAAATAATAATAGACTTTTCTGTTAAAAATCTTCACACATATTTACTTTGGGTTTCAAATAAGTAGGGTCAATGAAGCTCCGGATCTTCATTTGTAAACGGTTTTACCTAGCTTGACCTGTTTTTTATTTGGTTCAAATTTAGTAATCGATATTTCACCCCCTTCCTGTTGACAGATTGATCTGATATTAGGTACACAGCTTTAGTTTTGATGACAAAACCGTTTTAAGTAAAAAAAAAAATATTTCAAGATAGAACTTATATTATTTCAAGATTTAGAAGAGTTTAAAACTGAAAAATGCCGACCCCGCCCGCCATAAGCCTGGATATAAGCCTCTCACGGAGAACACCACGTCGAAAACTCTAGCGCAGAATAATCTGACTAGTATGTTCATTTGTCAAGCTCGAATTTGACGCCCGGGGCAAGGTCCATCTTGCCGCCCCTCTTAGATCCGGGACACGGGGTCCGACTTTACTCCCTCCCCCAATCCGAGACACGGGGTCCGGCTTGCCTATCCTCTTAGATCCGGGATACGGGGTCCGGCTTGCTTCCCTCCCTTAATCCGGGATACGGAGTCCGGCTTGCCTCCCCCCCCCTAGATCCGGGGCACGGTCAATGACAATGATTAAGAAAAAGAATATCTTGCATACATAACTTGTATGCAAGCTTCATTATTACTAAATCTATTGAAGATTTAATTATATTCCACAAAATGGCCGCCTATTTTTATTGAAACCCATAGTATTAATTTAAATTGCATTATATTAACATAATATGATACGGGAATTTACCTTTAACGAGTCATAGACAAAACGGAGGCGATTACTCTTTTTTTTAATAGACAATACTTTGTAGTCATTATTGTAGGTAATATGTTATCTATGGCAATCTTGGTTTTGCTGTCATTATTTCCGTTTGATACTATTTTATTATAATGCATCGATTTTTGATTAAAAAAACTGGATGCACTCTGTTGTAAAATTCATGTAAAATATTATCTGTATTGTAATATAATCTAGATCTTATTACTTAATCCATAGAGATTAAAAGCTCTATAAGATTATTCTGCATTAAAAAAAACGATTGATTTTAGTTTGGTTATTTTTTTAAGCTGATTGTGTCCAGTTTTTTTATCACAGATAATTTATGTTCTAAAATGCGCGTTTCTGAAGTTCGTGGTTTAGGTCTCATTTCAATATTATTTTGATGATTACAATTGTCTAACTTTGACAGTACAATATATAAACGTCAACTTGACACCTGTCAAACTTTGACATAATGTCAAAAGGAAAAGGAATTATTTTTCGCTTACTTATAAATTAAAATTGACGTTTCGAAGGACCCATTATTATTAGTTAGTTTTTTTTTAATTAGTCCCAACATTTATTATTAATTTAATAATTATTAGTTTTTATTTCATATGGTAATAGTAGATTTTGGAAAGTTTTTTTTTTATGGTAGAATTTCTTATATTATTTGAGAATTAAAAATTATTAGTAAAATTTAAAGCGTGGTGATTTTAATAGTAATTTTCGTCACATAATTGTCTTACGTTATTTAAACTTAATGGGAGTCAAATAGAGTCACCATGTGGCACATGGCGTTTCGACAATCAATAGAAATAATATTTTGTCTGCTGTCTGGCGGTCAGTCTTAATTAAATGGTAAGAAATAGTTCATCTCTAATTATGATAACGCCAGTTTAATTGCAATATGACCTTTAAGATCCTCAACAAATAACATCTTAAAGGTCATAATTGCAAATTATGACCTTCAAGACTTGACCTGACCTTTAACATATGAGGTCATAATTGCAATATGACTTTCAAGAAATGACCTTTTATATAAATTAAAGGTCATTATTGTTATATTTATGACCTTTACGATACATTTCTTTCTATCGCCACGCTACATTTAAAAGATGTAAAATATTTTTCTATATTTTTTTTTATTAGAACTAATGGATTTTAAAAAATTTAGTTAGGATGTATATTTATTGGATAGCAGTACAATATACTCTTCAGAATCTACTTTTGACCCCAAAAATAATGATTGGAGCTAAAGCCATAAATGAAAATTGTAAAAAAATTAAATAATAAATAAAAATTAATGTACAAAAACGAATAAATTAATATTTTGCAGTTGCAGTTTCGAAATTGTAAAAAAAATTCAACGTAGCTGCTATCATTCTTAATATTATTTACAAAGTAATGTTTTTTTTTATTAGTGGGAAACTATCGATGAAATTCCGGAAAGTTTTAATTGAATGTGGATTAGTTTTGTTACAATTAGCTCGGTTATCAGAACGACTGGAGCGAACCAGAGGGTAGAATATTCAAATCCATTTCGTACCTAATAGAAATATTATTAAAATATGTAACTATAGAAAATAATTACTATATTAACAAATAAAGTCAATTTTTAGATTATAATTAATATTGTGAAACTGTATTTTCCGTTTCGAAACTGCAACTATTCCCCCTACTCCCCTTATCTTCCATAATGCACGAAGTCTATAGGAAATCTATAGGTCTATAGGTTTTAGAAACCATGTGGAAAGCAATGATTAATATAGTTATAAATAACTTGTATTCTAATCTAAATTGGTACAGCAATTTTAGGGAATGTTTTTTGAATAGACTGTTTAACGATTTTCCGTCTAGATTTAGCAATAAAGTACGAGGCAGCCGGGCGACTTTGCGTTTCTTTAACGATTTTTGAGTTAGAAAGTACACTAATTGTTAAAGAAAGTATTTTGAAAGAGGATTCTCTAAATAGGGCTATTTTTATGCGCTCTACACAAACTGTTTAAAATTCACTTATCTCCAGTCTTCCTAAAAAAAGTCACAAAAGTCGCACGACTAATCGCAAAGTGGCGCGATTAGTCGCAAAGTCGCACGACTAATCGCAAAGTCGCGCGACCAATCGCAAAGTCGCGCGACTAATCGCATGTCGCCCGACTTGACCTCAAAGTTACAAGTAACTTGTGTCTTCTATCACTGCCAGCCCCTGTTTTCGGGTAGCGAAATAGTACCAGCTTTTTGCATCATATTCCATAAGTGCCTAAATTTTAAACGAAGGTATCACCATGCTCCATGATATAATTACAAATAGCATAATTTATGTTAGGAGATTTTTATTTTTATTAATTGTGTTGTCTGAGTCGAGTACATGAAATGACGAGATATTTTCGTAAATGACAGTTTCTCGCAATTTCGAGATATCTCTTCGAAGTGAGAAATTTAAAAAAACATGTTATTAACTTAATAACTAAGACGTCGGGACTCTGAAACTGTGAATTTATGTCCTAGCCCTCGTTCCTACGCTTTCTAACTACCAAATAAATTCTAAAACAAATATTTAAACAAATTATCTGCTAGTTAGGAAACCGGAATATGTGCGGTTAAAATTATCCAATAATTAAATCTTTTACGAAAAACTCGCAGCGTAAAACACAATTAATAATAATAAAAATAAAATTGTAAATTAATTGTAAATTTTGTCATAAATATTATTAGAGTTAAAATATTATAGCATGTTGATAGAACCAGCTAGATTATATACGTTATCAAAATACAAATAAAAATGTTTAGTGAATTTAATTATAATGGTAATGTGAAAATCTTATACTTGTTTCATTTTTGGGCCCTAGGTGTCCAAACACCTGCATCTACGACCACGGTTCCTAACCTTTAACCTAGGGATTATTACCCAATTGGGGGGAGAACTGTTATTCTGCGGGGGTAAAAAGCTGGTTAATGAATCTGGGGTAATTACCCCAGTGGGGGAGAACTGTTATTCTGCGGGGGTAAAAGCTGGTAAATGAATCTGGGGTAATTACCCCATTGGGGGAGAACTATTATTCTGCGGGGGTAATAAGCTTGTAAATGATCCTGGGGGTAGTTACCCCAGTGGGGGAGAACTGTTATTCTGCTGGGGTAAAAAACTGGTAATTTTACAAGACAAAAAATTACAAGACATTGTCTTCTCAACGACGGCTGAGACCTAACTACCGTGTTCCTGAGCAAAACTACGTAAGGAAGACGTATGGAAGTTAGTCGGGATTTATATTTATTATAAGTAGAAAGAAAGAATACAGGCGTGAGTCTATAAAAAAAAAAAATAAGAAAGAAAGAAACTTTTGAGAAAGATCATTCTGCGAAAGCGACATTCTGCAAAATACGTTTTGCGACTAAGCATATGTATTGTAGCAGCTTGTAGCACTCGACTGTAAGCGGTCCAGAGTGCCTATTGTAACTCTAGATAAGAATCTAGGGCTTCTTCACTATATTATTATTCCACTTCCGACTATGCTGAATCTACAGTCGCAATATAATAAACATACGTAATATTATATAGGCGATTCTCACACTGTGGATGCCTGTTCTTCCGTTGCTTGTAAGTATCTCTGTTTGTATGGAAAACACGCACAGTCTAACACACCGAAAATGCATCCACGCGCGTTCATGCGGATCACGCGCATACACGCGGAAAAACATGCACCCCCGCGCGTAGGTGCGGGGCGAGACGCAAGGTATGGCACACCGAATCCCGCAGTGCCGCGCGTGATTTTGAATCGTGATGCTCAGTACTGCACGACCACCACAGAGAACGGCGAATAAATGAGAGCCGCCACGCGTGAATCTACAAAACGCACATACGCGCGTGAGTGCGCAAAAAACCCGCACGATGATGCAGATCTGCACTCCCGCAGGAACGCGCGTAGGTGCGTCGACACGCAATATGCAGCATGATGCGGGGCAGTGTGAGAAAACCGCCATAAACTGCTCCGCGCGACTGTACGCGTAATTATTTTACCTCTACGCTACCCCCCCCCCCCTACCTTACCCTACCCCTTATTCTCTCACCTTTTAAGCCTTCCCTGGACTTTCACACATATTTCAATCAAAACCAAAATAATCCAAATCGGTCAAGCCGTTCTCGAGTTTTAGCGAGACTAACGAACAGCAATTCATTTATATGTATTTACAGGGTTATTTGTAAAACACCACCTTAAAAGGGGTCATTAAACTCATCATTATGAACAACTTTTATTAAGGGACCAACCCTGAAATCGCAAAAGAAAAATCAGCTGTTCCATACATTTTGTTGAGTCATGTGAACATAATGGAACAGCTGATTTTTTTTTTTGAAAATTGGTGTAGAGGTAGCTTAGAACCAGGAGAAGCATATAGAAAGAAGAAAGAAAAATCGTTTGTTCAGCAAATGGGCATAATCATGAGCACAGAAAAACAATATAAAATAGCCCATGCCGAATGGTTATAGGACTTTTTATAAAAAAAAATTACGGCTGGACTGATTTTCATGGTTTTTGATTCGTAGAGGTAGGGTAGGGTAGAATAGGCGCTGAAGTAGGATAATCAAACGTACGAAGTCGCGCCGGGAAGCTAGTATGTCCTATAATACAATGTATGATACTTTAATTTTGTTGGATTATTTCCCTATTATTGAAGTGTATGAATAAATATTTTCTTATCTGCTACTAAGTACTCTAACGTCAGAAGCGCGATTATTCTATTTTTAAACATCATCGTACGTGCAAATCACATCCTCGTAGCGCGCACTCCCGCGCCACGCCCTGTCTTCAATACAAACACTCATATTTCTGGTTGTAATTCTTCAGATGTTAAACGGTAAGTTCTTTTATAAATAATTGACCGTCATTATTTTCCCCTAAGTATAAATAACCGACTTTAAAAAGGAGTAGGTTCTATATTCGGTCCGGGAGATATGAAATTAAACTCTGTAGGATAATAGCAGAATTGTCGTAACAAGTAATATTGCTTTGTTTATACATGCAATGATCTACCAACTAATATAACCATTTTTACGGCCCTAGGGCTAACATCGCTACGATTCCTTTTCTTAATTTCCATTGTTCCCACCGTTACAGCTAGGGCAAGCGCTATCTTTTGTTGATTTGAGAGGTACGGCGCCATCAAAACATGAACATAATGTAATTCTACTACGACTGCAAGTTGTCTGTTCGCCTATTTAGGATTCTATTTAGTCTCGTGTGGGCGGGACTCCTGACTGCTCAGGCTCAGGCCTTCCTGCGAAGACCGCAAACAGTCATGGCAGTCAGGATCATTCGCGGATACCGGACGGTGTCGCATGAGGCCGCGTGCCTATTGGCTGGAACCCCCCCGTGGGAGTTGGAGGCGGAGGTGCTCGCCGAAGTTTATTGGCGGAGGGCCGAAGTGCGGGCGGATGGTGCCAGAGACCCTCCTCTGGAGGTGGAGCGGCAGTGGCGCAGCGAGGCCCAGGAGGCGGTGCTGCGTCAGTGGAAGGCACGGCTGGCGGTGCCGAATCACGGTTTTTGCCCATTGAGGCGATCCGTCCGCACTTTGAGGCTTGGCTAGGGAGACGGCACGGCCGGCTCTCTTTCCGCTTGGTGCAGGTGTTGTCCGGGCATGGTTGTTTTGGGGAATACCTGCATCGAGTGGCGAGGCGGGAGGAGACCCCTGTCTGCCACCACTGCGGTTTCGCTGTGGACACAGCCCAGCACACTCTCGAGCAGTGTCCGGCTTGGGAGGTGCAGCGGCGTGCCCTCAGCGCGGCCATCCGCCAACAGGGCGTCTCGCTGTCGGCCATAGTGCGAGCTGCAGCCGACAGCGAGGAGTATTGGGAGGCGTTCGCGTCCTTCTGCGAGGAGGTCATCTCGCAGAAGGAAGCGGCGGAGCGGGTCAGGGAGCACGATGCGCGGGCTGATCCGATCCGTCGCGCGCGAAGGGGCAGGCGCAGGCGGCAGTATGCCGCCTTGCACCCACCCTGACAAGAGCTGGCGGGCGGCTGATTCCGGTATGCCGCCCGCCTTGCCCGATGTAGGGGCGAAGGCCTTTGAGCGTGTTGGGGCGATGTCCTGGACCTGGATGCCAGGGACATTGCCCCCCCGAGTGCATCTTTGAGCGGGCCTACAGGCAGGCACTGGACGGGGCTGCGAGGCGCGTTTGCGGTACCCGGACCCGTCCGATACAGTGCTAGGAACACGCAGGGGGGAGACGTTTTTAGTGGGTGCGAGCCCCACATAACCGTATGTCCTCGGACGTGCGGTATGCGGAAGGCATTTTTTACTCCCCCCGGCCACAAAAAAAAAAAAAAAAAAAAAAAAAGGATTCTATTTAGTCTAGTGTGGTCACTGGCTTCCGATTTCCTAATTAGTGTTCCTAAATAGATTTCCTAAAAAGTGAACAGTGTAATAACTGCTTAGGTGATGTAATCTATTGTTTCTTTTTGTTAATTTTTTTAAATCATCATCATCTGCCTAGCCTTTTCCCAACTATGTTGGGGTCAGCTTCCAGTCTTACCGGATGCAGCTGAATACCAGTGTTTTACATGGAGCGACTGCCTATCAGACTTCCACAACCCAGATACTGGGTTACACGATACCCCTTGGTAAGACTGGTTGTCAGACTTTCAGGCTTTTGACTACCCGTAACGATTGTCAAAGATCTACAATTGACAGCCGGGGCCAACAGCTTAACGTGCTATCCGAGGCACGGAGAGTGATAATTAATTTTGTTAATTTTTTAAATAAGTAGGTATATTTACAGAATACGATTTTAATAAATATATTTTAAGAACAGACATTTTTTTTTCAGAATTCAAACAGGGAAAAGCGACGAATTAATCAACAATGTTTCGTTGTCAAGAAATGTATAAAAAACGTTCAGGAACTGCAGGGATCCGCGGACACCTGTATGAAACTAAACTCATCAGTTTAATATATTACAGATTAAAATATAACGATGATATTCAAGACTTTCAATTAGCGACAAATATGGATGACATCGGAGCATTCGATGATATTTGTTTTAAAGCCGAAGTGAGGGGCTTCGACAAACCCCTTGTCGTTTTTATACAAGCCAAACACAGAGAGGGAGACAACATTATGACTTACAGTAAAATAGAACTGGCCAAATACTTTGCCGCGTACTTGAAGATTAAGAAAGAATTTCAACCAATTTTTAGGAAAACATTTGATGAAACCGAGTGCTTATTTATTTTATACACGAATGCAAAAGATGATCCCAATTACAGTAATGTGTATGAAGGTATTTTCGCCCAACATTTATATGAAATAATTGGTACTGGGGGCGTTGGGACACAACCAACTTATGAAGATCTAGACATGCATTTTTTATGTCAAATAATCTTGAAAGAACAAATCGCCGAGCTGGCTGTGCAGATGGCAAAGAATATTTGTGATTGTGCAGAGTTCTCCATGAATAACGTTCTAATGCTGCGTTTTCATGTATTTCTGACACAAAAAGTCTTAGAAGTATCTGAGATCCAGGCTGAAGGACATAGAATTGCTAGCTTTCAGCAAGAGTTTTTCAGCAGCAAAGAAGAATTGATTTTGTTTTTTAAAAAGACGCTCTGCATGGAGGTCCTTAAAAGACAGAAAATGGATGAATCAGAAGCCACAGTCGCTACCGAAGCGTTTTGTAATGATCCTTATGATATAACAGCGCTAAGCAAAATTATAGGAATTTGTGTTACGTATAAAAATGGAAAGTTCGAGTGCATTGATAAAATACCTGAACATTTTAAAAAATTCTTGGAACAGGACATATATGTACCACAATCAATTGTAGATAAGGCTTTGGACCTAGCCGCTAATAGAGTTCTAAAACGTCCGTTCAAAGTGCCTTCGATGTTTGGAAACCGAGATATATTCTTAAAAGGCAATGCGACGAAAGTTGAAAGAAGATTGAACCATCTAACATCAAAAATTACTGAGTTAATAAACAAATCCAAACCAAATTACATAATTCCTATAGACGATAATTTGGAAGACGGACTTTTACAGCTTAATGGTGGTTTAGCTTCTGCTGTTGGCAATTTATTCGTTTCTGATGGCAAATTGTTGAAGATCACAGATAACTGTGAGTCTCTAGGAGATCTGGCAAAAAAGCTATATGACAAACTTCGAATAAATGTTAATGATATACACGCATATAGATTTGAAGTTAAAACTAATAAGTTCCCACAAATGTCATTAGAAACCAGCAAACAAGACGAAGATGGAGTCAGAGATTTTATGTACAGACTTATATTTTACACGAATCAAGCGGATGAGAAATGGGTGGGGAATTGGTTAAAGGAAGAAATAGATGAAAAACTTGTATGTGATCATAATAATGAAATAACCATAAAAGGAATTCAATCGGATGTGATGTTCTTGAAATTTCATGATGAAATACAAAATTGGTGGATGTCACCCGAAGGGATCTATCTTACAAAACTCAGTAATATATATGAGGTGTCTATAAAACAAATTGTGAATGAACCTGTACTGAACATGATTCATATGATGCATGGGATGAACAAAAAAATTATAGATTACACGTTTACCAAAGACGCTGTGGATTCGTTGAGACTAATAGATAACCAAAAAACTGTTATTACTACAGCAAGCACTTTACATACTCTAATCAAAGTTAAACAGTTTCTAAATGATAGATATAGATCTTTTTTCGTGATTAATTATAAATACATTCTTAATCTACCATTAAACAATTTCATTACATTACTAAATGAAATAAAAAACATAAAATCACAGAAAACAATTGTCATAATATGCAATAAAATGCACAATTTTAGAAACTGCAAAAGATTTAAAAGTATCATTCAAGCTGTGAACCAGAATACAATTTTCGTGATAAACACTTCATGTTTCGAAAATATTAAAAACATTTTTTCCGATACTGATTGCGTTATAAACGACGAAAAAATCAATTTAATTGACATGGGTGAGGAATCGAAGTCGATTATTTTACAGAATACAGCTACATTTAATTGTCAAAATTTAAATTTGACATTTGAGGATAGTGAATCAACAATGCCGTTCATTGAAGGAGATATACTCTATCATGTCGTGAATGGCAATCAAATTATAGGAACGCTAAATAACGCGATGCTTGGACAGTTTTTAAGTGATAGGACAAACTCAAGAAGGCGCGGTCACGTACGACATAATTCGATTTAGATGACATTATAGGTACAGAAAAAAAAGTTAAATAAAAAAAAACAATAAAGTTGAGCGGTGACAGCTGGAACTAAAAATATTTTTTTTAAAATTAAGTTTGTTAGTACCAAAATAACTTAAGTGCTTTTTTTTTGTGAATTTTTTTACATGTGTTTGATGCACATGATAGTTTATTAAATACCTATAATTATTTAATAAGAAAATTTGAAAAAACAACTGATACGCATCGTAATGTATTCCGATAGATGTCGCCACACGCAAATTTCAAATCTCTTACACGCCCCAGGCGTGTAAAAGAGATTTGAAATTTCGACTGGTGCTGGTTGGATACGGTGGCTCAGCGGTTAGAGCGTTGACACGGTACGTCGAAGATCGTGGGTTCGAATCCCATCCGTATCAGTTGTATTTTCAAATTTTCTTATTAAATAATTAAACTTTTAAGTGATTAATTTGATTATATTTGGTGACTAAAATGTAAGAAACATGTAAGTACCAAATAACTTGTAATTGTGTATTATATTCTATGAACCTACGCGGGCCGCGTAAGTCCAAATGCGCTTTTTGTCGAAAATTACAAATAAAACAAATAATTCTTTAAAAAAATAGTTTATTTTTAATAAATACGTTCTTACAACAGTAAAAAATAACAACACAAGCCGCAATTGTTCAATTAATTACCTAATTAGATTGAAACTTAAGTTTTTAAATAACATAATTACATAACATAGACTATTTAAAAAAAAACATTACATAGATTCACGCCTGTATTCCCCAGAGCGGGTAGGCAGAGGTGTGCAGTACACCCACGTTTCGCCAGCTATGTTATAAGTCCCATGTAATAGGGGGCGAGCCTATTGCCATTAACCGGGCACAATTTCAGACTCCGTGCTGCTACTGAGAATTTCCTAATAGAAAAACCTAATAACACTTTGCCCGACCAGGGGGGATCGAACCCAGAACCTCATGCTCAGCAGTCGCGCTTGCTACCACTAGACCAACGAGGCAGTCTTTTTTGGTTCTTGGTGGTTACTTGGTATTTGTTTAGTCCATTATATCTCGTATCTCAATCTCGCTGCTCGGTGTCGACAGCGGCGGTGAACGAACGCCCTAACCAAATTAACCAAATACGTTTTACAAATAAATTACTATTTCTACTAAATTTAATTAAACTTAACAGCATGTTTTAATATTTTCAGACTTTTCTCGCTGGCAACATCTCTTCCCCTCTCTTTTTTCTTCAATTTTATCCACTCTTCTGCCTTTCCCCGCTAGGGGGCGATCTTTCTCATCCCATACTACGACACCGTCGCACGCGCAGATGCGTTTAGGGTTCTGGAATATTCCTGCTGATCTAGCTATGATGCCACAGGCTATTCTGGAAATATAAATATAATTAATAAATAAACCAACCTGTAACTGTTCCACTGCAGGGCAAAGCCCTTATCTTACACAGATAATGATCGAGCATTAATCACCACGCTAGCTCACTGCGTTGCGATTTCAGACTATTAAGTCCAGGTTTCCTCACGATGTTTTTCTTCACCGTTAGTCAGTGGTGTCTTAGATTAACTAAGAAAGTACATCATCATCATTTTATAATCAGCCTGCCAGTATTGAGCGCACAATAGTGCCGCGTATTGGGAGAGGCCTATGTTCAGCAGTGGACTAATACAGGCTGATGATGATGATGATGTATTTGATATAGCGCCCATAGTAATACACGCTGTTAATTTCAAGTGTCTAATGGTGCTAATTCTCTTGCACACGCTCTAAACTAATTTAGGCTCGCCATCTCTCGTTCTAACAGAGATCATTAAATCAAAGGATAGAAGATTATTAGAGCTGTCAAACTAGTCCATTTGCGTGATATCAACGGGAATTTAGTCGGCACGTCATAGAGGTCTCGTCTAATTTCACGTCAATTGCAAGGACGTAGACTAATTTGACAGCTCTAATTATTTGCCGTCCCTTTTCGATGGTGTTTATTTGAAAGAAATATAGATAAAGTTAGTTTAGCGGGATATACAAGAAAATCAGCACCAATGTCTACCCTATTATGGTTCAAAATAATTACTTCAGTGACAGATGGACGGACAGCGGAGCCTAGTAATAGGACCTTAGAGTATATAAGAAAATATAGAGCAACCCTATAGAAGTATGAACTGTGAGCACGGGTATGAACAACGCGGCCGCGACACGAGCTCCGTTTGCGATCATACCTCGATCAACTGCGGTTCAACTAGGCTCCACGAGCGAAAAAGTTACATTTTAGCTTATATCATGGTTAACTGCTAAGTTAAATTTTGAAAAACGTCTAGAAAACATAATTTGAAAAAATGACATTTTAACATTTGTATGGTGAGACCTGATTTCGCTCCGCACAAGGCAATGTGGTTGACGTTATCACTCTATATTTTCTTGAATACTCTATGAATAGGACCCTAATAAGTATATGATAACAAGTACTTACGGTTTACCGCTGTCTCCATCAATCTTAGAAGTGGGAGAACATCCTCGACCGAGATCATCTTTCCTCTCTGTGACGGCTACAGAGCGACCGATGATGTCCCAAATCTAGAAATAAGAATGAAAATACTATAATTATATACGTACGAGATACGTAATATTGTCGTAAGAGATTTGAAATTTCCACTGGTGCTGGTGGGATACGGTGGCTCAGCGGTTAGAGCGTCGACACGGTACGTCGAAGATCGTGGGTTCGAATCCCATACGTATCATTTGTTTTTTTTTTCAAATTTTCTTATTAAATAATTATATTTAATAAGCTATCATGTGCTATAACATGTAAAAAATTCACAAAAATATACTATAAGTAATTATTTAATGAGAAAATTTTAAAAATCAACTGATACGGATCGGATTCGAACCCACGCGATTTAAGACGTACCGTGTCGATGCTCTGACCGCTGAGCCACCGTATCCTACCAGCATCTCAGTCAAAATTTTCTGTTTTTACGCAGTTTTAGAAGGCACCGATGCAATATTACCAATATTCTGAATATTTTTGTGAATTTTCTCCAATCCCATCCGTATTTGTTGTTTTTTAAATTCTTTTTATTAAATAATTATATTTAATAAGCTAGCATGTAAAAAATAATAAATTATAAATTCATTATCACTCTCCGTGCCTCGGATAGCACGTTAAGCTGTTAGCCCCGGCTGTCAATTGTAGATCTTTTACAGTCGTTACGGGTAGTCAGAAGCCCGAAAGTTTGACAACCAGTCTTACCAAGGGGTATCGTGTAACCCAGTATCTGGGTTGTGGAGGTCTGATAGGCAGTCGCTCCATGTAAAACACTGGTATTCAGCTGCATCCGGTAAGACTGGAAGCCGACCCCAACATAGTTGGGAAAAGGCTAGGCAGATGATGATGAAGCTAGCGTAAATTCACAAAAATTTTGAACATTATGCCGGAAACAGTTCAAAAGGACATTATTATTAGAAGAAGGAGTTCAAAGTTTAAGCAGCTATTACAATATGATCTTTTTACGAAATCTATTTAGTAAATAGGAAGATGTGATTGAAGAAAGAACGGATAGATTCCGATTTAGAGCGAAAAGAAGCTCCCGACCGCACTACTTCTTAAATTGTATTGTCTATCCTATTTAGGAGAGTTCTTTTTGGTGAGTGTAATCAATTTGCAACCTTATGTCATTCTGCCTCGTTGGTCTAGTGGTAGCAAGCGCGACTGCTGAGCACGAGGTCCTGGGTTCGATCCCCGGGTCGGGCAAAGTGTTATTGGGTTTTTCCATTAGGAAATTCTCAGTAGCAGCACGGAGTCTGGAATTGTGCCCGGTTAATGGCAATAGGCTCGCCCCCTATTACATGGGACTTATAAAATAGCCGGCGAAACGTGGGTGTACTGCACACCTCTGCCTACCCCCTCTGGGGAATACAGGCGTGAGTCTATAAAATGTCATTCTATTACGACTGCAAGTTGTCTGTCCTATTTAGGATTCTAAATAGAGTTCTTTTTAGTCGCACTTCTCGTTAAATTGTATACGATTTAGGTGAGTGCAATCAATTTGCAACCTTATGTAATTCTACTGCGAGTGCAAGTTGTCTGTCCTATTTAGGTTTCTATTTAGTCGTAGTGTAATCGCTGGCTTTCGATTTTCTGTTTAGAGTGTTTCTAAATAGATTTTGTAAAAAGATCATAGTGTAATAGCCGCATTACCTTCAAAACATCATCAACTATCCTAAATGTCGCTCGTCCGGTTTCATCAGCCACTATGTTGCCGAGGTCGCCAGCATGCCGCTTGTCCGTGGAGTCGTTGGGACCCCCGTGTGGAGTCCCGCAGGGGTTGTAATGGTCCCCTATTGAGCTGCAACCCTAGAAATTATCAATTTTTCCGTAGAAAAAAAATACAAAGAAATAATTACTTAAATCGGTTCAAACATGACAGAAATCTGAAGTTACAAACTTAAATTAGTAATTTTTTTTTACGTAAAACGGTTTTGTCATCAAAACTAAAGCTGTGTACCAAATATCAGATCAATCTGTCAACAGGAAGGGGGTGAAATATCGATTATTAAATTTGGACCAAGTAATAAACAAGTCAAGCTAAATAAACTGTTTAAAAAATACAACTCAAAGTTTTGAAGTTGGTTAAAAAAACTATTTACCTATTTTAAAACATTATTCAATTATTAGGAGACCTATGTCCAGCAGTGGACTGCTATAGGTTGATGATGATGATGATGATTCTATGTCTTCCCTCAGTCTCACCTGACTTAAATCCCCATTATTATGGACATGAACTCCATGCAACCCTGAAGGCAGTCCATCGATGCTTCCGTCAGCAATCAGCGCACCCTCGGGGGTCTGTTGGAAACGGATCACTCCGAGGACTTGGCTGTTACAGCATAATTGGCTGGATATCATAGCTACAGCCGATTGCATTTCTGTAAAAGATTTTTTATTTTATGTATTCAACATATTTTTTTTTTTTTCGAGTCGTGATAGCCTAGTGGTGGTGACCGTTGACTGGCAAGTCAGAGGTCTCGGGTTCAAACCCAAGGCGCGCGCACCTCTGACTTTTCGTAAGTTATGTGCGTTTTATAAATTAATTATCAATCTCCGTACCTCGGATAGCACGTTAAGCCGTTGGCCCCGGATGTCAATTGTAGATCTTTGACAGTCGTCACGGGTAGTCAGAAGCCCGAACGTCTGACAACCAGTCTTACCAAGGGGTATCGTGTAACCCAGTATCTGGGTTGTGGAGGTCTGATAGGCAGTCGCTCCATGTAAAACACTGGTATTCAGCTGCATCCGGTAAGACTGGAAGCCGACCCCAACATAGTTGGGAAAAGGTTAGGCAGATGATGATTTTTATTTTTTTCTATTAAAAAAATCTCTACATAGACTCACACCTGTATCCCCCAGAGGGGTAGGCAGAGGTGTATGCAGTACACCCAAATTTCGCAGGCTATGTGTATGTTATAAGTCCCACATAATAAGGGGTGAGCCTATAGCCATTAACCGGGCACAATTCCAGTCTTATGGTGCTACTGAGAATTTCTTTATGGAAAAACCCAATTACACTTTGCCCGACTCGGGAATCGAACCCAGGACCTCGTGTTCAGCAGTCGCGCTTGCTACAATGGTCTAATGAGACCAGCGAGGCAGTCAAGTCTCTATTCTTTTAGAACCTCCTCCTTTTTTGAAGTCGGTTAAAAATCTCTACGTACCTCCAAAACCTTGCAACACAGCTCTCTTCCCCGAAGTCTTAGTAACCATATCTAATATTTGTGTGCTTGGTAAATTAGTTTCGACCATAATTGCCCCATTCTTGTAAACGGCCTCCTTTACCCCGTCTTGAGATTTAAGCTCATTGAGTGTTTTGTCCAGGGCTGCTGCGTCCACTTTTAGACCAAAATCAACCAGAATTTCTAGCTGTAAGTGATAAATGAAGTTGGTAGTCAGAATAAAAAAAAAACTAAAAAATAATAGAACTCAGATTAACTAAAAAAAATTCCGATCATAACACCTGTCATTGGCGTAATTGTGGGCCTAAGGGTTTCACTCGCCATTCAAAAGAAGTGAAGGAATGAGTGAAAAAAATATGTAAGTATTAGTTTTTTAGTTGATCTGAGTATTAGAGTGAAAACTTTATTTAGGTACTTAATAAATTTTAGGAGAATAAGCATTAATTAATAAAATTAATAAATAAGTCCGGACTTTTTTTAAGTCATGCCAAAATTGTCACACATAGATAATTTTATTTTTTTTCGATTATAAAGTTTAAGTTACCTACATTGCAATATTCAATTGTTTTTTTTTATTTACACACCTTTTAATTGAGTTACTACTTACTACTGTACCTATTTGTCATACGATTGTGACCTTGAGTCATGTTATTAGAATAAATAAATAAAAAATAACCCCTGCAGTACCGACTTCGCCGCTAATATTTATATCAGGTTTTTGTTAATATGTACACAAATTATTGATGTTATTACGAAAGACTGATATGATCCAAGGTAAATATCAAAGTTAATTGCATAGTCATGCCTGATAAGTACTTTTTATGCTAATTCAAATGTAAGAGTTGTAATTTTCTTCTTGTTATCTTTATAACAATACTTTTACAAGTAAATACGGTAGAAAACTTACCTTTGACGTCAACATTTTAAACTTAAACAATTCACAAGCGCACTGAACATATATTCTCTAGGATTTTCAAAGAAATTACGTTTTTTTTTTTGTATTTTTCTAGAATGAAAACAAATCGACGTGCGATTGACGATTCTGGAAAACGAATGACATTATTGACAAAGACAATTGACATATTTGACGTTGACATCAGCGTGGCGGTCCATAGCTTCACTTTTCCTTATTTTTAGCATTGATCTTGTTCATACTGCTCACTCTTTCTAACAAGAGATTTTGCAATTAGTTTTCCCTTTCTTTCTTTAACATTTTGTCTGCAATTTATCCTGTTATACTTCATTATATCATGGGCTTTGCTGACCGGTCTTCACCAGGCCTACCCCGGCCAACCGGCCAAACTTTATAGACCGGCCCATATTTGTAGGTATAGGTACTGCGGGCTGCAAGGACAATCCTGGTACAGGGGGCCAACACCCCATAACCATGAGATAGCTATGTGGAACAGCTTATTATTTTTTCGCGATTCGCAGTCAGGGTTGATCCCATAAGAGCTAACAGTCCCGTAGTTGTTCATAACATTGAGTTTGACTCTTTTTCATATTTTCAGTACTACGTTTCAATAGCAAACTTGTTTTTTTTTTCATATTGAAGCGGCCCAGAAAGTAGTGACGCTGACTGCGTTATCGGAAGCAGCTATTCAATTCTCCTGCGTGCAGTTCTTAGGGCACGCAGGGCAAGATGATAGGTGAGCTATCGTTTGCGTTACCTCGCCATATGACACAGACTTAGTAGGACTACCCGTATGAACAGCCTAGGTTAGTGCCGTCTGTAAATCCCAACCCCACAGATTTTCAGGTATTACATAATCTCCGTTTATAAGGTACCTCTTGTAGTACAGACTATCCATAAGTAAATAAAAAAACATAAATTATAGGTAATAATAAATTTAATGAAATCATCGAGTGACTTACGTTAATAATACAAAACTTTTACAAGTAATAATGTACTTATTTATACAGTTTTATCAATAAATAATTCATTACTATTTTTTAGTTTAATTTCCGTCAAACATTGAGAATTAGACACAAAAGGAAATCAATTGTTATGTGACGCCGTCTTTGTGGTAGTCAAAAGTTTAATAATTTAAGTACGATGAACCCGCACATCAGTAGTTGTAGCAAGCTCAGCGTCACTGTCGATTCCAAGTATATTTTTAAACAATTTAGACACAAGCAGTCAATTTCTTTCGTATATTTTTAAAATATCTCTAACGTCTTTGAATTACTACATACCTACCAAAGACATTGCAAATATCCGCATCCACGATTACGGAAACTTTCGCACTTTCGACCTTCGCATCCACAAATGAAATATACGGAGCTTTTGCGAATGCAATGTCAAAAAAATCATTAACCGTTTTAATATAATAAATATAGTCTACTGTGTGTATTGTGTAAACTATATTTTATAAAAAAAAACTTGGCAAAAAAGAGTCTGAGGCGGTGACAGCTGGAACTAAAAATAAAAATCTTAAAAACTAAGTTTGCGAGTACTAAAACAGCATAAAAGTGAATTAGACTATATTTGATGACAAAAAATTCGTCAAAGAAGTATGCTCCAAATATCTTGTAATTTTGAATTATAGTATGAAAAGTGCGACAGTGGCGCCCCCAAAAACTCCAGACTCTTTTTTGCTAAACTATCATACTCGACATCTCTATTGTAGTATTGTTGTCTTAACTTTGTTTAACAATAAGTTTAAATACATTCCTATATTTACAAACTTTAATAATATGAATATCACTTTTTTACATAAAATACAGGTAATATACCTATAATTTAGTATTTTTGCTAAATATTAAAAAATCAATAAGTCCCAAATAATGGTTTATGTCCTTTAAATGGACATTCACCCAAGTAAGACTGAAATAATTTTCAATAAATAAAATTGTTACTAAATTTATGTAAAATTGCGCAGAAAAAATCAGCCAAGATCTCGGTAGAGACCATTAAAAATATAATTTAAAACGTTATGCCAAGCCCAGAACTAAAAAGTTTTAGGAAAAATTATTGGACTAATGAAAAAAAAAGGAAAGTTATATAATTATGTATTGCAATAATAAAATAATACATAATATACAAAAATGTATTATAATTATTATGTGAAATATATTATAAACTATAAGGCGAGAAAGATAAACATAATAGAATATCTAGACTGGGCATGCGAGGTTGTCGACATGTGGGATGTGGACTCAGCTGTCATTGTACCGATAGTAGCTTCTGTTCACAGATTAAATGGCTGGATCAAGTGCTAGATGCAAAAGGCGGTACTCTTGGACACGACATAGGATATTTCGACCACCGGTAGCTTGGACAGTGTTGCAGCGGTGGGATATTTTTAATTTGTATTGTATTTATTTAAAATGACAAATTAATTATACCATACCACTATCAATAATGAATATCTCCATGCTCCTAACAGAAAACACTATGCTCCTAGCTGAACCGAGTCTACAAAGCACTAACCATCCTTAAGGCTTTTATCAAGACAATTGAGTTTAATAATTATCACTGACTTTTAAACTTCAGAACTTGGCACAACACATCACTTTTTGTCTTTCAACTTTCGTTATAGATACACTCAACTTCAGCTTCCACTTGCACCATATTCTCCTCCATGACTTGACCGCTGATCATTCCGATCAACTCAGAATACTTTGCCCGCTGCTCCTCGGTCATGACTGCTGGGTTATGGTTCTTCAAATGGTAATTCAGATGACTTGATTGCTTGAACCGCTTATCACATATTCCACATTGGAAAGGGGCCACGTTGGTATGTGTCCTCATATGTTGTTTCAGGTGAATGGATTGGCAGAACGTTTTATTGCAGACCACACAGCGGTAAGGTTTCACTTTGGTGTGAATACGGAGGTGTTGGTCGAGTCCTGATTTCTGGGTGAAGGCTTTTGGACAGAAGGTGCAGGGAAACGGGCGGTCTCCAGTATGCATCCTCATATGTTGAAGAACTCCGCCCTGTGGAGAGAATTAAAAACTTTAGAGAGTTATTGAAACTAATAATAATAAAATAATATTCTCCTGACCGAATTTCAGTCACAGCGGCCAATCTCAATGGAGACTCGCCAATTACGCTTGAGATATTATAGTGCACAAGTGTGTGCGCAAACACAGGTGCATTCTCTATTCCCTCGCTCTCATAGTCAGATGGGACGGCCTTCCGACACGATCGGAGAGAGATCAGGCGCAGGGCCAACAGCTTTACGTGCTTTCAGAGGCATGGAGTAAGTGATAATTAATTTATAAAACGCACATAACTTACGAAAAGTCAGAGGTTGGTAATTTTGTTTAATAAAAATATATTACTAAAAAGTGCTTTTTTTTTAAATACCTAAATTAAGTGTCAAGCCTTTTACGACTTTAAAAACCAACATCCGCATCACATCCACAATATTTATATAAACGCAGATGCGGATGTAGTTTTGCATCCGCATTCATGAAAATAAAGGCTGTTTTTTCATTCTTTCTGAATGGGGAATTACAATTTTTTTTATTAAACGGTTTTACTTAGCTTGAACTGTTTATTATTTGGTTCAAATTTAGTAATCGATATTTCACCCCCTTCCTGTTGACAGATTGGTCTGTTTGGTACATAGCTTTAGTTTTGATAACAAAACCGTTTTACGTAAAAAAAAAATTTTACTTATATTATTTTTATAGTTATGTATATAGGTACTTACGTGTTGTGTAAATCGCTTATGACAGACGCTGCACTCGAACGGTTTTAACTTGACGTGCGCTATCGCCGTGTGCTCAGACAACTCTTTATTAGTCTGATAGCCCTGGCCGCATACCTACAAACATAGTTCAAAATATTATGGTAATTGCCTTGCCTCCTATAAAAAATGTATTATCCATTAATTACGTCAGCTGATTATAGCAGTTTTTTCACTTCCCCTCCTCTTTAGGTGAGATTTAGCTCGACCCCCTGTAATTTCGTTTCTGTTTTGATTTGAAATATTTTAAACAGTTTTACTTAGCTTGCCCCGCTTATTATTTGGTTCAAATTTACCGCTATTTAAAACCGTTTTACGTTAAAAAAAAATACTTATATTATTTTTATTTCCAATTTCAAAAATCGTGGCACTTGCAGTCACCCTCTTTTGTATGCCGCCCGGGGCCATGCCTTCCCTGCCCTCGCTACGCCTTACTCGCTCGCTATACTTTCCTTGCCAATCTATCACCAGCAATTTTTAAAAGTATCTAGATCGTCTAGCCACTGCCTACTAGATACCTACCTCACAAGCATACGGTGCTGGAATCTCTTCCCCGCTACAGGCCAAAGGCTTCTCACACACTTGGCAACGCAATCCTTTCCTTCTTCTCGTATGTTCATCCCGGTAATGAATGGAGTATTCACAGCAAGAGAAGAAGATCTGATGGCAAGTGCCGTCTGCTACCAGAGTTGAGGGTTGCAGGCATTCGAAGGGTCCCCTGTAGAAAAAATTTAGATATTGATTATAATAGAGTCATAAAAAGTCAGAGGTGCATACTTAGGTTTGAACCTACTACCTTTGAGTTGCCCGTCCAACAGTCCTAACTTAACAAGGCCACTGATCACTGTGACTGATAAAGTCGGCTACAAAAGTGCATTACAATACATACACGAAATCTTCTTCTTAGCGTGTCGATGACAATCTAAATAATGTCAGCCCAGAACTGGGCTACGAGATTGGCGCCTTCAGTAGCGTCCATCAGTTCCTATAAAGAACAACCGACAGGGCATGCAAGGCAAGATATTAAGTGCCCCATTGTTTGTAGGTCAGCACCACATTTACACTCCATGCAGACTATGCAGAGTCATTAATAAACCTCCATCTAAGCAGTGATGGCCATCACGGGACTCTACTCTATTTCTACTCAATTTGTGCGGCAGTAATAAAAAAAAATAAAAAAAGGATGCTGCTGCAATCCCCTTGTAGATATAGAAATCACTTACGTAATAGGCTCAGTTTCCTTCTCCTTCTTAGGCGCCGGTTTCTCGGCCTCTTCTTTCTCTTTCTTAACAACTCTCTCTACCTTCTTCCTCTTAACCTCAGTAGAGCCTTCCTCTGCTTTAATTATGATATAGCTAACGTCATTGGACGCTAGCGCCATGACGCTGGTAGGCTCCATCTCAGAAATCAACTGCTCCGTGTTGAATTTAATTTTGCTTTCATCCAGTTTCATTTTGGTCTGTAAATTTAAAAAAAATATAACTATAAGTTTAAAAACCTTTGACACAATGAAATGAAACCTTTTTTTTAGCAAACTTGATCAAGTCAGCTTTCAAATAAAAAAAAAACTTAATCAAAATCGGTCCATATGTTTAAAACAGCCTTTCCTAAAGTGGGCGCCCCCTTGTGAGCGCTGCAGGCCTATTGGGGAGCGGTAAGAGACCCAGATCAAAAATCTAAGTTATAGTGGTTTATAAGTAGGTCAAAAAATGAGGACCTGCAAAATAATTAATTCTCAAAGTCGGTAATAGAAAAAATAAGTTTGGAAACCCCTGGTTTAGGGGCATGCCACAGACATACACACAGACATCTCAAACGTGACAGATAGATGGCTAGAGAAGACTTTGTGTCTAAAAGACAGTCTTTAAGGAAACTGCTATACAAATATAGCAAAGACACAGATACACAGAAACACAGCCATGAAACTTATAACACCCCTCTTTTTGCATCGGTTTAAAAATACTTACAGGCTTCTCGTCAATCTGTGTCCATACTGAAGGATCTCCGCTAGCATATGCATCAATATGCTCCATGCGGGCATGGTTGCGGAGAGCCACCTCGCTGGCAAACCCCTTCCAGCAAAGACGACAGTGGACCGAGTCATCATCATCTTGGATAACCTCTTTCTGTAACAGAGAAATTTATGATGATATAAGTAGATATGATGAGTCGTGATAGCCTAGTGGTGGGGACCGTTGACTGGCAAGATAAGATAAGATCTAACAAATATAAAAATATATAACAATTTGAATGGTTTTTTTTATAAATCCAATCTATCCAAACAAACCCACAAGAAACCAGTACCTACTTATATCACCGTGCCATTAAAGCAGATAGTTGTACCTTTTAAATTAAAATCTTTTAGTATACAGATCATAGAAATCTACATATACATGAGTCGTGATAGCCTAGTGGTGGTGACCGTTGACTGGCAAGTCAGAGGTCTCGGGTTCGAACCCAAGGCGCGCACCTCTGACTTTTCGTAAGTTATGTGCGTTTTATAAATTAATTATCACTCTCCGTGTCTCGGATAGCACGTTAAACTGTTGGCCCCGGCTGTCAATTGTAGATCTTTGACAGTCGTTACGGGTAGTCAGAAGCCTGAAAGTCTGACAACCAGTCTTACCAAGGGGTATCGTGTAACCCAGTACCTGGGTTGTGGAGGTTTGATAGGCAGTCGCTCCATGTAAAACACTGGTATTCAGCTGCAAAGGCTAGGCAGATGTATATGTAAATATGATGAGATAGATATGATGGTATAGATATGACGTTAATATGATTTTTCTCTGTATGAGAAGAGGCCTTTGCCCTGCAGTGGGACAGTTACAGACTGGTTTATTTATTAAGAGCACATCATGAGACCTCATAGAAGTCTAAATAAGATTGTCAGTGTAGTGGTTACAAGTGATGTCATCAATAGTAATTAAATATTACATTTAGTTGAATCTGGATTCAAGATTTTGACATAACCCTTGTCTAAAAATTGTTAGTTTTACAATATTACAATGTGAAGAGGATGAGGTTATATCTTACCTTTATTTTAACTCTAGAAGTTGGTACCACGTTCACAAATCTCTCAGTCTGTTGTGCCATTGTGTAATATAGAGGAGTTAGAAAATCTGCAGAAAAAAATACCAATTTACAACAATCAAATTGTTAGATTTTTCTTGTCGTCGCATGGAGTCGAGTAATGAGCTTTTAAATTACATAATCACATCACAAATAGCTTGTTATTCGTGAAAACACTACAAATATCATGTAAAATTCATAACTATAATGAAAACTACTGATTACTTTCCAGAAATTGGTTACGATCACAATAATTATAAAATTGCTAAAGGTTATGTTGTTTACCATGCAAGGACATTGAGAAGATGTTATTTACGTTCTACAAAACACGTATACAAAATATTTACGAAAAAAATATCAAAATTATCAAAATAAATTCAAAATACTATTGAAAAAGCGGGAATTTAAAATTGTCAAAAATAACTTTTTATAAAAAGAAAACCTTAGACTATGGCGTCGGAAACACAGTCAAAAAAGTACATGTTACTATTGATTGGATGAAAAGTAAATGGAATTGCTATTACAGTAAATCAAAATGTTATACAATACCAGGAAATATTCATTTTCAAGAAAATAGGACAAAATATCAAACATTCACCATGAAAAACAGCTCAATTCTTCAACAGTCCGAGAATAGATTGGCGTTTGTTTTTTTTAATTAAAAAAAAGAAGCCGAAAAAAGAAAAAAAATAAAAAAGTAAAACGATTTTGGAAATGTCAAAAATAATGTCACTTACCGAAAAAGAAATAAATAGAACCGCAGGGAATAGGCTATTCATGAAATATACACTAAATACGCTGAAAATTAGCGAGGCGTGGCTTCAGCATTACAGTAATATAAAACGACGCCATTTCATGACATGCAAGATTGTGCCGTCGATAGTTGTAAATTTTTTGTAACATGGCAACTCTAAAGTTAAATTATTACCTTGTTCCACGGTTTAAAAAAATTAAACTTTGTTTTTGTTTGTATTCGATTCTTATTATTATTTTACTAGGCAATATATAATCTAAAATAACCAAATAATATGAAATACATGAGAAGTATAACAAATCCATATTATTTTATTTCCAACTACATTCCATCTCTCATTCCATAAAATAGATAAGTAATGGATTTGTATGGCCCAGTTATTTTATCGATAATTTAGCTTAGTAACTGAGAAAAACTCGATGTAAGAATATATTAGATTTTTTTTTCAACACCGCAATGGCTAAAGCCACTACAATCAAAGAAGCTATAAAAAAATGGGAGGACAAAACAGGCCTGCAATCTGCTACTGCTTCCGAAGTCAGTCTAATGTTTATGTGGCCACCGATAGAAAAAATGGATAATACGTTAGCCACATTAACAAATTGCGAGTAAGTTACACAAACATTGCAGAGGATCTCTGACAGCAAAAATGGGCTGACTCGACCGTCTCGTCGATATACCACCAACACGCCGACATTCCGGGGTACCTTACAGCCTTACAGGATAGCGGCGCGAAATACAAATATTTCGTATTGTTATGTATTTTACGGTCAGTAAGTGAACCGACAGGACAGGACGCCAAGTTCACGACCCATCCCGTATTTCTATTCCATAATCTCGCACAAGCAAAGCACTAGATCAGTAACGCGAGTGATACGTATGCGTCTAGACTTTCTAAACTTAATTTTACTGGGACACCCTTGGGAGTTTGCCGTTTCTTTTCGACATTAATTGTCCCTTGTGCCAATCTTCTCTAGACTGCGCATATCATCAAGGGGCCCAATCCTTTTAATTTCCATTCACTTCTTGTCCAGTACTCCAGTACCGTAGCGTAGGGCAGGGGGGCGGGGGACATACTAAAGGAAACGGCGGAAATCGCCACAATTTTTAAATTAGAATTTTAAGAAATCTGCAAACTGTCCCCTTAGGCAGTGTTACGTGCCATTTGCCAAGAGAAACCGCTAGGGTGCGAGAGAGAGGAAGCAAGATGAAGTCTGATAGGGAATAAGTTGAGGGGTGGGGGGCGAACTTCAGTCCGCCCTCTGCAGTTTTTAGTTTCATAGAAAATGTCGAAAACTATTCCATCAATACACTATTGACAATATTGCAATATTGCAATACAATGAAGTATCACAAACTTTGGCAAACAGACTTGGTCCCAGACTGGCTTGACTTGGTTGACTGCGTAGGAAACTGCTAAAAATTTTGTTTTCAGAAAATTAAGTTTATCTACAAACATGATTGAGAAGGTGACAGGATTAAATACGCTGAAGAAGCTTCGAGTTCTATCTTTGGGCAGGAACTATATCAAATCGTTTGCTGGCATGGTAAGGTCACGGATTCCAAAGAAGAAAAAAAAAATCTTTTTTGTAGTATTTTTTTTTTCTCAAATTGATTTTCGAAAATCAATTTGTGAATTACAACACAAAAACTGTATGCATCAATATTTTTCCATTATTTTTAACTTTTATTTCTTTTACATTATCATTTATAAATCGTGCTTCATAATATACTCCCTGGCAATGGGCCTATGGCAGCCAGCATAACGAATCCGCTACAACAGATTGTTTGAGCCTTTAAAAATACTATCATGGATGTGTGGACAGTGACCTTCCCGCCAAACGCCGCTAGATGATCAAACACGTTATATCGAATACGTTCGTACGTTGTAATACGCCTGATTATTACCGATGCACGATGCGATGTCACTGTAAAGGCCAGACTCGTCCCCTAAGGAAATAGAACTAAGTTTCAGCTTAATTGAAACATGTTTTCATACAGACAAATGGCATAAAATAAATTATTTTTTTTCAATTTTTCATAGAATTCTATCTATAATCATTCATTTTATAACTTCGATAAACTTCAATGTGCGAGCGAGAGGCACCGTATGAGTTGAGTTAATAATAAGCTACCCCCGAAGTCGCCCAGACTCCTCACATCCTCCCACCATGTTAATTTATGACCATTGTCGTCGTTTGACGACACGCAGAGTGAGATGGCATTGGTGTATGCTTCACACACAGTAGTTTTATTCGATTCTAGTAAATGAAACATATCTTTTGAATATTATATTCTTTTCAGGAATCTCTTGGTGACACGTTAGAAGAATTATGGATATCTTACAACCTAATAGAAAAGTTGAAAGGTATACACGTGTTGCGAAGTTTGAAAGTACTGTACATGAGCAACAACCTAGTCAAGGAATGGAGCGAATTCAATAAATTGCAGGTGATTTCGTGTACAGCGCCACCTATACTTTTAATTTTAAGTAGTACAGCTTGGCAAAAAAGAGTCTGGAAAAATTGGGGGCGCCGCTGGCGCACTTTTCACACTACAATTCAAAATTACAAGTTATTTAGTGTTTACATATTTCTATGACAAGTTTTTTGTCATTAATTATTTTTATTTATTTATAGAATCACGCCTGTATTCCCCAGAGGGGGTAGGCAGAGGTGTGCAGTACACCCACGTTTCGCCGTCTATTTTATAAGTCCCATGTAATAGGGGGCGAGCCTATTGCCATTAATCGGGCACAATTCCAGACTCCGTGCTGCTACTGAGAATTTCCTAATGGAAAAACCCAATATCACTTTTGCCCGACCCGGGGATCGAACCCAGGACCTCGTGCTCAGCAGTCGCGCTTGCTACCACTAGACCAACGAGGCAGTCATTGTCATTAATTATAATCAAATGAATCATTTTTATGTTATTTTAGTACTCAAGAACTTAGTTTTTAAGATTTTTATTTTTAGTTCCAGCTGTCACCGCCTCAGACTCTTTTTTTCCAAGCTGTATGTATGACTCCGATTTATTTCTCCATCATTATCGGTAGGTACCTCTTAAGTAGGCTTAGTAACCGTCCCGCAAGAGCTAAGAGGTTCCGCTTTGAGAGCTGCATGCCACGAAAGTCTTGTGGCCTAAGACGAGCACTCCTTGGACCGTAATCAACACCTTGTCGCCACCCGTCTGTCTGCAGTTTAGCTGCTAACACTGTACCAAATGCACGTTACAATTCGCATTTTGATGTACCAATTACCTACAAATTTAAATAATATTGAAACACGAACAAACGCGTTCTATGCCTGTCGAATTCTGAGGCAAATGGACTAGGATTCTAGGCACTATAGTGGCTGTAACTGGTGGTCACATCTAGACATCAGTGGCTGCGTTTATAGTAGCTCGCGTTTAGTGGCCCAGTAAGATCCACAGACGGCACTAACCTAGGCTCGATGTCTCACCCATCATCGTGCTCTGCGGGCCCTAAAACCTCCACGCAGGAGGATTTAATGGCTGCTTCCGATAAAAGAGTCAGCGTCGCTACTTTCTGGGCCGCTTCAATAAAATAATAAAAAGAAAAGTTTGCTATCGAAACGATAAGAAGTGGCCCAGTAAGCGGCAGCCCTTTATGCGAGTGTTTAAAACCTTAATGGATATTGGAAATATGGACAAAGCTGTAAGATATTCATTTAACACATTATTGAACAATATACATTTTTTAAAATTAAATTTTGACATCAATTTGCTTGGATTTTCTTTTAGATATAGGTGTGTTTACTTTTTTATTAATCCCAAGATCATAGATAAATATTTTGTTCCAGGAACTGCCGCACCTAGAAGACCTCCTCTTCGTTGGGAACCCTCTGTACGATGGATGTGAACTGGAAGCTTGGAGATCAGAGGCGGCTCGAAGACTGCCTAATTTGAAGAAATTGGACGGTGAGACAGTGTTGAGGGAAGATGACCCACCACTGACTGTAGCCGATATGCAAGTGAGTTACCGAGCACATATTTTAATTAAATTATCAAAAGCAGGAGACTGGAACTTTATCTTATCTGTTACTAGCGACCCGCCCCGGCTTCGCACGGGTGCAACATACGTATAAACCTTCGTTAAAAATCGCTCTATCTATTAAAAAAAACCGCATCAAAATCCGTTTCGTAGTTTTAAAGATCTAAGCATACATAGGGACAGACTGACGGCGGATAGCGACTTTCTTTTATACTATGTAGTGATGATTAGTATGATCAACAACACCTACAATGTCCCCGAGTGCCACACAGTACTACAGTTAGGGCTACTGACGCCCTGGGCAAAAATATTTTGGCACCTACATACGAGTGTTAATTTTTTGCCGGCGTACCAGTACTGAGGGTATGGAGCACAGGGGATAAGAGACCCAAAACCTCTGTGCCTCCGCAAATTTGCCTCGGCGGCGGCGCCCCTACATATTTGGTGCCCTGGGCCGTCACCCAACGCCGGTACTAGTGCCACAGTGTCTTAAGATCGAAGGTTTTGACCAGATGTTGGCAGTAGCCATACCAGTCAGAGATGTGGGTCACGAAGGATCTTATTAATAAACTCAACGAGCATTGGAAAGAGTTATAATTATGCAGGAAGTTTTTGCGTGATCGGATCAGAAATGAGATCTGCAGATCCCAGCTGACTGACAGTGAAAATAACCAGGATCAAATTGCGTTGAATAAGCCTTTCTTCCATCTGAACCCAATGACCTCAGTTGTTATAATTCGCTGGATGTGGAAACTCTACGGACTAAGGGGGGTGGAGAGATCGGGGGCTCCCAAATCTCGATAAGTCCTCCCGCCGCGCGCGTCGGCCATATTAACTTATTTTTGCCAAAATCGTCTTCAAAGACCAGGTGCCCCATTTAGTTTTACCGCCCCGGGCCCCTGAGTCCTGACAGACTTAGACAGACACTGTGTGGAAAGTTGTTAAATGAGAAAAGATCTGGAGGATGCCTATGCCCAGCTGTGGTCTTCAGACTGTATAATGTTCGTGTTGTAATGTTCCTTGTCCACAGCCTGACGGGGGTGATGCAGTAGAGACCTTGGTCAGTGCTGAGACAAATGATTGAGGAAATTGGAAGTCAAAAAGAAGAGTCGAGAACGATACCTGCTATATTTAATTAAATAGTATCTACTTCATTGTTGTTTTTTATTTTATTACTAGCGACTGCGGACTTCGCACGGGTGCAATATACATATAAACCTTCCTCTTCAATCACTCTATCTATTAAAAAAAACCGCATCAAAATCCGTTGCGTAGTTTTAAAAGATTTAAGCATACATAGGGATATAGGGACAGAGAAAGCGACTATATTTATTTATTTATATTTTATACTATGCAGTGATGATACGAAACAGGAACACAAACCCACAAAAAAAAAACACGAAATTCATAGAAAAAAATAATTTTATTTACATAATTATACGTATAAGTACATTACTAACTAATTATTGTACACATCTTCACAGAAGGCATTTACAATTTTTGTAAGTCGAAATGAAATTAATATTATCGAATGCACGGTATCAAAAGGCTTATTGGCTAAAGGTCGACGTTTATTTAATAACTTGCAATACCGCGGCATTTATGCAGTACCACGGCATGTACGCAGTACCACGATTTTTGCAGTACCACGACATTTACGCAGTACCGCGACATTTACGCAGTACCGCGTACCGCTTAGGCAAGGTGCGCTAGTGGCGCCCCCAATTTTTGCCAACTCTTTTTTGCCAATCTGTATCTGCTACATTTAGTTTTAAAAACCTGGTGGCAACTGCAACCACGCCGCGTGATTAACAAATAGGGTACAAGATCACGGCACACAAGTTGAACCTAAATGATATAGTAAATACATATTTTAAGAATAGAGTATGTATTTACTTTGTAAAACGGTTATACCAATCTCGCGCTGGCCATCGCGTAAAAAGGTCAGCGTGATTTCACTCTTCGCTCTGCACTGCCACGCCTCGCTCTGCCGGTATTAAACCACCTTGAGGTACGCCGCGAGCGAGCACGCGTACGAGACCATCATTTTGCATACGCGGATGACCGCCATTTTAGTTTAACTTACGAGCAGCGATCTGTAGTTGCCTTAAATAAACTTTAAACAACCAAATATCACGTAAACGTAATTTCCCGGCCTAAGTAGCCAACAATCTTAGAACTAATCATATATAATGGTGCTAATTCTCTTGCACACGCTCTAAATTAATTTAGACTCATTATCTCTCTTTCTAACAGAGATCATTAGAAAAGGATAGATTTTTAGAGCTGTCAAACTAGTCCATTTGCATGATATCAAAGAGAATTTAGTCGGCATGTCATAGAGGTCTCGTCAAATTTCACGTCAGGACGTAGACTAATGACAGCTCTAATTTGATAGTTCAATTTGCTGTCCTTTTTCGATGGTGTTTATTATAAAGAGATATAGTTAGACTAAAATTAGTTTAGCGGGATGTACGAGAGAATCAGCAGTACTGAGTACCTAACAAAGGTACTAAAATGTAAAATTTAAATGTGATAAATAATATGTTTTATTACTACTATTGTATGACGGATTTCGAAATGTATGGTAGGCTCTGGGTGATATATAACATAATAAAAAAAAGAATTTATATATTTTTTACGGCAAATCCCAAGCCGTCCATCGTTCACCGATTCCATCGATCCATTAACCATAAATAAAACAATTAACACAACATTTCGACTGTCTCCAATTAAAAAAAAAACGTTTCTCTTACAATAAAATCCCGGATTATATTTTTTTCAACTTATTCTATCATTATTTTACTAGTAATTCACTGACTTCAAAACAAATAGACGTCGGATCAATTGTATCACGAAACAATGAGTCCGGAATTAATTTAATATAAGTCTACCGGCTGTTGATGATGAAATGATGATAGTGATGAATTGATGATAATGATGAAATGATGATAGTGATGAAATGATGATAGTGATGAATTGATGATAGTGATGAAATGATGATAGTGATGAAATGATGATAGTGATGAAATGATGATAGTGATGAAATGATGATAGTGATGAAATGATGATAGTGATGAAATGATGATAGTGATGAAAAGTGAATACATGATAATTTTTGATACCTTGAGTTACATTAAATTGCAATTTTCGTAAGGATCTCTAATAAAAACAAAATACAGCTCATGTTACTTGCTGATATTGTAACTTACTAAAAGTGAAAGAATTTTTTAAATCCATTTAACTTAAAAAATATTTTTTCGGGTTGTATCTCTTGGATTGGATTTCGAACACTAAAGCGCGGACCCGAAATCTATTAGTTTTGACGTCAGTCGTAAATATAAATAAAAACCTATTTTAATAATGTGTTCATTGGAATAGTGGAAGATGGTTAACATAGCTTTATATTGACCACAATATGGCAAAACATCGAATAATGAAACGAAGCGAATGTAATTAAAATTAATTAATAATTTTAATGTTGTAAAGTGAATGAAGTTATGTTTTTAAACGGTTTTACATAGTACTTATTGTTTTTTTTTTTTGTGAATTTTTTACATGTGATAGATAGCACATGATAGCTTATTAAATATAATTATTAAATAAGAAAATACTTTTTTACGGTTTTACTTAGCTTGCCCTGTTTATTATTTGGTTCAAATTTAGTAATCGATATTTCACCCCCTTCATGTTGACAGATTGATCTGATATTTGGTACATGCACATGCCTTTAGTTCTGATGACAAAACCGTTTTATATAAAAAAAAATACTTATATTATCTTAATGTAGATTAAATTTTAACACTGGTAATTTTTAAAACAGCTGTAACATACAAACAGACATGGTACAAATATTTATATTTCATAGCTACCAAACTCGTTACACCATAACTTAAAACTCTAAATAGACTATCGTTTCATTATTCGAAAATTTAACATAACCAAAAAAATAATTAAAAATCAAAATTATAATCAGACTTTGCACTCAAATATTTTGAGCAAAATTGTGTCCCATAGGCAGATCTTCACTATCGTCGATATTAGGCGAGGGGTTCAGCGAGGGAGGAAAGCCGCGAACCATTAGAGGGAACAATGGGGAACGAACTCATTTTTGCAGATACAAAATCGTGTGGCACTCGGGGACTGCCGCGGTAAAGCTATTGCTATTTTTATCAACATGCAATTATAATTTATTTTTATTTTTTATTTACGCAGTCAATAGCTTAAAAACTTAATACAAAATCACGCCTTGAAAAATCTAAGCAAATAATTAGTTTTCGTAATTTGAATGTTTATATTTCTAAATGTTTTGTTTTTTAATGAGTCAACATAAAATATACCTTATTTGTTAGTTTAATAATAAGGTTTTAATCACTCAATTAGATTCTTCTGCAATAAAGGGTGTTATGTATTATTTTCGTTACGGAATTTCTTGATTCGGTCGCCGCGCTCAAAGCCCGCGATAAAAGCTATGCAATAGCTTAATAACGAATGACTTCGTTATTTTTTTTATAATATGGCGGGAACATGCTGTCACTTTGACAGATTGTACCCGCCAAAAGTCGTTTAAATTTTCAAGTCAGAAAAAAAAAACCAATCAATGTATTAGATCACAAACATTCTTGTGCTATCTGTGGACAAAACTTGTTCATACAACTCTAGTCTGTATCTAACTAAAAATACAGCATAAAGTGGCTTGAGGTCCCCCGACTTCACTGAGCATGCGCGCAAATCGCTCGATTCATCTAAATTTTTCTGTTTGCGCTACCTCGCCTAACGACAAGAGTGAAGAAATATCATATCAAACATAGATCGACGAGATCTCAGGGGGTGTACTCCGAAATTTTAACAACGAAGCTTCGATTGTCGGATCGCATGTCTGAATGTTAAATTACCTTCTAATAGACTCATCATCTGCCTAGCCTTTTCCCAACTATGTTGGGGTCGGCTTCCAGTCTTACCGGATGCAGCTGAATACCAGTGTTTTACATGGAGCGACTGCCTATCAGACCTCCACAGCCCAGATACTGGGTTACACGATACCCCTTGGTAAGACTGGTTGTCAGACTTTCGGGCTTCTGACTACCCGTAACGACTGTCAAAGATCTACAATTGACAGCCGGGGCCAACAGCTTAACGTGCTATCCGAGGCACGGAGAGTGATAATTAATTTATAAAACGCACATAACTTACGAAAAGTTAGAGTTGTTAAATTACCTTCTAATAAATTGTTTATTTTTATGTATTTGTAACGAAACGACAGATGAAAGCACTAAGTACAATTAAACTGGTAATTTGGTGTAAGGATTGTGTTTGATGGTCTTCATTATTACGTTCCGATCCGAAACATCGTTGTTCGATTTTCGGAGTAGAGCCCCTGATTTTAGGCGGCCTGTATTACCTTGGTAGTTTTTTCTACGAATGTCGGACCGCGGTTCGGATCTGGACCGTAGACTATGTTTGTGCGGACCTAGACAAAACAATAAAATCTATACTATAATAAAATCGTAAAGGTCAAAAAGTCTGTACATTGAATATTTTTTGGCAAAAATCAGCTAGGGAGGCTAAAAATAAGCAACAAAACATAAATCAATCGTTTTTAGAATTCTTGTCTGTCTGTCTGTCTGTCTGTCTGTCTGTCTGTTTGTTACCTCATCACGTGAAAACGGCTGAACGGATTGTAATGACATTTTAGGGATGAGTAGGTATTAGCTAAACTTAAAAACTGGTGTTTGTTTTATCAAAATCGGTCAAGTATATCATGAGATACAGCTTGATCCCTCTATTGTATGCAGTTTCCTAGAACGTAGGGGTCTTGATCCACTGGTAATTGAAATACGCGTCGCCGACCGACTGGAGCCGAGTGAACCCGATTTAGCGATCGACGCGACCCGAGCGTGACAGTTTCATCTGATGAACTGCGCCTAACAGCTTGACCTCTCTTTTATTAAATACATAGTTGCATTATTATGTATATTTATGTATATAATAATAATGTCCTCCTGACCAAATTTCGGTCACAGCGGCCAATCTCAACTGAGATTAGCCATCGACGCGGGAGATATTATAGTGCACATATAGTGTGTGCGCAAACACAGGTGCACTATCTATTCCCCACTGTCATAGTCCGATGGGACAGCAATTCGACACGACTTGGGAGAGGTCAGGCACAGGGCCAACGGCATCACGTGCTTTCCAAGGCTCGGAAGAAGTGATAGTTAATTTATGAAACGCACTTATCTTAGGAAAAGTCAGAGGTGCGCGCGCCTTGGGTTCGCACCTAAAACCTCTGACTTGCCAGTCAACAGTCAACACCACAGTGACGGATTAAGACTACTTGATGCCCATAGCAATCCATGCCTGTGGGCCCCCCTATCCGCAAGTCAACTTGAATCGGTCTTTAAACCTTTACCGCCTTAGTTTTTTTGTAAAATATGATGATGAGATGTAACGTACTATATGTAGAAGTGGAGTAGGTGCGACAACAATCAGTCCTAGAATTTTTGGTTTTTCATTTTTTGGTGTGGTTTTGGGTGACGTGAGAGTGAGACGTGATGCCCTAAGGACGGATTTTTTTGTGCTTCTTCTGGTACCCCCTCAGACGTGATGCCCTAGGCAATTGCTTAATTTGATTAAGGGTTAATCAGTCACTGACACCACTAGGCTATCACAATACAAAATTATATATATAGGTATACGAGTATATATTTGCATTTACAGAATCGAATATTGTTTAGTAGTTAGGTACGGTTTTGTACAAGTTTAATTCGAAACTAGGTGGCAAATGTCGCACGTCGGCGTCATTCGTTGTCTCTTCATGTTCGACTTCCACGCGAACGAAGTCGCGGGCACAGCTAGTTATAAATAAATCAGCCTTTATCTATCCCACTGCAGGGCAAAGGCCTCTTCTCTAACAAGAAAAGGATCGAGCATTAATCACCACGCTAGCTCACTGCATGTTGGCGATTTCATAATTTATATAATTATTTAATATGCATTATAAATAAAAAAATAAATCAACCTGTAACTGTCCCAATGTAGGGCAAAGGCCTCTTCTCATACAGAGAAGGATCGAGCATTAATCACCACGCTAGCTCACTGCATGTTGGCGATTTCATAATTTATATAATTATTTAATATGCATTATAAATAAAAAAATAAATCAACCTGTAACTGTCCCAATGTAGGGCAAAGGCCTCTTCTCATACAGAGAAGGATCGAGCATTAATCACCACGCTAGCTCACTGCGTGTTGGCGATTAAGTCCAGGTTTCCTCACGATGTTTTCCTTCACCGTTAGTCAGTGGTGACTAACTAAGAAAGTACACACATTGGTACATGCCAGGTTCGAACCCTATTAAAAAGCCTCCGCGTCCGACAATCTGTATCAGGGCTGCATCTTTGAAACAACAGTATGCTAATATTGTCCTAACCTTATCTAGGAAACGGATCCTCTCCCCTCCCTCACAGTATGTCACTTATAAATACAGACTGGGCCAAGAATGGGGTTCAAATTTTTTTTATGATATGAAAAAAAATTCATTTTAATATTAAATTTATATTAAATTTAATTTTAAGTCTATTATAATAATAATAACCTATATAAGTATGTTCAATGATAAAAGTTAAAAGAGAAAAAGTTAAAAAAGTTAAGTTAAAAGTTAAAGAGCTAGATTTTTTTACGATCAAAATATATTTATTTATGTAAACCATTAGGCACTTACGTATGAAGAGTCATAATTCTAATATTGTTTGTTGTAAGAGTGACTCTAGTTGCTAGTTCCAAGGGCAGCCTACCCCTCATGGAGAAGAATAGATTGTAATATAGGTATTTAGTTATAGTACGTTGTAGCGTTCTATGTGGGAGGCCTTTGTTCACCAGTGGACGTCTTTCGGCTGATGAAAATGATGATGATGACAGGTACTTACTTTCTCACCTTGTAGGTGTCAAACATACAGTTCACATATAAATTCTTCTTAGATGCTGAGCAGTTGTGATGGCGTTACATTGTGGACAAATTTTCTTAGCTTTTAAGGATTCTAGCCAGCATATCTGTAAAAAAAATAACCCTTAGAATATACATATAAGAAAGTATAGAGCAACCCTACAGAAGTATGAACTGTGAGCACGGGTATGAACAACGCGGCCGCGACACGAGCTCCGTTTGCGATCATACCTCGATCGACTGCGGTTCAACTAGGCTCCACGAGCGAACAGTTACATTTTAGCTTATAACATAGCTAACTGTTGTGTAACTTTAAAAAATGATATTTTAACATTTAATGGTGAGACAAAAATTAAAGAGTCGTGATAGCCTAGTGGTGGTGACCGTTGACTGGCAAGTCAGAGGTACCTATCGGGTTCGAACCCAAGGCGCTGACTTTTCGTAAGTTATGTGCGTTTTATAAATTAATTATCACTCTCCGTGCCTCGGATAGCACGTTAAGCTGTTGGCCCCGGCTGTCAATTGTAGTTCCTTGACAGTCGTTACGGGTAGTCAGAAGCCCCAGTCTGACAACCAGTCTTACCAAGGGGTATCGTGTAACCCAGTATCTGGGTTGTGGAGGTCTGATGGCATTCGCTCCATGTAAAACACTGGTATTCAGCTGCATCCGGTAAGACTGGAAGCCGACCCCAACATAGTTGGGAAAAGGCTAGGCAGATGATGATGACCATGATACTTACTTCACAGTAAACATGCCAGCATTGTATAGACACGGCGGGAGACGTGTATTGTTCCAAACATATTAGACATTTCATCTGTAACAAATTGTTTATTATCAGTAAAAATAACAAAAGGCACTGATAGCCTAGTGGTATGACTGACAAGTCAGTGGTGTCGAGTTCGATTCCAAGGCGCGCACCTCTGACTCTGACTGAGACTACCTCGTTGGTCTAGTAGTAGCAAGCGCGACTGCTGAGTTCGAAGTCCTGGGTTCGATCCCCGGGTCGGGCAGTGTTATTGGGTTTTTCCATTAGGAAATTCTGAGTAGCAGCACGGAGTCTGGAATTGTGCCCGGTTAATGGCAATAGACTCGCCCCCTATTACATGGGACTTATAGCCGGCGAAACGTGGGTGTACTGCACACCTCTGCCTACCCCCTCTGGGAAATACAGGCGTGAGTTAATAATAATAATAATATAATATATATTTACCTCCCCCGAACCATTAGTCTTTCTCTCCAATTCTTTTATTCTTGCTTTTAAAGCTTGGATTCTTGTCTGGAAACAAAAAAAATAAGTTAATTTTTAGGGTTCCGTACTCAAAGGGTAAAAACGAAACCCTATTACTAAGGCCCAATTTCACCATTCACTTGAATAACCGAGTTTCGTAATAGTTTAGAGGTGGTGACCATTGACTGGTAAGTCAGAGGTCTCAGATTCGAACCCAAGGCGCGCGCACCTTTGACTTTTTTGTAAGTTATGTGCGTATTATAAATTAATTATCACTTACTCCGTGCCTCGGAAAGCACCTGATCTCTCACCGGTCGTGTCGGATTGCTATCCCATCGAACTATGAGAATGAGGGAGAGAGTGCACTTATGTTTGTGCAATATAATATCTTCTGTGTAGTTGGCTAATCTCCGTTGAGATTGGCCGGTGTGACCGAAATTCGGTCAGGAGAACACTATTATTATTAGCTTCAAATACGGGACATATAATATTGTTACGCAGTTGCATTCTTAGCGATTATTATTATTATATGATACTAGCGACCCGCCCCGGCTTCGCACGGTTACGCTAATATGCATGTATTATACATATAAACCTTCCTCTTGAATCACTCTATCTATTAAAAATAACCGCATCAAAATCCGTTGCGTAGTTTTAAAGATCTAAGCATACATAGGGACAGACAGACGCGGGAAGCGACTTTTACCCGACTACGGCGAAGCAAAAAGGAGGGTTATGATTTTGACCTGTATGTATGTATGTATGTGGGTATGGATGTTCATCTGTTCCCTCATAACTTCTAAACTAGTTATCATAATTGGACAAATGAGGTGTTGTTGGAGGCCTCCTGAGTGTCCGCTGGTTATAGGATACATGACGTCACATTAAACTGACGTCAGCGCCCTCTAGGGGACTTAAAGTAAAGAAATAAATTTACGAAGTATTTACCTATAATACATTAAGGCCTCCGACTACAGAATTTTATTTCAAATCTAAGAAGCTTGTTTTTAGATTTTAAGTAGTCGGGTTTTAGTTTTTAAACTATATGTTTATATATAAATATTTAATAAGAAATTTGAAAAAACAACTGATACGGATGGGATTCGAACCCACGATCTTCGGCGTTCCGTGCCAGTTGTTTTTTCAAATTTCTTATTAAATATTTATATTTAATAAGCTAACATGTGCTAAAACATGTAAAAATTTCACAAAAATATATTTTTATAGTTTAGATATTAGCCTCACCTCAGCACTGGCTTCCACAAGTCCATTACACTTATTGCTAGGTATTTTTTCACTTTCACTCTTCTGTTCACTCGTTTCGTCTTGGTTGTCTACTTGACTGTCTGTTTGTGCGTCGGGGGGAGGTTCCGTCTGAAAAAAGTAATAAAAACTAGTTTTTTAAATTTGTTTTAAAGTGGCAGTCAATTCCAACTTTCAATCCAACCAGAAACGATAAAATTAAAAAAGAACTTAGGTTTAGTTAAGTTTTGAACTTTTAGGGAAGGGAAGGGATTATATGTATATAATGTATAATATTGACACCGTGCACCCTACGCTTTTTTTTTACAATATTTTTTTTTTTCTTATTTAATTCACACTATTCTTAATTCAAATTTATTTTCTATTTTTTAGTTTGATTTTCTATAAAAGCGTGTTTTATTAGTTTTTTAAACTATTACCTATTTATTTTTCATTTTTTAGTATAATTTCACAAACTGTACCCTACAAAAACTTCAAGATATGAGGAGACCAGGAACCTAATTAGTTTTGCCCCCTGAGCCCCTGACAGACTTAGTCCGCCCCTGTTGTACACTACAAAAACGTCAAGATTTGAGGAGATCAGGGAGCCCATTTAGTTTTGCCCCCCCGGGCCCCTGAAGGACTTAGTCCGCCCCTGTTGTACACTACAAAAACGTCAAGATTTGAGGAGACTAGGAACCCAATTAGTTTTGCCCCCCCAGGCCCCTGACAGACTTAGTCCGCCCCTGTTGCATTGCGTATTGCATAACTTACATCTGGTGCTATCCTGGACGGAGAATACTGCGGGGGACCATAGAGTTCTGTGTCTTCATCTCCATCAACCACCTGCAAATTAAAAATATATAATCAATTGCATGCAGAATGCCTGTAGGTTGTCCTTTGTACTGCTGCGTCAATAGTCCCGGGTTTGAACCCGAGTCAGTCAAGAATTTTTTACTTGGGGGAGAGCCACAAAATAAAATAACTATAAAAAACGTGTGGCACTCGAGGACTGCCGCGGTAAAGCTATTGCATAGCATTTTTTGCAACTTAATATGCAATTATAATTATTTATTTATATTTTATTTATGCAGTCAATAGCTTAAAAACTTAATACAAAATCACGTCTTGAAAAATCTAAGCAAATAATTAGTTTTCGAAATTCGAATGTTTATATTTGTAAATGTTTTGTTTTTTAAAATGTAGGTACCTTATTTGATAGTTAATAAGGTTTTAAACACTCAATTAGATTATTCTGCAATAAAGGGTGTTAGGTTTTATTTTCGTTACGGAATTTCTTGCTTCTAGCTTAAAAAAAATATTGAATTGGAAACTAACGACAAATTACAACGCCAGCTTTATTAAAAAGTACTGATAGCTTAGTGATAGCTAGTAGACCGTCGACTACCAAGTCAGAGGTCGCGAGTTCGATCCCAAGGCGCGCACCTCTGACATTTCGCAAGTTATATGCGTATTATAAATTAATTATCAGTTGCTAAAACGGTGAAGGAAAACATCGTGATGAAACCAGCACACCTGAGAGATTTTTCAATGGTGTGTAAAGCCATGTCAGAGGCCTACAGGCGGTTTAAACTCTAACACCAGGTTGTTCATCAACCATACGATAAGAAGAAGAAGACATCGCCAGCTTAACTTACCAGAGCCTGGTCGTTGGAAGCTCTCCGCACACAAGTGGCGGCGCGCGCCTCCGAGTCCTGCAGGGCGGTGGCGCGCACCCTCCACTCCCCGCACCACTGATACTCCGCTCCGAAGCCCCCGCCAGTAGGCTCGTCATTCTGGCAAAATAAAAAGAAGACAATTTTGACTGCCTTGTTGGTCTAGTGGTAGCAAGCGCGACTGCTGGGCACAAGGTCCTGGGTTCGATCCCCGGGTAGTGTTATTGGGTTTTTCCATTAGGAAATTCTCAGTAGCAGCGCGGAGTCTGGAATTGTGCCCGGTTAATGGCAATAGGCTCGCCCTTAATACATGGGACTTATAACATAGCCGGCGAAACTTGGGTGTAGGTACTGCACACCTCTGCCTACCCCCTCTGGGGAATACAGGCGTGAGTCTATAAAAAAATTTTAGCATTACAAACTACTACTGCTAAAAATATAATTAATCATCTTATTAGTCCACTCTTGACCATAGGTCTCTCCCAATGCGCGTCGCTATTGTGCGCTCAATGGAGGTATTTGCCCATAATCGCCACGCTGGGCAAGCGGGTTGGCGATCGCAGTAGCAGATTACTGTTACACAGAAGGATGCTGCTGCCCATCCTCCGGATCGCCCTTTGTCGCTTCTTACGACACCCGCGGGACGAGTAGGGGTGGTTCTATTCTTAGGCCGGTACCACACAGCACTATTGCTATTAACCGAGCACAATTCTAGACTGTTGTAAATTATTATACGACACACTAAAAGTAAATTTAATTTAATAGTACTAGTAATAAAATTTAATAATAAAATAAAAATAATTATTTAATAAGGTATCATGTGCTATAACATGTAAAAAAATTCACAAAAATAATAAAATAAATTATGTAAGTTTGTTCACTTTACAAATCAGATTATTAGAAAATATTTAATTATTGTATACTAGCTAACCCGTGCCCACTTCGTTGGGCAGTAATTTAAAAATTTTCCTAATCTACCCCTACCCTACCCTACACTCCTACCCTACACTACTCCTACCCTACCCTACACTACTCCTACCCTACCCTACACTACCCCTACCCTACCCTACACTACCCCTACCCTACCCTACCCTACCCTACTCTACCCCTACCCTACCCCTACCCTACCCTACACTACCCCTACCCTACTATACCGCTACCCTACCCTACTCTACCCCTTTTTCTCACCTTTTGAACCTTTTTGCCATATAAATAATTTTTCCGTAATTTAGGGGTGGACTACCCCTAACATTTAAGGGGATGAAAAATAGATGTTGGCCGATTCTCATAGATACCGGATAAGCACAAAAAATTTCATCAAAATCGGTCAAGCCGTTTCGGAGGAGTATGGCAACGAAAACTGTGACACGAGAATTTTATATATTAGATAGTTTTTACTTAGATCATTAATACCTGAGATACAGGATTATCCTTGTTCAGGTAACTATTATTATAGACATGTTGTCAAATTAAGCTTATTTAAAAAATATTTGTACAAAAATTATTCTTATTCTTAAAATAAATTACCTCAACATCAATACTGCCATCTTCCGAGCTGGTGTCAGGCACATCTTCGTCTAAGTCAGCGCCCGTTCTCTTCAGACAGCGTAGAGCGTGTCTCTGGAGGCGGGACACAGGGACACTTGTATTGCAAACTGGGCACTGCCCATCTGGTGGTGGAGGGGTAGTACGGCGACGGGCTCGAAGACGACGTAGGCGATTGGAGTGTATTCTCTAAAAATAAAATATGTATTTCTTTTATAATAATAATTGCTGCCCGGCGCGACTTTGTATGCGTGATTATATTACATTTATGCCTATTCTACCCAACCCTACTCTATCTATACCTACTCTACCATTCTTCTTATCGTATGGTTGATTAACAACCTGGTGTCAGAGTTTTTAAACCGCCCATATGCCTCTGACATGGCTTTACACACCGTTGAAAAATCTCCCAGGTGTGCTGGTTTCCTCACGATGTTTTCCGTCACCGTTTTAGCAACTGATAATTAATTTTTTATACGCACATAACTTACGAAAAGACAGAGGTGTGCGCCTTGGGATCGAACTCGAGACCTCTGACTTGTCAGTCAACGGTCATACCACTAGGCTATCAGTGCTACTCTACCATATATTTCCTACTTAGTTTCACTAATTTATTGCCTGCATTGTATCTGTCAGGGTAGGCAGTGCATTTTAGCTTATATGAACTGTACACCCTGGCGACTTAAAGATTAAAAAATAAAGATTTAATGTAAATGATCATACAAGGTAACTCTAAAAAAAAATATAAGCTTATTGTCAATGTTGAACATTCAATGAAATGCAATAGTATGCCGTATGATTTTAAATATTGTTATGTAACTTCAGATTATTGTTTTAGTGTAATTACTGAGTAGGCATTTAACAACCACTGGGTTAGGGAACTTTAATGACAGGTACATACGAAAGAATAAAAAAAAACTAACTTTAACTTTTCATTTCAATTTAAGTACCTACTAAACTTTTTCTACTTTTCAGAAGTAACATAAAAAAAATATTTTAAAAATATATCCCTATTCACATGAAAAACCAAACAAAAGAATCTTGAATAAAAAAATTAAAAAAATTACCTGGTAAACATCACTTCCTAAACAGCCAGATACATCTATCTCATCTTCTTGGACATCAGCACTCGTGCTGGAGCCAGGAACCGCCAAGCCGGCACTTGAATTAGCACTAAGCTTTCTCTTAGACCCACTACCAGATAATTTCTGCAGTCTTTCCACTTCTAAAGCCAAATGGGAGTCCAGTTCTCCTTGCCGAATCGTACAACTACATACTGGACAACTCGGCAATTCCGACACTTTCTTACGATTTCTCACACAATTTAATATAATACTATCATCATACTGATTAAAACTAGTATTAGGTGAATTACCTAATGAATTAGAACCCCCTTCCATATTATTAAACATCAATATCGGTAACATCTCCGACGATTCACAGTTTTGTTGTTGTACTACACCGATTAGAAATCTGTAAACATCACAATAATTACACAATAAAATTGCGTTTTGAAAGTTTTTTAGCGTTAATGGAAGTTCCCTTGAACTAACACAAGTTATCTTACAGACATGTTTGCGGTAATTATTGAATTAAAACAAATAATTTATTGCAAAACAATAACAAGATCGTTTACACAACTTTTTTTTAAATTGCTTTGATTGGTTTTTGATTGTTGTTGTTGTTAATAAAGTTCGCCAAATGGCAGGCAAAGGTTAAAACCATACAGCCTTGTCATATTTGATTTTCTTTCTATATTTTCAAAATATAAAGGCCAAAGGCCAAGTCTGATTTCTCAATTCCAAAAGGCTAACGCCATGTCTGTTTTTTTCAAGATAATAGGCTAATGCCATGTCCGTTGTTTATAATGAGGTCAATCCAAGTAGTGTCAAAGCCAAGTCATTTCCGTTATATCCAATTGTTATATAGTCGTATCTTGTCATTATTTATTTATTTATTTTCAGCCGTTATCGTCCCACTGCAGGGCAAAGGCCTCTATCTTGTCATATCGTATAAAATCTTAAATTTCCTTTACACTTCTGAGTATAAATTTGTACAGGGGTTTGTAAGTGTTAACATTACGTAGAATATCCTGAAGGGCACGCGGGACGCTCTCAGATTCTCCATAAATATTAATTAAATCTTCAATCAACAGCAATCTTTCTATTGTAAAAGCAGGGCAATCTAAAATGATGTGATCTGCAGTTTGGTCATAATCAGAGTTGCAGTAATTGCAAGATGATGATGTTATAATTTTTTTTCTAGCGAGGTGTGCATTTAAACGGTAGTGACCAAATCTGAGTCTTGATATAGTAGAATAAAATTGTCTACCAATGATGTTCTTGGTGCGAGAGAACCAAGGAATGGTTGGAATTTCTGGATTTATCGATGCGTACCATAAGCCTTTACCTTCTTCTAGAATATTTATCCAATATGATTTCCATTCTTCTTTTAACTTCTTTTTTAGGATAGAATAAAAGTCTGTATATGGTATGGCAACTTGATCAATACTGTCAATGTCAGCGTCAACTGTACTTCTTGCCAAAAAATCTGCATTTTCATTTCCTGTAACGCCGATATGAGAAGGAGTCCATAGAAATTGAATCTCAATATTCTTTTCATGTAATATCCACCATAACTTCTTGATTTCATAAATGATGAAAGTAGTTTTAGCATCCAAAGTTCTAGACTGCAATGCTTTCAAAACACTCATGCTATCCGTGATCAGTAACCATTTAGATGATACAGTTGGATTGTCTGTAATGAACTGAAGAGCTGCCACAATTGCATAGCATTCTGCAGTGTATATGCTAGCTGGTGTAGGTAGTGGAAATCCACGACCAAGTTTTAGATGTGGTACGTAAAATGCACAGGATGCTTTGTCTTTCTTTTTTGAACCATCAGTGTATATGTGGCGGAATTGGAAATATTGGGCTATTAACTCAAATACTTCCTCTTTATTACTTAAGTTTTCTTTAATATTGATGTACATGTTGCTGAATTTACTATCATAACTGCCATTATGACAAGGCAAATTATTCATACATTTGTGAATTGAATATTGCTGATCATATTGTATGATATCAGAAAAATCATGAAGTATATAAGGAGTAGATTCACTAATAGCTAAAATATTATCATAATATGACAATATTTTTCTGAAGAGAGGATGATTTGAAAAAGAAATCATATAGAATAAAAATCTAAACTTAAGGTATTTAAATCTTAATATCAGAGGAGGTATGAGGCATTCTGCCTGCATAGAAACAATAGGAGTTGTTCTCATAGCTCCAGTAATGAGCCTCAAATTTTTGTTTTGAATAATATCTAATTTATTGACTAATTTCCTATTTGAGGCAAAACAAAGGAAGCCATATTCAAAATGACTCCTTACTAAGGATTTATATAACATTAGCAATATTTTTGGATCAGCTCCCCAGCTTGTACCAGCCAGAGCTTTTAGAACATTGAATGCCCTAGAGGCTCTGTCTGCAATGGAATTGACATATTTGGTCCAAGATAAATTATTATTAAAAATTATGCCTAGGAACTTAGCACAACTATCAATATTTAAGATAGATTTATTGTAAACTATCTTTACATGAAAAGGGCGAATTTTGTTAAAAATTACAACTTTGCTCTTATCTGCGTTTATATCTAAATTTAAATATGAAAAATATGAATGAAGTTTAGCTAGAGATTCATTTATTGACGAAACTAAATCTCCTACATTAGATCCGGACATGTAAATAACTAAATCATCTGCATATTGTAGATTAGATACTTTGGAACCTAGAATGATATTTAGTTTATGAATATATAAAATGAAAACAAGAGGACTTAAAATCCCTCCTTGACACACACCTTTGAAACTATATCTAGGTCCTAATATTGTAGAGTTGTTATTAATTTTGACAAATACTTTTCTGCCATGTAAAAAATTAAAAACCCATTGAACAATTTTTTCAGGAATACCTAAAGATCTTAACTCCAAAGCAAGAATATGATGATTGACATTGTTAAAAGCACCAACTATATCAAAAAATACAGCTATCAAGATATTATTGTTCTTCATAGAATTGAATATGTCTAATTGAAGATGTTCAATACTTTCTCTTGAAGACTTTCCACGCCTAAAGCCAAATTGATTGGATGGTAAGAGACAGTTGCTTTCTATATAAAATTCTAACCTATTTTTAATAAGTTGCTCAAATATTTTACCCAAACAAGATGTAAGAGCTATTGGTCTGTATGAATCTGGTATGTGTGGCTTCTTGCCAGGTTTCAGAATGGGCACTATACAATCAACTTTCCAATCATCTGGTATAAGGGATGAGGACCATAAAATATTAAAAATATCCAATGTAACTTCTCTACACCTATGATTCATATTTTTAAGAGCTTTATATGGAATAGAATCTAATCCACAAGTAGTGTCTTTTCTAGAATTAATAGCAGAATTTAACTCACTTAAAGTAAAAGGTCTAGAGAGATACTCAAACTTAATGTTATTCTTACTTGTATGGGAAGGCAGTGGTAATTCAACTGTGTCTGCAGTGTATTTTGATAAAAAATCATTAGCCCAAGTTGAGTCAATGACAGATGTATTATTATAAATATATGTTTTATTAAACTTTTTCATGTAATACCAAATTCTAGACAATGGTGTAGAACGGTTAAAAGATTCACACAACTTCTTCCAACTAAGTTGTTTTTCAGTTTTTAAAGTGATTTTTTTGACAGCCTGTAATCTTTTAAACTGAATGTAGTTAGATTCTGAAGGATCAGTTTTAAAGGTTAGATAAGCATTTTTACAATTGAAAACTGCTTCATTACATTTATTATTCCACCAAGGTAAAGGTGGCCTCTTATTAAATCTGTTTACTGATTGTAATGACCGATTGTTGGAAACCTGATTAGATGGAAGAGACATATGCATAGCTTGTTTAATTAATTCTACTAGATCTGTATAACATTGTATAGAATTAAAATAGTTAAACTTATGATTATTAATAAGCAAAGAGATTGTGTTATTATATTTAGTCCAATCAACTAATTTTAAATTAATGTTTTGGGTTGATCCTGTTTGTTGGAAACTATCATTTGAAACTGTGACTTTTGTGATTACAGGAAAATGATAACTCCCAAGAGAATCATCATCATGCACTTGCCAATTACATACTGAAGCTATTGAAGAAGAAACTAAAGTGAGATCAAGTGCATTTTGTCTCCATATATGAGAACCTACAGTAGTCATCTGGCCATCATTCAAAATCACTAAATTGTTGTCATCAATACTTGCAAGAATATCTTTACCTCGTGGATCTGATGCTGAACACCCCCACATAGTGTTATGTGCATTGAAATCACCTGCAATTAACACAGGCTCTGGAAGACTTTGAATTAATTTATCTAATTTAGATTTAGTATAATTAACTGGAGGATTTGGAGGGCTATAAACACTAACTAAAGTTAATTGTTTGTTACCATAATTAATTTGAACTGCAATATTTTGAATGGAATCATCCGAAAAAGTATCGATAGTACGAAAATTTATCTTGTGGTGTAAAAGTATAGCTACACCATTGTGATCATTACCTGAATCAAGTCTAATAATATTATAACCTTTAATTCTAAAGTTTTGACTTGGTTTGAGCCAAGTTTCACAGACAAGAGCAATGTGTATGTTATTCTCATATAAAAACTGTGTAAATAAAAATCGATTACTAATTAAACTCTGTGCATTCCATTGAAGTATATTTAAGTGATCCATAAAAAAAAAAACAATAATTATTTGGCTTTAACTGTATCTATGAGAACTTCTTTTATTAATTGGGAAGATATTGCTTTTTCTTGAGCTTTATTCAGTGTAATTATTTTAGTAATAGAGTTAAGAATAATATTTAGTATATCATCTTTATTTAATAATGATAGTAATATATCTGTTGAGCTATTTTTCTTAAGTTCGGGGTAAATATCTTTATTAAATAAATCAGCAAATGTTCTTTTATTGATGTTTTTTTGGTTTTCTGTTATTTTCTGTTTTTTTATTGGACATTGGCCAGAAATGCTAATATGATTACCTTTACAGTGAATACATATAGCTTTTTCTAATGGAGTCATGCATTCTTTATATGTGTGATTTTCACTACATATGGAGCATTTCGTCGAATTTTTACAAAATTTAGCGAGGTGTCCATACCTGAGGCAATTGAAACATTGTTTAACTGGTGGTATATATTCCTTGACCACAAACCGCCATGCATTGAGGTCTATGTGCTCGGGTAACGCGTTTGACGCAAATGTGATTGCGACTGTCCCTGTTGGCTGCAAACTGCTGCCTCCTGTATCAGAACGTATTTTTTTCAATATTCTTTTGACACATATTATTTTGCGATACGTAGACAGAAGTTTGTAAATTTTAAAATTAGATATGTTGACTGGAACATTAGTAATAACACCTGTCACCTCTGTACCTGCTGCTGGAATAGATGCCTTAAAATGGTAATCACTCAAAAAAGTTTTATTATTTAAAAACGCATTAGCTAAAGTAGGTTTTTCAAAATGCACACCTATCTTATATTTATTAATAGATTGTAAATATTTTATTCCCTTGTTAAATCTTTTGGTTTGTGTAGACAGAGACATCAAGTCCCGCGTGCCTATAGGTCTTTTCTCATCATTGGATTCTACAAATACTACGTAATCGGTAAGAATTGAATCCTCGGGATACCGCCTGTTGTAATCAGAAACATAGTAGGGCTTATACTTCCTCTCATTAAAATCTTCATCACAACTTGACTCCTCAGATGTATCATCCTTGACGTCAAGCCAATTATCATCTCCCGCTAAATCCTCCTTCTTTTTTTTACGTTTTCCCATTGTTCATAAGTTGGAAAAATGTAATTAAATGGTACAACTAATTAAGATTTAATATTATTTGAAAATTCAAAATTGTATTTCAAAAAAGGCGCCTTTGTATTTCGGATGTTCCCGCGCTTTTTCCGATTGGTTTTTGAATGAATGACAGTTCTTAATGGCTTTAGCTGGAAAATTATTAACTTGACATTAGTCGATTAAAATATAACTAAAATAAATTAATTTAACTTTTCTTCTAAGCTTCTAGAATATCACTTGACAATACCCTTCTTAAATTTCTGATATATATAAAAAACAAAATTAATTTAGATTTATTTTTGAAATAAGTAGAAATAATCGACTAAATAAAGTCAAGACCTTTGGAGCCATTAACAGGACGGGTTTGATAATTTGTTTTTTTTTGTTATGGCAACTTCACTTACAATTCTACCAAAACACGTCAATCAAAACAAATGTGTGTAAATAAAAAAATTGCAAACGATCAATATTCGCAGCGACTGCGCTCTCGTGTTTTCTTTGGCTCGTGGTTTCTTTGCCTGCCAGTCTTCATTACTTAATAACATAAAGGAAGCAGTCAACGCTTATTAAGCTATCGTGAGATATTTAACTCGAACAAAATGACCATCATCGAATCAAAAAAAGCTCTCGAGTCATACGCTCCATACGCTGACTCTTTGCAGAAACAAAAATTACTGAAACTTTTCATGGCCCGTAAGTAACGAACGCACCTAATTGATACTTTGACTAGTCATCCCTATTAAGTCTGTGTTTGAGTGTTTGCTTCACAAAAAAATAAACAACTTAGAACTGAATGAGGAGAGGAGAGATCAGCGAATTGTTGTCAGTTTTGTCACTCATCGTCTTGTTCTGCCTGAGGTGTTGATATGGGACACTAAAAACTATAATAAGTACTTCAATTTTTATGTAAGAATATTTTGTACATGTTTTGCTTATTATATGATATTATTTATTAAGAAACTCGCATTAACAACTGACTCGGGCGGGACTTGACCCGCGATCCCTGGCGTACCGTGCCTGCCACCGAGTTTGCCGCTTCACACACTAACTGAAGCGGACAGGACTCGGTGGCTTACTTTCTTATGAAATAATATCATTTAAGATAATACTTTATTAGTAATTAAAATTATTTGGTTTGAGTGATATTTTAAGGAGGTATTAGGCGTCCCCCCAATACAACACGAATGCGCGATCATCAGAACCGGTTTTAGTAGGGGGGGGGTACGGTTGGGCGTCCGTCTAGGGCGCCAAATTTGCGGGGGCGCCAACGTCTTGAGTCTCTTTCCCCTAGTGCTCCATACCCTCAATACTGTCCTGAATACCGCCAGCAAAAAAATTAACACTCGTATGTGGGCGCCAAAATATTTTTGCCCTGGGCGTTAGTGGCCCTAACGCCGGCGCTGGAGATCATCGCGCCTTACCCCACTTTCGGTTGATCATCGTGCGAACGTCTATTAGGACACCTATTTGACATCAATATGTTTGATCGCGCGTTCGTACGAACGAAGTTCGCGCTCATTTGCGAGTTGCGTGCGATGATCGCGCATTCGCGTTATATTAGAACGAGCGACGCCTAGTAATTGCCTAATTGACTATAGACCTTGTATATTTTATTATTCACATTTTAGTGCCATGTAAAAAGGCCTTGAAAGAATTGCACTATGAGTGTAGCCTGAAATACCTGTTGGCCTGCAAGAGGATTCTGGAAAAGGCTTTGAACAAAAAAAGTCAGGTGATCGAAGAGCCAGGTATCTTATATATTTTTAAAAATAAAGTGACAGAGAACAAGAAAATCCTTAATAAATTTTTGAAAGTGACCTTTTTTTATTGTAGATGCAGGGTTTTCTACATTCATTCCTCACATCCCATTTTCATATTTAAAAAATCCGTGAATGCTGTTTTTCTAACGGCATAATTTCTCATAACAGCTTTCTCTATCTCTTTAAGACTTTTCCAATGATAAATACTACATGTGCGGATAAAGAATGTGATTAAAAATGGCGCCAGAACTACTTACTTCTCGCTAGCACACTAAAACTAATGTATCTTGTTCCTACTCGCACCTACAGGTTATATGAGGAGGAGACGCCATTTTCAATTCCATTTTTTATCCACACTAGTAGTATTTTTTTTAAATATTTTTAATATTATTTCAGAGGAGAACGATGCTGATTTGGACTCCTTGGACTCCTCGGACTCCTCGGACTCCTCGGACTACTCGGACTCCTCGGACTCCTCGGACTCCTCGGACTCCACATACTCCGCCGAGCTTATTCAGCCATACTAAAAACAACCATTTTAATCAGTATTATGCAACCAAATGTAATCATTTTCCAGGTTTTCATAATATACCAGAGCTGTAGTACACCCTTTAAACAGTAGTGACGATTATTATTTAATGGATGTTGCTTCGTTTTTAATTTTTAATAAGGGATGTACACTTTAGTGATTGTAGAGATTGGATTACAATTGAAAACATCTATGAGAGTATGGTATGGTATGACGGGCTGTTTTCCTCAAGTCTATAGTATTCTGCTTAAGGGATATGAGAGTATAAGATCTGACCTTTGATACCAACTTTAAAAAAATCTTAATGATCAAGCGTATGGTTATGTGTGATGGCAACAAAATTACGGGGAGTAGGTATAAAGTGGGATTATGAGTGTCAAGTATTACACACCTTAATGTTTTTATTTTATCAACAATGTTTATTTTAATAAAATTGACATAATGTTTTTTCAAACATTTTTTTTTGTTGTTTTATGCATTTAGTACGTTTTAAAATCAAAAATTAATTTATTAAAAATTCTAATGCTATAATGTTTCAAATTTTTTTATAATCTTTATTAAAAATATTGTTTAAAGTGTATAATTATTATGTATTAGTTGCTGCAGTACGTGTAAAACTTTGATGTATTTTTCTTCGTGTAATAAATACAACATTTCAATCAACTTTGTTTTTTATTTACCTATTAATATTTTTTACTTTACCCCCAACCTACTCTACTTTACCCCTGTCCTACCCTACTTTGATCAAAATAAAACAAACTCCATCTGAGGTTAGATTCGATTAGTTTAGAAGGGTAACCTTATAAAGTTTAAGCCCAAATTACTTTGAACCATTATAACACTTACCATTAGCAGTAACTACATCCCCAAAATGGTGAAATCTAACTTTTGTAAGATTTTATGTAAATAAATCTTCCTACTTAAACTTTCACCCCTATTTACCATCTTGGGATGGAAAAATAACATAGCAACTCGTGTTTCTTTGTTTCAAATAACCAAGAAGCCAAATGCCTGCTAATTTTCATGGATCCAACCTTAAAAATGATACGTTTATTTTATTTTTCATCCCCTTTTTTTTCTCTTTGCAGTTGAATATCGAGATATCTTTTCAAAAATTATCCTACTTTTATGTCTTCTCATTCCCTTATTATGGTTTTCCTATAAGTACAAACTGAAAAGAGTTTTCCTATACAAACAGAAATGGGGGGTGAACTCCTCCTCCCACTCCCAAACTCAAGTTAAATTGATATAATTGAAAAACGACGAATTTTTATAAATTATTTTGGGCCAGTTTCTAAATTTAACCCCAAAACTGGCGGATTTTGATGCAAACTTACATCTTTACATTTTTCCCCTTCAAGGGTGGGGACTTTAAATTTGATTTCTACAGGTACTAGATTCATGAATTGCACAGACATATAAAGGTATGGATTAGTTTAGGTAAATTTTAAAACAACATATCAATTATTTTTATCCATTTTCAATACATATAAAAATCATTTTAAAATAAATATAAAACATAAAAATATAGATACCTACATTTATTTATTTTTTATTATTTTATTACGAATAGCGCTATATTAAAAGTACAACTCCAACATCGACTATGGACATCGACACTTACACAACCCTAGCGTTTATTGCGAATACTATAGTATAATGACTAACGACAAGGCAGGCAGTATGGTCACAGATCTAAGCCTGCCCTAAATGGGTAAAAAAAAAACAAATGTCAACTGGTTTTATTTCTGCTCACTGCCTGCTGCTGTTTGTGAAAAATAATTTATTATTAAAAGTGTTTGTTAAATTTTTTAGACGCAGGTTTTTTTTAATTCTGGTATATCCGCACAGATATTGGTAAAATAGAACTTTAACCTAGTGTTCTCCTAGAGGCTAGAAGATGCTTTGATATAGAAGAATATAACGAGAAGCTGGGCCATCGGCAGGTATCAGATAATTATTTAGAAAACTAGTGCTGCTAGAGTGCACTTTTTTATTAACATTTATACGATTGAGAAAAACAAAGAATTTTAAAAAAGAAACTTGGATATGTTAACAGGTTATAAAATATAATAAGTGGCTGGGGTGATCATTTATTGATGTTTCAATTAACAACTTAGGTACCCACAAGTTTTTTTTTTTTTAATTTTTTGTTGTTTTTTTTATTGACCTATTCTATCTTTTAACTTTTTAAGAATTGTTAGGCTTATCATCATTTAAGAGAATAATCCTTATATCAAGTGAGATACTTATGTTTTGACTAATAAACAGATATATTCTGTATAAATTTTGTTTTGACTAATAAACAAATATATTCTGCATAAATTTCAACCAGCCTTTCAACCAACCTTATACATTTCATGTAACAGCTGAATAATAATTCAAAGATGACTAATTCTATCATCTACTTATAGTTTGGTAAAAAAGAGTCTGGAAAAATTGGGGGCGCCACTAGCGCACTTCTCATACTACAATTCAGAATTACAACAACAACATATTTCTATGACGAATTTCTTATCACCAAATTTATCTAATAAAAAATAATAAATAATTTCTTTCTTTCTTTTAGATGTAAAGGAGCACAGACCTAAGATTGCACTATGAAACCAGCATGTTGTGTTAAAGATTGTGATGTTAAGTATTTTAAAAACCCAGAAAACCATTCCTTTCATAGGTAAGTTGTCTATAAAATTGTGTAAGTTTATTTCAAAGAAAATTAACATAAGACCCATCTTAGTACCTAAATACAATTAAGTACAGATACGGAGTCTGGAATTGTATGTGTATACACCCTAGGCATAAAAAAATATTTGACATTTCGACTGATTCTGATGGGATACGGTGGCTCAGCGGTTAGAGCTCGAGCGTCGGCACGGTACGCCGAAGATCGTGGGTGTATCCCATCTGTATCAGGACTCAGAAATTTTAACAATGATGTTTTTCAAATTTCTTATTAAATAATTTAATAAGAATTTTGAAAAACAATCTACCGGGTGTAAGGGAAACGCTTCCGAAAACGAAGACAGGTGATAGTACTGGTGATTACTGATACGTTGCCACAAAATAATTATTGTATGTATTTTAGGCAGAGGTGTGCAGTACATCCACGTTGCGCCTATAGGGGGTGAGCCTGTTGCCATTAACCGGGCACAATTCCAGACTCCGTGCTGCTACTGAGAATTTCCTAATGGAAAAACCCAATAACACTTTGTAATAACAACGGGTCGGGCCCGGGGATCGAACCCAGGATCTCGTGCTCAGCAGTCGCGCTTGCTACTACTAGACCAACGAGGCAGTCAGTTTGAGAATTTCCTAATGGAAAAACCCAATAACACTACTCAACCCAGGAATCGAACCCAGGACCTGGTGCTCTGCAGTTGCGCTTGCTACTAGATCAACCGTAAATACCAGTATTAAATCTATTTTTTTTCAGATTTCCAGTAGATCCTAAGCTTAACGAGATATGGATGAAAATACTAAAATGTCAACCGAAAAAAATTTCCTACGTATGCACGAGGCATTTTGAAGAAAAATATATACGGATGAGAAATACATGCAAAATTCTATCTAGAGGAGCGATTCCCACTCTATTTTTGCCGGTAAGTAGATAATCTACACCAGAGATAGGGAAACTATGGCCCGCGGACTATCTCCAGCCCGTGAACGTTGAAATCCGGCCCGCAACCATCAACCAAAAACTAAGTAGGTACTATTTGTGTAAACAAAAGTTTTAAATAATTAAATTGCATTTTTTTTACAATAGTTCTTATCAATATAACCATACTAAAAGATACAACCAAGTCGAGATCAGAAAACAAATTATTTATTTAATGTTTACCCACATTACAAAAATGTTACACTTGACGACTAATGAAAACAATTAAAACGATTCAAACATAACATAATTACACGCAATTACATTAATCTAACACGAACACTGCACATCATTTTCTCAGTAATAGAGTGGTCCACAATTGGAATAGATTACCTGAAGAAGTAGTAACTGCCACCTCATTAAACTCTTTTAAAAACCAACTTGATAACTGGCTACACACAAACAAACTATCTTTAGTACAATTATGAACAATTATGTGAAATGACTTTCAACACTGTGTGATATAGACATATCAGCATTATGCTGCTCGTCTATAATAAAATAAATAAATAAATAAATAAAATAAATAATTATACATTTTCACAAAATACATAAATCAATATTTTTATTTCTTGGCCCGCCATATAGGTTTTTCATTAGTAAAAATAGGCAGTTTCCCCATTCCTAATCTATACTATAATTGAGTCGTAAACGTCGAAAAGTCTGTAAATTGAATTATTTTTAGTCATTAATTCGTACCCTTAATTTATTTTTCATTTTAACCGTCTTCCAAAAAAAGGGGTTTAGATTTTAGAAGTATCGCGATTACCGACAACGCCGTGTTTTATTTCTAACGGATTGATTGCTTCTGCTTTGTATACCCGACTGTGATCGTGGAACTGTTTTTGAACCCTGCTCATAACCTGGACTGTGTATTGTGTAACCATGACGACGCGAAACCTCAACCAAGAAGAAAAGATTGGAATTGAAATTAAAGGATTGAATATAAAATAAATCCAAATATTAAATTGCGATAAAATTGAATGTCCAAGTAAGTACTAATTTTTTTAATATTAGAGATATTTTTTTTATATGAGAGAAATAATAGAAATAAATTAAACGCATGTAGTATTCATATATTTTTATAGTTTTAATTTTTATATTAATCTCAAATTTTGCTAAATTACTTATAGTTTAAAAACAAATTTTTATTTTTAGTCTATAAAATAATCAGTGCTGAATCTAAAACTCCTAACTAAACATTGCTAACATCGCTTGTATTTCAATTCATAAATATTATATTTGAATGATTATAATTTCTTTTCATCCCTTCTATTTGAAGTGTCGCTTTGTTCCGCTATAAGTGGGAGCAAAATAAGTAAGTAGCTCTTTTCCGATATGAAGTTTTTAGCAGGCAGAAATGAGATTTGAATTTGGAACATAATATCATTCATAGAAATCGAACGCAAATTGTATGAATTACTGGCTGGTACGTGTTGGCTGCACGGCGCGGGAAACCACGCTAAATAAAAAATATAAAACAAATACGTCTCTGTTTTTGTAATCTATACATATAAAATGCTTTGTCCTGAATGACTGACTGATTGACTGACTGACGGATCAACGCACAGCCTAAACCGCTGAACGTAGAGACCTGAAACTTGGAGGGTGTGTTCTTTGTATGACGTAGGGATCCGATAAGAAAGGATTTTTCAAAATATTCTATAGTCTACGTGAGTGAAGCCACGCGGGAAAAGCTAGTCAGTACATATTTTATTGTATTTTGCAAAAAAAAAGAGTTCCACGTCGAGTTATGAAAACATATTGTAATTGTTTTTTTTACATGAAATATAATATAATAATACATAACACCGTCTCTTATTTATTTTCTCATAGAAAGGGGATGAAAAGTGGAGTATATGACTCGAGAGCAAATTATTTTGCCTTTGGGAGATGTACTTTGTATCCCTCGCTGCGCTCGTGGTTCAAAGTAGGGCCCTCGCCGTAAATATACTATTTTGCTCCCTTTTCTTCTTAGCGTTTCAATGACAATCTAAATTGTGTCAGCCCAGAACTGGGCTACGAGATTGGCACCTTTTGCTCCCTTGTACAATACAGTCAACTAATTTTTTAATAGTTTTTTAAATATAATTTAAAGTCATCTGCCTCTCTCCTACTTTTGCTGTACCCGACGAGGTCTACGGTGAACTCATAATAATTTTAAATTACCACCTAAAGTTTATTTTAAAATTCGATAGACTAAATTGACGTTTCAAAAAGTGAAATTACGCCATAGAGACCTTTATTTCCAAGTAATTCAAAATATTTGACATTTTTGAAACGTCAATTTAGTCTATCGAATTTAAAAACGAACTATAAGTGTTACAGTACAATAAATGTTTGAGTATTGAATCATCATCATCATCATTTCAGCCATAAGACGTGCACTGCTGAACATAGGCCTCCCCCAATGACTATTGACTAGGAGTATTGAATATTCATTGTTATTTTATTTTTTACAGAGAACCTTGGTTGGCTGGATGCGAAATGAAGGAGATATGTCGGGACTCGTTCGTTCGCCTCAAATCCGGGCTAAAAATGAAAAACAGTATATAATATGCTAGCTACGTATCAAGAAAGCCCTTTTACATCCACTCGCAGTTTAGCCCAAGAAACGTTTCGATGCAAACTATCCGAATTCCGAAACGAGTGGCATCGTGCTGAAGTGACATCACAGACGTTCCGCAAAAACAATAATTAACTGAGGACCAAAAAGCTGCTAGCGTACGACGTTTAGTCTACATTTGACAGATTCTACTTTTGACGTCGTAGTCTAATTTGACAGATTCTTCTTATGACAGATTCTACATTTGACAGATTCTACTTATGACAGTTTCTACGTTTGACAGATTCTACATTTGACAGATTCTACTTATAGGAGATTTCGAAAGAATTATGGAACATTATAGATTGAAAAAAAAACAGTTATATAAGTTATATCAGTAGAATCTGTCAAATGTAGAATCTGTCAAAAGTAGAATCTGTCAAATGTAGACTAAACGGCGCGCGGCGTGCGATTCGCTCGGGGCTACAGGGATTTTGATTTTTCTTCGCCATATTTTCCGATGCCTATATGCCCGGACTACACGAGGCTAGTTTTCCAAGCTAGGATAGCAAGCTAGTGTCAGTAAATAACAAGCTAGTACTTTTAGCTTCGTGTAGACAGTACTAGCCTTCATTTCTAAGCTAGTTTACAAACTAGGATAGTTTTTAATAGGATGTAGTTCTATTTTTAGGCTAGTACTGACCACCGACTGATTTTATTATCCTGGCTTGTAAAACTAGCCTCGTATAGAACAATACGTACAGACGACAACTGTGACGTGTGGCTGCACTCAAGCAACCTACTACAAATTCAAGTGTCATTGTCCCAGGCAGCACCATTGTCTTCGGACTTCAATTCCCCTGCTCTGCATTACTTATAAAATAGCCCGTCTCCGTCGATGTCGAAATGGCTTCCGAGTCATCCTATTTGGAGTCTGAAGAATCTCACTAAGACTCCTGCTCCTGTAAATGCTGCTAAATACCTAAAGAGGGTAGACCCATCCCCAGTCCCTACCGCGACATCTTCCCCGCAGACTTCCCGCCCACAGACCCACCAATCCAACGGTAATTCTTCAGCCCCAAGGAAAATACCCCTACTCCCCCGCCCCTGTACATAAAAAATTGTGCCCTAATAAAAGTAAAGGTAATGTAAAGGTGTAAAGAACAAAGTTTGTTCGATTCGGGTCCGGTATTTGTGCTCCGCCATATTGGCTAAAATAACAGTGTTGCAATTATAATAAAATAATGCTGGCTGGCTCACAGCTTTTTTCCTTTTTTTTAAATTTAGTTTGTTAACTTGTAGTTTTAGTTAGTAAGTTTTGTGTCCATCTGTCCATTTATGGGATAAACATATTTTCTTTCTTTCTTTTATTTTTGTAAATAAATTTTATACCTTTTATGTTAATAGGTATTATTATTGTGTTAGTTATTATCACTCAATATTAACAAACTGTTAAGCAATTGTCTGAAATTTTTATGTTAAATTCTATATAATTTTTTGTTTAATGATAATTTTTTAATGAATCTGTAATGTTTTATTATGAAATCTTTGAGATCTAACAAATATAAAAATATAATAATTTGAATGGTGTTTTTTTTATAAATCCAATCCATCCAAACGAACCCACAAGAAACCAGTACCTACTTATATCACCGTGCCATTAAAGCAGATAGTTGTACCCATAGAGTATTCAAGAAAATATAGAGTGATAACGTCAACCACATTGCCTTGTGCGGAGCGAAAGCAGGTCTCGCCATACAAATGTTAAAATGTCATTTTTTCAAATTAAGTTTTCTAGACGTTTTTCAAAATTTAACTCAGCAGTTAACCATGATATAAGCTAAAATGTAACTTATTCGCTCGTGGAGCCTAGTTGAACCGCAGTCGAACGAGGTATGATCGCAAACGGAGCTCGTGTCGCGGCCGCGTTGTTCATACCCGTGCTCACGGTTCATACTTCTATAGGGTTGCTCTATATTTTCTTATATACTCTAAGGTTGTACCTTTTAAATTAAAATCTTTTAGTATACAGATCATAGTAATCTACATATACATGAGTCGTGATAGCCTAGTGGTGGTGACCGTTGACTGGCAAGTCAGAGGTCTCGGGTTCGAACCCAAGGCGCGCACCTGACTTTTTGACAGTGTGCGTACTATAAATTAATTATCACTCTCCGTGCCTCGGATAGCAGGTTAAGCTGTTGGCCCCAGCTGTCAATTGTAGATCTTTGACAGTCGTTACGGGTAGTCAGAAGCTCGAAAGTCTGACAACCAGTCTTACCAAGGGGTATCGTGTAACCCAGTATGTGGGTTGTAGAGGTTGTGATAGGCAGTCGCTCCATGTAAAACACTGGTATTCAGCTGCATCCGGTAAGACTGGACGCCGACCCCTACATAGTTGGGAAAAGGCTAGGCAGATGATATGATCTCTTTCAGAAACTACAGTGCTTTAGTGAATAGTATCACAGATGTTTTCTGATAAAATGATGAATGAAAGATACCTACAGTATTTACTGAAGGGTTTTAAGATGATTTTTTAATTTGTCGCTCTTTTCTATGGACAGTTTTGTTAGCCAGACTTTACTACAGCATTCAGTCGATCCGATCCTAGTTGTTCTACTGAACAGTTCTACAGTAGAACTAATGGGATTATTTTTCTCACTAGTTCTACGACATGAGATGTAACAAAAGAGTAGAACTAGTGGGAGTCTCTCTTCCCACTTGTTCCACCTGTTCCATCGGTTAGAACTAATTGGAGATTTTGTTCTCACTAGTACTACGATATTATGTTTAACAAAATAGTAGAACTAGTGGATGCTACTGTAGAACTGTTCAGTAGAACAAGTGGGAACAAATGATTCAGTCAGTCAGCCTAAATATTATTTTTAATTTTTCAGAAATATTATTTACCTATATTTTTTAAATTGATTTTAGGTAGACGTTGATGTCGAGATCAAGAAAGAATTCGATGTAAAATGTGAAGAGAATGAAGAGAAACAAAGTGCCCCAATATTCATAGAGGTTAGTCTTCTTCTTCTTCTTATCGTATGGTTGATGAACAACCTAGTGTCAGAGTTTAAACCGCCCGTAGGCCTCTGACATGGCTTTACACATCATTGAAAAATCTCTCAGATGTGCTGGTTTCATCACAATGTTTTCCTTCACCTTTTTAGCAACTGATAATTAATTTATAATACGCACATAACTTACGAAAAGTCAGAGATGCGCACCTTGGGATCGAACTCGAGACCTCTGACTTGTCAGTCGACGGTCATACCACTAGGCTATCAGTGCAGTTAAGGTTAGTTGAGGTTAGTGCTGAAAGTATTGTACTCCGGCCTGGACACGTCACCACGGCGGCGACGAACCGTAAAGTTAATGGCTTTGAATTTTTAGTCTGCCCCGGGCGGCGAAAGCCCCTGTTATTCCACTGCTTCCAGCCCTCTTCCCCGAGCACTAGACCTAGCTCAACAATTTTTTTTTCTTTCTAGCCTTATTATTCCCAAACTTTTGGGGTCGGCTTCTAATCTAACCAGATGCAGCTGAATATCAGTTTTCTACGGAGCGACTGCCTATCTGACCTCAACACAAAGGGATACGATATTCTAAAGATAGATTAGTTTTCAGGATTTTATGAGGGTACTGACTCCCTGCGCTTGCCGGCCAATCTGGAAGTAATTGGGAGAGGCCTATGTTCAGCAGTGGACGTCTATGGCTGAAATGATGGTGATGATGAATGACGTGCTTTCCGAGGCACGGAGCAGGTGATAATTTAATTTATAAAACGCACATAACTTACGAAAAGTCAGAGGTGCGCGCCTTGGGTTCGAATCCGAGACCTTTGACTTGGCAGTCAACGGTCACCACCACTAGGCTATTACGACTCAAGTCCAGGCCTTCATTGTTCTCACATAACATTTCAGAACAATGTAACCGAAATGTGAAGGCGGATAGCCACCTTACTACTACTATTTCTGGGATCAAAAAATAAGCCTTGATAATTTTGATTGTAACCTGGTTCTACTTATTTTGGTTTTATTGTTATTAGTATAAGAGGCACAAAGGCAAAGAGGTGTCTGAACCTAGAGTTCTTTCGATAATACTATATTAATATTATTTGTATACACTGATCATATCAGATATCTTTATATATTATTGAAATCAACAAGTTTCGCTTCTTCTTGTATAACTGAGTAGTGCTGTTAATTTGTCGCACACCATTCATGTCTAAACAATTTACTATTAGTAAAGACCTGTAATTGGCTTACTGTTTTTTTATCTATTACTATAAGATGTATGTTTAGCTGTTGGTTTTCCTTCGAATAAATAAATTCCCATAAGTTTCTTCTAAAATTATTGTATGCTCAAAATGGGCTGATTGATGTAACACTATCATAAGTATAAATAACTTCTGTACCTTACTCAATAAAAGACAATAAACTTTACTTTACTTTACTGACATTATATTTTCAGACCGACATTAAAATCAAAAGAGAATTCGATGACGATTACGAAGAAAACGTCAGCAAAACAAGTCCGACCACATTCATAGAGATCGTTCCTGACAATATTGTAAGTTATAATTAGTTATAGACAATATTTTTATTTTTTTTATAAACTCACGCCTTATTCCCCAGAGGGGGTAGGCAGAGGTGTGCAGTACACCCACGTTTCGCCGGCTATAAGTCCCATGTAATAGGAGGCAGCCTATTGCCATTAACCGGGCACAATTCCAGACTCCGTGCTGCTACTGAGAATTTCCTAATGGAAAAACCTAATAACACTTTGCCCGACCCGGGGATTGAACCCAGGACCTCGTGCTCAGCAGTCGCGCTTGCTACCAACGAGGCAGTCAAGTTATATTATTGTGATAATAATGTTTATGATTGTTAAAATATCTCAGAATCTGTTCTAGTTTGATTCGTGGGAGTTTTACTCTCGAGTTTAGAATGAAGAGCTTTATTTGATTCTCCTATAATCGAGGAGGTAGTAATTTGAGCGGGCCTGCAGGCAGGCACTGGACGGGGCTGCGAGGTGCGTTTGCGGTACTCAGCCCCGTCCGATACAGTGCGAGGAACACGCAGGGGGAGACATTTTTAGTGGGTGCGAGCCCCACATAACCGTATGTCCTCGGACGTGCGGTATGCGGAAGGCATTTTTTACTCCCCCCGGCCAGAAAAAAAAAGGAGGTGGTAATTTTGAAGTCAAATAACACACTGTGCCCTAGGCCCCTGTCAGGCTTAATCCGTGTCTTAAACCTAACTGAATTTTTCTTTTCAGGCTGACATTAAAATCAAGAAAGAATATGATGATGACTACGAAGAAAACGTGAGCAAAACAAGTCCGACCACATTCTTAGAGATCGTTCCTGACAATATTGTAAGTTATATTAATAATATTCTCTTGACCGAATTTCGGTCACAGCGGCCAATCTCAACGGAGACTAGCCAATTACGCAGGAGATATTATAGTGCACAAGTGTGTGCGCAAACACAGGTGCACTCTTTATTCCCTCACTCTCATAGTCCGATGGGACGGCCTTCCGACACGATCGGAGAGAGATCGGGCGCAGGGACAACGGCTTTACGTGCTTTCCGAGGCACGGAATAAGTGATAATTAATTTATAAAACACACATAACTTACGAAAAGTCAGAGGTGCGCGCCTTGGGTTCGAACCCGAGACCACTGACTTGCCAGTCAACGGTCATCACAACTAGGCTATCACGACTCACAAACAAAAAAAAGTTATATTATTGTCATAATAACATAGACTCACGCCTGTATTCCCCAGAGGGATAGGCAGAGGCTGTGGGCAGAGGTGTATGCTGATGCAGTACACCAATGTTTTGCCGGCTAAGTGCCATGTAATTGGGGCGAGCCTATTGCCATTAATCAAACAAAATTCAAGTCTCCGTGCTGTTACTGAGAATGTCCTAAAAAAACAAATAACACTGCCTGATCCGGGGATCGAACTCAGGACCTCGTGCTCAGCAGTCGCGCTTGATACCACTTGACCAAAGGCAGTCAATTGTATGAAAAAAAAAAAAAATTTTTAATACAAGGTACCTCGTAATATATTTATATTTAATTATAATATCAAATCAAAACCATAGAATAGTCTTTCAAGTCAGAGGTCTTAGGTTCGAACCCAAGGCGCGCACCTCTGACTTTTCGTAAGTTATGTGCGTATTATAAATTAATTATCACTGTCCGTGCCTCGGATAGCACGTTAAACTGTTGGCCCCGGCTGTCAATTGTAGATCTTTGACAGTCTTTACGGGTAGTCAGAAGCCCGAAAGTCTGACAACCAGTCTTACCAAGGGGTATCGTGTAACCCAGTATCTGGGTTGTGGAGGTCTGATAGGCAGTCGCTCCATGTAAAACACTGTTATTCAGCTGCATCCGGTAAGACTGGAAGCCGACCCCAACATAGTTGGGAAAAGGCTAGGCAGATGATGACGCACATGAATCCGTAAAGTCAGAGGTGCGGGGGTGTCGAACCTACAACCTTTGGCAGTCCAACCATCTCAGCTTCAACTGTACTGTGTGTTGACCTCATCATCTGCCTAGCCTTTTCCCAACTATGTGTGGGTCGGCTTCCAGTCTTACCGGATGCAGCTGAATACCAGTGTTTTACATGGAGCGACTGCCTATCAGACCTCCACAACCCAGATACTGGGTTACACGATACCCCTTGGTAAGACTGGTTGTCAGACTTTCGGGCTTCTGACTACCCGTAACGACTGTCAAACATCTACTATTGACAGCCGGGGCCAACAGCTTAACGTGCTATCCGAGGCACGAAGAGTGATGATTAATTTATAAAACGCACATAACTTACGAAAAGTCAGAGGTGCGCGCCTTGGGTTCGAACCCGAGACCTCTGACTTGCCAGTCAACGGTCACCACCACTAGGCTATCACGACTCTACTGTGTGTGTTGATCTATTCTTTAAAATACAATGTTATTTTCAGGTTCCCGCCGGAGAAGTATTTCCTGAACCTACTCCTGCTACTGTTCATAAGGAACCTGTAAGTAGATTTGGAATTGTCATATTTACCTATTTATTTTAAGGAATTATTATTATATTATATCTATTAGTAGGATTATTATTATTACTAGCGACCCGCCCCGGCTTCGCACGGTTACGCTAATATGCATGTATTATACATATACCTTCCTCATGAATCACTCTATCTATTAAAAAAAACCGCATCAAAATCCGTTGCGTAGTTTTAAAGATCTAAGGACAGACAGATGCGGGAAGCGACTTTGTTTTATACTATGTAGTGATTAGGATTAGGATAAGCGAAAGATCTAAAAATACTAGTGCGGTGTTGTGCCTAAAATATAAAAAAGTCACGTATTTTTTTTTGTTACAGGAAATACACAATTCAGATTCCGACAGCGACGCAATGTTCGATACACCAAAGGAAGCAAAATTACGATTGCTTCTAAAAAAAGAGAGGCAAAACAACAAGATTCTTGGACAAACAGCGCGACAGCTTAAACAGAGAAATGGAGAATTAAATTCTAGGAAGAAGTCGATGAAAACCTATGAGAATAAGTGCAACCGTCTGACACAAACAGTCATACAACTGAAACAGAACTGCGCTCTCTTAAAAGCGAAGAACAACGAGCTGTGCGCTGTATTAAAAAAATTTAAAAAGCAATGTTGTAAAGATTGCAAGTCTTTGGTAACTAAAAGGTATTTGAAGGATGATTTGCCGCGCATCGAGACGAGTGATGTCGAAATATCGATAGATCCACTATAAAATTAGTCTAGACTTGCTACTCCTCGTGATTATGTTCGCTTTATTCTACCTCTACGCTTTTTCTACCCTACCCTACCCTACGCTACTCTACCCTACCCTATCCTACCCTTCTCTAACCCTACCATGGGCGTATAAAGAGGGGGTTTAGGGGTAAGCCCCCCCCCCTTAGCATACGGCTAACATAAAAATCGACGAATATTAGACGCAAACGCAACTACCAGCGATAGTAAGTACGCGCATACAGTGCATCCCCCACCCTTTACCCGCGCACCGCTTAATGTGAAATTAAGTGCGTGAAGCTCGGGCAAAAATTAGTTTATCTTGGTACATTTTTTATCTCCGCTTCCCCCCCCCCCCTCTTATGAAAGCTACAGCTACGCCCATGACCCCTACCCTACCCTAATCCTACTTTATCCTACCCTAATCTACTCCTACCTTTTGGAGACTCTTTTTAGTCAAATTGTACGCGCATACATTCACATTTTATGAGCAGTGAATAGGGTTGCCACCCGTACTTTATAATAAAGTATTGTACGTTATTTCAGGTAATTGTACTCTATACTTTATGTGAACAATAAAGTTCACAAAAATACTTTATTTGGTTTATTTGGGATTTTGAAAAGTTTTAATACTAGATTTTAATACTATGTAGGTACTTTTTTTCCTTATAACCAATGTACTTTATCTGCAAAAAAAAAGGTGGCAACCCTAGCAGTGAACAAATAGAAATTGAGCCACACATCACGTTCGGGGACGCTGAATCGGGTAAACTCGGCTCTATTCGACTTCATCCAAGCTAGTTTCACTTATATTACTCAATTTGTATAGAAATAAATAAAAAAATCTCTCTCTTTGTTTCTGATTCCCCGAAATTATGTTTTAAGACTTAAAAAAATTGAGTTTTCACTTCTATCGTGTGAACAGAATAAGTTCACAATTTTTTTTATGACTTCTTTTTAAGATTACCACGTTATATAGTGATACCTAATGTACAAATAAATAATTTTGTTAATTTAATGAGTTTATTTATTTAATCATATCCGCATATATCAAATCTGTCCACAAGATGGACAGACGACCTAATAAAGGTCGCAGGAAGCTGCTGGATGCAGGTTGCTTCCAACCGGCCAATCTGGAAGTCATTGGGGGAGGCCTATGTTCAGCAGTGGACGTCTTATGGCTGAAATGATGATGATGATCCGTCCTCAGGCATTTACTACTCTAGACGCCAACCCGCTTGCACAGCGTGGCGATTATGGGCAAATATCTCCAATGAGCGCACAATAGCGGCGCGCAGGGAGAGGCCTATGTTCAGCAGTGGACTAATACAGGCTAATGACGATGATGATGTCTAAATGTTCCGAACTCTACGTGTAGCAAAAGTAGCTTAAGTAGTTTAGTTACTTCGAGTGACAGTGCGCGGGACGCGATGTACAACAAAATACGGAAATCAGAATTGAAATGTGCTATAGAATAAAGAAATCTTAAAGAATTTACTTTGGTAAAAGTATTACGTTTTGTAAAAAGTCATGAAACGAAAGTACCTAGTTGTTTATGATATTATACCTATAATGGAGTTCAGAATATAGTCGCAATAATAAAAACAAATTTTCAGCAGTCAAGACCCGCCTTTTAGTTACAAACAATCAAACTTTGAAACTTCTACAACATTCCCGCCAAATACAATGAATGACATTTACAATCTGTCAGTTCCAAAATTTATAAAAAGAATACAAGATAAAATTATTTGGGGCCGTCTCCACGAGCGAGAGAATCGCGGCGTTTTCATATAAAATCACTCGAAGATTGTATCGCTGTGTGGAGACGGTTCCATAGAGAGTGTATAGAAATACGTGGCACGACGATAATATCGCCGCGATTCTCTCGCTCGTGGAGACAGCGCCTAGTCAATGACGTTGGTTGTACAAATGAAGCAAAGAGTTTGTATATTCATTAATAATCCAGGTAGTTGGGGTAATTGTTACAGTTAGTAATATAGTCCTGAGAGGTTATGCATTAGTGTTTTAACAATAATCCTTCCAATCCTTAAATTCTCTTCGAATATTCCCGAACACTAGAAGGGTTCACAAAGTTCTATTAAATAATTTAGTGTCCTCACTCGATAATAGATGGCGCTAGTAGTACGTATCAAAGAACTCTCCCTATCTTAGAGGAAAATTTTTGCCATTAATTCATTCTTCCAAGCTCCCTACCTTGAAGCAAATACAAAGCTCCCTACAGTACTGTCCATGAAGCATTTGCTTCGTGGTACTGTCACACTGTAGTTCAACGAACTCGTCTAGACAGAGCAATCGTGCGGGGTGTGTGGGACGAGAGACGGAGGGGAGGGCGTGCCCGTAGACATATTGACGTTTCGGGACACACGAATTAGCGGGTGACGCATTTTAATTATTTTGTGTTGTTTAAAAATGGTTAATACGACATGTGCTGTGAGAGACTGTTTGTCATCATCTCGTACAGATAGGAATTTGAAGTTTCATAAATTTCCGAGAAAAGAGGATAGGTACAAAGTCATTATATTATTACATTTTGTTCTTGTTAAATGTTCATTTATGATACTTAAGATGGCGGACGGGGAATTGATTAATCTTTTTTTTTTTCTAAATTATGTCTATTCCAAGACGTCGAACGCGACTATATAAATAAAATCAATATACATCTTGGCAAAAAAAGAGTTTGAGGCGGTGACAGCTGGAACTAAAAATAAAAATCTTAAAAACTAAGTTTGTGAGTACTAAAATAACATAAAAATGATTCATTTGATTATAACTAATGACAAAAAGCTCGTCATAGAAATATGTAAGCACTAAATAACTTGTAATTTTGAATTGTAGTCTGAAAAGTGCGCCAGCGGCGCCCCCAATTTTTCCAGACTCTTTTTTGCCAAGCTGTACGTGTGGTTTTGAGATTTTGGGGGTGCTGATCACGAACATGACATTTATTTTAAAGATCCAAGATGGCGGACGCGACTTTTTATGCATTAATCAATATGGGTATCGATTTCGAGATTTTTGGGGGTGCTGATCACGAATATGACATTTATTTTAAAGATCCAAGATGGCGGACGCGACTTTTTATGCATTAATCAATATGGGTATCGATTTCGAGATTTTTGGGGGTACTGATTACGATTATGACATTTATTCTAAGATTCAAGATGGCGGACATTATTTTTTAAATGATATACAGCTTGGCAAAAAAGAGTCTGAGGCGGTGACAGCTGGAACTAAAAATAAAAATCTTAAAAACTAAGTTTATGAGTACTAAAATAACATAAAAATGATTCATTTGATTATAATTAATAACAAAAAAACTCGTCATAGAAATATGTAAGCACTAAATAACTTGTAATTTTGAATTGTAGTGTGAAAAGTGCGCCAGCGGCGCCCCCAATTTTTCCAGACTCTTTTTTGCCAAGCTGTAGTTAAGGGTGTCTTTTTTGATGGTTTGGGTTGCTGATCACAAATATATAGGTACATAATTATAATAGGTATAAATCACTCTCTACTCAACTATAAACAAAATAGCTAAGTAGGTACTGTAAATAAACATCAATATATTATTTCAGATGCAAGCTTTGGATAGAAGCAAGTGGGAGACCAGATTTAATTGGAAAAAGTCCTGAAAGCCTGAAGAACAAACACATATGCAGTTTACATTTTCTTGGTCATATGTATTCGAAAAAATATTTAAAAGAAATAGCAATACCCATTCTATTATTGCCTAAAAATACGCGTTCAATACATACACAAACAGATTCTGAGGTATTTTATATTCGCGTGTGGCTCGGGCTCGAATGTCCCTTCGATAGTAATTGCATAATTACCGCCCTTATATTTTTATGTATTTTTTTTTCGCAGATAGTTAGTTCATTACACGCTAATGATCCAGCTTATTTACCTGGGTCATCCTTTACCAGACAAGATACAAATACAAAGGTATTTTATGAGATATCTACTTAACTTTTGTTAATTTGGGCTCACTATCTTTCTTTCTAACTGAGATCATTAGAAAAGGAAAGAAGATTTTTAGAGCTGTCAAGCTAGTCCATTCGCGTGATATCAACAAAAATTTAGTCGGCATGTCTCGTCTAATTTCACGTCGATGTAGACTAATTTGACAGCTCTAATTTGATAGTTTAATTGCTACACAGACATACAAGAGTAGCAGACCATACATTACTCACTAGTTACAGTTAGTCTGGATAAATTGAGGGCGCCTTTATCCTACGATGGCCACCCTATATACCACGACTAAAAGTGACAAGATACTTGATAATATTAGTCTTCAATATTTATCAAATTAAAAAAGTAAATTGAACATATTTAAAATTAAGAAAGATTTAATCTTTATTTGTAATAGTCATGATCTGGTAGTAATTATTGTACAAAACAGTAACCAAATTATATTTAGGAAGATTGTACATTGGCGGCAATAACTACCTACTTATATGTAATATAAAGCTTGGTGGCTTACTCTGTGGGAGATCTAAGTAGAATAAGAAAAATCTAACAACGCAATGCATAGTCCCATAATGTAAGTACGTTATCGCTATCATTCAGACTCTTGAGAAGACCATTCTCCGAGAATGGTTTTCTCAAGAGTTAGAATTATAGCGAGCCTCTCAGTGAGTCAATTATGGATTGTGGATTATGATAATAAATCTTCATTATCAACAAGGGAAATTAAATAACATGTTTCATTTTAGATTTTATTAAAATACAAAAAATTCAACGTCATCACCATCAGCCGGAAAACGTCCACCGTTGAACAAAGGCGTCCCCTATTGAACGCCACAACGAACGGCAACTTGCAACATAAATTAAAATCATCAAGTTCTTTCTTCGGGCGACCTGTTCGGTGTTTTCCAGGTGTCGAAAAAATACTCTTACTTTTTTCACCTTCATTGACAATTGCTCTGATTGTATTTTCAGATTTACCTGAAATAAACAATAATAACTCTGTATAAATTCTATTCATATGTTTCAAGTATCAATTTAAACAGTTTAACTACACATGATTCGTCGAATTACAAAACATAACCTCAATAATGATTTGTACACAAGACGACAAAAACTGGTGGTATAGCTATCAGAAAGTAAATATAACGACTTAATTACATTCTAGAAGAAAAAATGCATGGACTTTACCTGTCATTCGAGCAGTTCTCAGGTAAACATAGTCAATTTCAGACAAAATTTGTCCGGCTTTGCTTTCGGCCAAACATCTTAAGAAAACTTGATATTTAACAGATCTTCCACGACTGCGAACGGTTTTATTCATTACGAATAACTATATCAACTAATATTATGTAAGAATATCACACACAATTCACACGGATCTTTTAAATTTTAAAGAAAATTACTCGCAATACGTAAAGATGACAAGGAAGCTACTTGTAGTTGACAAATAAAACAGTGTTGTCATTATTATAATTTTTTAGTTCCAACTGTCACCGCCTCAGACTCTTTTTTGCCAAGCTGTATATTATATATTTGTATATTTATATAGATGGGTATAACCTTTTATCCTTTTCTTACAAAAGGACAACTCAATATATGTATCTCGTTCTTTCACCTATTGCAACACTCACACACACATAGACAAAATATGAGGCGTAGTCTATTTTGTGGCGCCGCCATATTAGTTATAATACTTATGCTACATCGATTCGAATTATTATCATCCATCAGGTTTTCGTAAAAAATATATATAATATTTCGTAAAATGGTAAAGTGCAGTGCCTATCAGTGTGATAGTGCTAGCTATAACAATACACCTGGATTGACCTTTCATCGGTAAGTTTTATGTTGCTTTGTTAAGATTAAAAGCTATTCGGTTCTCTCTGATGAAGAGTTCAAATAATTAGTTATTGTTTAATAGCTTATTACATAGATTTTTAAATTTGGAGCTTAATCGTATATAATTGTGACCTATAACAACAGAAATAAAAGCATTTATGAGTTAGTTTCTTGTAAAGTTGCAAATATTGACAGCTCAAGTACTACAATATTATCGAGGGACGGATTTGGGAACAATTCAAATGATTTTTTGTAGATATGGTACCTATACCTAGATTGTTAAATATTTACGACATCATATCCATAATAATGCAGAGCACAGATTGTCAGCTGTTATGCTACTTTGTTTAATGTTTTCACTTACTTTGATAAATATAAATGTTTTCGATCCGTCCATCCCTAATTGAGTCCTTAATGTTGGTTCCAGGTTTCCAAAGGATGAAACTACTAGAAATGTCTGGATTACTAACATGAAACGCCATGACTGGCATCCAAACGCAACTAGTGTCCTTTGTTCTAAACATTTTGAGGCTAAATATATTAACCTGAGTGCCTTTCGAACAAGTCGAACAAGACTGTGTACTGGAGCAATTCCTACATTGTTTAATAAATTCCCTCCAGCTCTACATGTAAGTGTTATAGTGTTTTTCTTTTATTTTAAATTGTTTTGTTTCAAAATAAATAAAATAAATATTCTAGTAATTGTCCATTATTTTATTTGCAAACCCCTGTTCTGTCACATTCTTTATCTCAATTTTAGGCAATTCACAGCTAGACATAAATGCCCTTTCATAATAAATAAGAGATAGTCACTATGTTGGGCAAACTGGTTATTCGTCTCTAATCGAGCTGCCGTCGCAGGGCCCATATTATTGCATACATTAACAAATAATTTATTATGACATGACGCGCCTGGCACGTCATTGATGTCATGTATCAGCCATGGTAAAGGGTTGATGGAAGTAAAGGTGGCGATGGAATAATGTAACTTGAAAATCTACAAAAAATAGTCGCAGAAGTCTTAATTATTTTCATTAATACCTATGTCGATCATTCACATTTTTGTAATTTCAGGTAATTCAGATCAAAATTAAACAGTATTAATAAATCTACCAGGTTGTTCATCAACCACACGATAAGAAGAAGAATAAATATATCTATTTTTATTATGTAGTGATTATGTCTTATTCACCATGTCCTAAATGCGGCCCTGGCATAAATAGTTGTTCAATGTGTGCGTTTTGCCTACCCTGTTTAAACTTTATATTAGGTCTGCTACTCTTATATGTCTGTGAATTGCTATCCTTTTTCGATGGTGTTTATTAGAAAGAGATATATAGTTAGACTAAAATTAATTTAGCGGGATGTACAAGACCAGCACAACTGATTAAGTAATTTATTTAATTACAGGAACTAGGAAATCAGCCCGCAATGCCAAAGCCAATACTCTTTTCTTCATTTAAAGAAGAGGACAAATCTCATGACGGATTTATCGAAACACCGGCGACATACCAAACACTAGAAAAACAGGAAGACTCTCTCCTGGTTAGTAATATCCTCCTGAGATATTCAATACTAGCTTTTGCCCGCGACTTCGTTCGCGTGGACTTCAGGTTCAAAATTGTAGCCTATGTGTTATTCTGATGTATAAGCTATATTGTGGTGAAGTTTCATTCAAATCCATTCAGTAGTTTTTACGTGAAAGAGTAACAAACATCCATACATCCATACATCCATACTTACAAACTTTCGCCTTTATAATAGTAGTAGGATATCTCCATGGAGATTAGCCATCTGCACAGGAGATATTAGGTATAATAATAATATTCTCCTACTCAACGGATTAGCCATCTACAACGTTGTACGCATAGAAATATCAATATCTTTTAACCTTTTCATTAAGAACTTGACTTGGAACCGACTCCAAGACGTTTTGAGTTATTTCAAGCTTTTTAGTTCCTTTGAAGTCGGTTTTATTTTTTATTAAAAAAATTTTTTTTGACAGCTCTAATTTGATAGTTCAATTGCTATCCTTTTTCGATGGTGTTTATTAGAAAGAGATATATAGTTAGACTAAAATTAATTTAGCGGGATGTACAAGACCAGCACAACTGATTAAGTAATTTATTTAATTACAGGAACTAGGAAATCAGCCCGCAATGCCAAAGCCAATACTCTTTTGTTCATTTAAAGAAGAGGACAAATCTCATGACGGATTTATCGAAACACCGGCGACATACCAAACACTAGAAAAACAGGAAGACTCTCTCCTGGTTAGTAATATCCTCCTGAGATATTCAATATATCTCAATGGAGATTAGCCATCTGCGCAGGAGATATTAGGTATAATAATAATATTCTCCTACTCAACGGATTAGCCATCTACAACGTTGTACGCATAGAAATATCAATATCTTTGGTTGTACGCAAGATATAAATGCACAAGTGTGTGCGTAAACACTGGTGCACTCTTTATTTCCTTACTCATAATACCTAATTCTCGGCATTCCGAAACGACCGGAGAGAGATCAGGCGCAGGGACAACAGCTTTACGTGCTTTCCGAGGCACGGAGTAAGTGATAATTAGTTTATAATACGGACATATAGAATTAGGTACCGGGTACCCCCGTTTTTTATAATTGTCTTAAGTTGAAAACAATCTTAGCACAACTTTAAATCGGAAAATGAATTTAGAAACACAACTGAGTTTTACCAAAAGCAGTTTTAAGCGTAAACTTAACATATAAGTAGATATACTTATACTGGAAATATATAAATCAAATCAAATCATTTATTTGTTAAACATAGGTACAATCATAGGATTTTAATTATCATTAGGATCTTATAGCTTGATGTCTAGCCGTGTATAACTTACGATAAGCCAGAGTTGGGCCCTGAATTCTAATCTGAGACTGCTGACCCTGGGGCGGAACACCCCTCCGCTCCCAGCCTTCCTTAGTCCGCTAGTTAAATAAAAGCTTGTAAAAATGTAAATGTAGGTAAAATTTTTATAAAATAAGGCCAAATTTTTTAAATTTTGAATTGTATTATGAGAAGTGTGCCAGTGGCGCTGCCAATTTTTTTGTTGTAGACTTTTGTATGTTATCTTTTTTTTCCTTTTTTATGTTTTATTTTTTATTTTAACATTTCTTTTTCTTGTTTAATGTATTTAGGGAATAAAACCTTTTTCTTTCTTTCTTTCTATTGTTTTTCTTTAATTTCCAGCTTCCAGTCAAGCAAGAATACGATGATACGAGTATCTATGATGAGACTCCTATACAATCCAGTCAAACTACATTTATAGACATAGGCCCTGAACAGATTGTAAGTTCATATTTTATACCTATATTGAATTTTATTACAATACTAGCTGCCCCGCGCGACTTCGTATGCGTGATTATCCTACTTCAAGGCCTAGTCTACCCCTACCCTACTCTACCCACTACCCTATTCTACCCCTAACCTACTCTACCCTTAACCTACTCTACCCCTACCCTACTTTACCCACCACCCTACCCCTACCCTACCCTACCCTACCCTACCCTACCCCTACCCTACCCTACACTACCCCTACCCTACCCTACACTACCCCTATCCCCTACCCTACTCTACCCTACACTACCCCTACCCTACTATACCGCTACCCTACCCTACTATACCGCTACCCTACCCTACTCTACCTCTACCCTACCCTACTCTACCCCTTTTTCTCACCTTTAAACCTTCCCTGGATCTCCACAAATAATTCAAGACCAAAATCAGCCAAATCGGTCAAGCCGTTTACATGCTATGTCGTGACAACGGAAAACGGGTTTCATTTTTATATGTTACAGCCATGTACAGAATCATCCGCGAAAATGGTTTGCAGTCAACCTACAAATCGCTGACTGAATTCAATATTGGCACAAGATAAAAAGCAATTTGAGAAATCACGCTTTAAAGTTTTCGTTGTCATTGCGCGCGAACTTATTCCTTCTTACTGAAAGTGAACTAACAAGTTGGTTCTTTATTGCATAAAATAAAGAAGGTACCTAGGTAAGTAATTTAGAAAAAGAATCCCTAGCTCAAAATGGGAAGATTTTGATTTGTGTCACTATTGAATTCAGTAAACGAAATTATTAAGGAAACATTTAAAAATAAACAAATACATTATTTAGATATAAATATTTAATAAGAAATTTGAAAAAACAACTGATACGGATGGGATTCGAACCCACGATCTTCGGCTTACCGTGCCGACGCTCTAACCGCTGAGCCACCGTATCCCATCAGAATCAGTCGAAATTTCAAATCTCTTTATACGCCTAGGGCGTGTGGTTTTTTCAAATTTCTTTTCTTTTAACATGTGCTAAAACATGTAAAAATTTCACAAAAATAATAAGGCCAAATTTTTTAAATTTTGAATTTTAGTATGAGAAGCAAAGAAGTGTGCCAGTGGCGCCCCCAATTTTTTTTTGTAGACTTTTTTGTATGTTATTTTTTTTTCTTAGTTTTGTTTTATTTTTTATTTTAACTTTTTTTTTCTTGTTTAATGTATTTATTGTATTCCTCTGCCCCAGAGGGAATAAAACCTTTTTCTTTTATTCTTTCTATTGTTTTTCTTTAATTTCCAGCTTCCAGTCAAGCAAGAATACGATGATACGAGTATCTATGATGAGACTCCTATACAATCCAGTCAAACTACATTCAAAGACATTGGCCCTGAACAGATTGTAAGTTTAAATATTTAATAAGAAATTTGAAAAAAACAATAAGATGTATTCCGATAGATATTACCACACGCCCTAGGCGTATAAAGAGATTTGAAATTTCGACTGATTCTGATGGGATACGGTGGCTCAGCGGTTAGAGCGTCGGCACGGAACGCCGAAGATCGTGGGTTCGAATCCCATCCGTATCAGTTGTTTTTTCAAATTTCTTATTAAATATTTATATTTAATAAGCTAACATGTGCTAAAACATGTAAAAATTTCACAAAAATAGATTGTAAGTTCATATTAGATATTGATTTGTAATACAATATGTTACAGCCATATTGTACAGAATCATCCGCTTAAATGGTTTGCAGTCAACCTTGAACCTACAAATCGTTGACTGAATTCAATTTTGGCACAAGACAAAATTTAGCAATTTGAGAAATCACGCTTTAAAGTTTTCGTTGAAAGCTCCGCATACATATAGGGTATTTTATTTGCTTATTACTAACAAGTTCTAGTAGTTCAAGGTTCTTTATTGCATAAAATAAGTAGGTAAGTAATTTAGAACAAGAATCCCTAGCTCAAAATGGGAAGATTTTGATTTGTGTCACTATTGAATTCAGTCAGCGAAATTATTAAGGAAACATTTAAAAATAAACAAATACATTATTTAGACTTTTCGCGCAAGTGTTTTCGCGTAAATTATGACTTTTTGTGCTATTATTTTCGCTTAGATTATGACTATTCTTCTAGTTTTCATGAATTAGGTACTTAACACTTTTTTTTTTCAGAGAGAACATGACTCCGATAATTTTAATTTGAAACCTTCGAAAGAAAATAACGTTATGCTGTTAAGAAAAAAGACGAAGGCATTGGAATTACAGGAGAAGAATATGAGGAATATCAAAGAAACAGTTCGGAGAATAAAACAAAAAAATGCTAGACTAAGAACCTTAGTCAATAAATTAAAAAAACGACGGTGTAAGGTTTGTCATTCGAGATTGACATAAATTTTTCGCGCCTAGCGGTATGACAGTTGACTGACAAGTCAGAGGTCTCAAGTTAGAACCTAATGCACCTCTGACTTTTCGTAAATTATAATTAACAACCCTTTCTATATACTTACTTAATTCTGGTGTCATATTTATAGTTTTTACCTAACACCATGTCAACGGAATACCTTCACATTAAATTCCAATATTTAATTAATCATTCAAGTTTTTTTTCTTCTCCATCACCTCAGACATTGGTGTTGATTCTCTTGTAGGTACAGCTTGGCAAAGAAGAGTCTGAGGCGGTGACAGCTGGAACTAAAAATAAAAATCTTAAAAATAAAGTTTGTGAGTACTAAAATAGCATGAAAATGATTCATTTGATTATAATTAATGACAAAATACACGTCATAGAAATATATAGTCACTAAATAACTTGTAATTTTGAATTGTAGTGTGAAAAGTGCGCCAGCGGCGCCCCCAATTATTCCAGACTCTTTTTTGCCAAGCTGTACATCCCGAACTAATTTTAGTCTAACTATATCTCTTTCTAATAAATACTATCGAAAAAGGACAGCAAATTGTGCTATCAAATTAGTCAACGAAATTAGACGAGACATATGACATGCCGACTAAATTCTCGTTGATATCACGCAAATGGACTAGTTTGACAGCTCTAAAAAATTATAGACTTTTCTAATGATCTCTGTTAAAGAGATCATTAGAAAATTAAGTAGGCGAGTACTTAAATTAGTTTAGAATGTGTGCAGGAGACTTAGTCAACGGCAAGAGAATTGCCATTGGCAGAATCATCCGGGTCAAAATTATCGAGATTCAGTTGCCATACTTAAATAAGAAATTTAATTGAAGATTATTATTATTATGTGTGTATTACATTTTTTAATAATTAAATTAATTATCACTTACTCCGTGCCTCGGAAAGCACGTAAACTCGTTGGTCCTGCGCCTGATCTCTCTCCGGTCGTGATTGCCGTCCCATCGGTGAGGTAATAGTGTGTACCTATCTACCTGTGTTTGTGCCACAGACATATCTACTCTTATATGTCTGTGGTTTGAGCACACACTTGTGCACTATATTATCCTGGAGTCCTGGGAGTCAACCTATATTGTTGGCAATTAACCGGCTTAATATTTAGGCAGGCCAAATCCTTGAGGGGGGAGGGGGCAGCTCAACTATGTACAGCTTGGCAAAAAAGAGTCTGGAAAAATTGGGGGCGCCGTTGGCGCACTTTTCACACTACAATTCATAATTACAAGTTATTTAGTGCTTACATATTTCTATGACGAGTTTTTTGTCATTAATTATAATCAAATGAATCATTTTTATGTTATTTTAGTACTCACAAACTTAGTTTTTAAGATTTTTATTTTTAGTTCCAGCTGTCACCGCCTCAGACTCTTTTTTGCCAAGCTGTATGTATTACTATTTAAAAATAATTAATTTTGATATTTTATTAGTGTTTTATTAATTTATATTTTTCTAAAATTTTAATCTTCGATCTATTAATTGTAATATCAATGAAAGAGGTCCGATTGGTCGGAATATATTATTCATAAACATGTTTGGTAGATTATTTTTTCCATCTTGTAGCTATGTGTTCCCGGTAGAGTAGCGCCAAGTCCTGCTGTTTTTCTCTTAAAAATGTAATGAAAATAATAAAATGACATCATAGAAAATAGGTCTTTAATAGAAAATTCTACATGGCTTAGTTTAAAGATTATTGAGTAGGTAATACATAATTAGGTAAACAGAAATACACAAAATAGTTCAGTATTATTTTTTCTTGTTTGTGAATTGTTTTTTTTTTATTAGCGGCCAGATATTGTGCAATGTGGCGTTCAATGAGGGGGGGAGGGCTTTGTTCAACAGTGGACGCCTTCTGGCTGATGATGATGATGATTGACGAGCTTTTAGCGTTATGAATAAAGAAAAAATCAATTACAAACAGAATTTGGATTTCGACTTCCTAAATGGGGCAACTTTTCAAATAACTTGTTAAGTTAGTATTATTTATAAAAATGAGATTCCAAAACTGACTAAAAATATTTAACGCAATCTCTCGCGAATAGTTTTACAATTTGAGATTATATTATCCAACAATGTCGAATACAATTCCGACCCATATGCAGAATTGCTGAACATATTCCAGTTTGGCAAAAAAGAGTCTGCAACAATTCAAAATTACAAGTTATTTGGTACTTATATATTTCTATGAATAATTTATTCGGGAGGTATCATTCACGAACTTTGTTTTTAAGATTTTTATTTTGAGTTCCAGCTGTCACCGCCTTAGACTCTTTTCTGCCAAGCTGTACTAGTCTTTCTAGTCGCAAAAAAGAATGATTTTGCAACTTAATTAAAAACTTCTAAAAATATTTAGGACAATGGCCAGCAGGTCTGGATTTTCCATAAGGGTATACACATAGTCGATTCGGCACATTCGGTTCGGTATTTAAGAAAAAAAAAACATCGGGACTTTTTCGAAAATTCCGAACCGAATGTGCCGAATCGACTATGTATGTAGCTACACTAAGTTATCATCATTAGCCATGTCGTATTCAAGTGATATCGGGGTCCGACATGGCTAATCTGGCCCTGGTAGCCAGCAAGAGATTATTATAAGATAGAGAGATTTCCAACATTGATATAACTTAAAATGAGAATTCCAGATATGGCATGTTGACTATAGGTAACTTATATTATTTAAACAATAATTAATAAGTGAAAAAAATTAGTTGTAAAAATATTTCAAAAAAGTACAAACTTAGGGTTTAAATGTACCTATATACTAGACAGACGGCACTACCAACAAATCACATAATTTTTTAACGTCTCAATTGAAGAACTGTCGCACCACACCTATTTTAATTATTTTTTTTATTTTGCGAGAAGTTAATTTTGCAACTAGAAACGAAAACTTACAACTTCCGCACTAAGGCTGAGATCTTTGTAGTACATACTTAGATTTTACTATTTGTATGACGGGCTTCGGAAAAATATATGGTAAGCGCGCCCTTGCTACCCGTTAACATAAAATATTTTCACAAGTTTTACGGAATTTCTTACTTCTTCTTGACTTCTTAGTTAATCTAAGTCACTCATTTTCTGTACGAGAAAAGGCCTTTGCCCTGCAGTGTGACAGTTACAGACTGATTTTTTTATTTTATTACGTAATTTAAGTCTGAGCAAAGTCAAAATAAGCTCTATAGATCTCAGCCTAAGAGATTGGTTTAAATATTTTTTTCACATGACTTATTATTTTTAAACCTGGTAATATCCAATATACCATTATTCTAAATTTAACACAACAGTCTTCATCTTAATACTAGTTATAAATCGTAACGCTTACTCACTATTAGTAATAAAAATACTGTTTCCTACGATTTAACGTAAAACAAAGTCGTGATAATTAAAGGTTATAACTTCAACCGATTTTTTTAATACTTGTTTTAATTTGTAAACAATCTTAGCGAAATACTTATATGAAAAACTAGCGACCCGCCCCGGCTTCGCACGGTTACGCTAATATGCATGTATTATACATATAAACCTTCCTCTTGAATCACTCAATCTATTAAAAAAAACCGCATCTAAATCCTTTGCGTAGTTTTAAAGATCTAAGCATACATAGGGTCAGACAGACGCGGGAAGCGACTTTGTTTTATACTATGTAGTGATGGTTGTAAAAATTTAAACAAAAGTTTTTTTAAAAGCAGTGGTAACCAAATTAAATTTAAGATTTAAACTGCTTTTGGTAAAACTCAGTTGTATTTTTTAAATGCGTTTTCTGATTACAATATGTGCTAAGGCTGTTTACAACTTAATACAAGTATAAAAGTATCGGGTTTAGGCTGGGCCTCCACCAAAACGGAGAGATGTGTTTCTATACAAATGCCGAATCAAGCGGCGCCGCTCGAGTTCATTTGAGTTGTCATTTGTATGGAAACACATCTCCTCTCAGCTCTTCTCCGCTTTGGTGGAGTCCCAGCTAAGGCTTGCTATCTGCCCGACCAGTAAAACGTCCGAGAGATTCTCATTGCCTTGGTCTACAAAAGAATCATTAATCACCACCGACTATCTGTAGAACTATGATTTATTCAATAGGTCTTTACTGCCACGAAGCAGTGATAACATGTTTTGGTATTAAACTCATGATTTTGGATCCCAAATCATTTGCGCTCAATCATGCACGCTGAAATTTTAGTACTTAATTGTTTTCCCGCAGCGAGATAATTTAGTCTTGATGATAATCGATTAAATGAGAAGAATAATCGATTAATAAATATCGATTAACCTTCAAAAGCGCCAAAAACAGCGCGCGGCACATACGATTCGAGTTTACGTCTAGTTATTTATTATTGTTTTGACTTTATCGATTAGATGAACAATTTTTAAATTATTTGAAAACAAATTTTTTATATTTTAAGTTTTCAATCTCTCTGTAAAAAAATACTGACGTAAAATCGTTCTGCTGCGGGATAATAACCATCATTCAGCGTGTTTATTATACCATAATTAGATTCTCGAATTACTCCAATTAGAATTACTCAGTCTTAATCAATTTACATCAAGGAGAAGACGGTTCCATTTTAATAACATTTTCGGCTATTATGTCATCGAGCGGCTCTAATTTGATATCTCCCGTCGTACTTTCAGGTAACATATCATGTAGAGCTCCGAAACTGGAGAAATCAGTCTCCTCCTCACTCATTTCAGTAGTACAAAGCTCACTTAAAATCATTTTACTTCTATTAGCATCCGAATTAGTCAGCTTATATCTCTGTATCGCATATTCGAGACAATTGTAAGAATTAAAACAGGACTCGCATTTGAAAATGACAGAATCGCGCATGTTTTTTAATTTATTGTAGACCCCTACGTAGTATTCGTCGTTGAAGTTTTTGATACAGTCTTCGCATTCAACTGAGAAGTTCCTTTTCCTCGATCCAAAAGTTGCTAACTCGTCGACATCAAAATCGTCATGGAACTTCTTGATGTGACGTTTCAGCGTTTTTCTCGTACTAAAATCTTTCATACAAAGAATACATCTCGGTAGAACTTTTTGCTTGATATTAGGGACTAAATTCACGTGGCAAACATCGTTGTGATTGTCAAATTTCTCTTGCCCTTTGAAAACGAGATTGCATTCCTCGCATTTATATATTTCATCTTCTGCGAGATGTTTGGTTTCTAAATGTATAGAGAGGGCTTCGTTTGAGCTGAATGAGACTGAACATAAATGGCAAGGATACGTGTTCATGTTAAAAGAGTGAAGCAATTTGAGATGTATCTTGCAAGACTTCGCCGATTCGAACCTCTTATGACAAATATGGCATTGAGGAAATGCAGTTGAATTAGGGTGCTTTGTTCTTACGTGTTTTCGCAGACTCCTTTTCTCTTTAAACAGGGTCTCACATTCAATACACTTATGTCTTTGCATCCCTAGATGTGTGTACTCAATGTGCCTCCGAATATTCCTTTTGGACTTAAATTGCTTGTCACAATATTCGCATCTCGACCAGGAATCGTTATTATGAACTATTTTGATATGAGACGCCAAGTAATATTTGTTGCTGCATATTTTTCCGCATAATTCACATTCTACTTCCTCGTCGGTCGTGTGTTTAAGCTTTATATGATGTTTTAAAGATCTGTCGCTGTAGTACATTCTGTTACAATGTTTACACTTAAAAGAATTCCCTTCGTCATCTATATTTGTTGAAGATATGTTTGAATCTGCTATTTGAGCTTGCGGGTGAAAAATTCGGCTATGAAATTCCAAACTGGATATGTCTGTGAATAGCTTATCGCAGTGGCTGCAGGAATTGACGTTGGATGGCGGTAGGCAGACTTTTTTATGAGCTGACATTGTTTCTTTACTGAAGAACCTGTTGAAACAGACATTGCAGGTCCAAAGAGAGTATTCTGTGTCATGGTTCACTCTCATATGGTCTTTTAATTCGTAGACGGTAGTAAAAGAATTTCTGCAAAATTCACAGTTATAGACATTCTGTTTAAGATCCATCCCGTACTGTTTTAATAAAGATTTCTTGCAATATTTGTAAAAAGTCTTGAATGAATGCTCTGATTTCACATGCTGGCGTAAAAAAGGCTCTTCCTCGAAACATTTGTCGCAAGAATCGCATACGAATTCGGACATTTTAGTATCTGTTTCAATGTCTTGGTGGTGGAATTGTATGTGGCTATCAAAATTTTCTCTGCCAAGAATGACTTTGGAGCAAAAGGGACATGTTAACGCTTCCTGGTTCTCAGTACTGTGTCTAGTTCGCGCGTGACGTCTCAAACTTTGATTTGACGTGTAAACTTTAGGACAAATATCGCAACGGAATTCCCCTTTTTCACCGTGAAACATCTCTATATGTCTTTTCAAATTTCGATTATTTGTGTACACTTTCTCACAAAGGTGACACCGTATAGCATCTTTCTCAGTCACATTATGTACCGATTGAATATGAGCGATCAAAGAATGTTTCCCTTTGAAGATCTTGTGACAATCATTGCATGTAGGGTACTCAACATCAGGATTGTGCAGTAAATTTACATGCCTTTTCAAATTCCGTTCCGTTGTAAACGTTTTTTCGCATAACCTGCAACGTACTTCAGAACCCAAGCCTTGTAAATGAACAGTGATCATATGAGACATAATATTTTGCTTTCTCGTGAAGATGCGACCACATAATTCGCATTCAGGGAATGGTTGGTTATAGTTATTGTGGCCTCTAGACACGTGTAGTTGTAAGCCAGCCGGACTACCAAAATGCTGGCCACAAATGTTACAGTGACATGAGGAATTGATGTGACAGTTTTCTATATGAGTTTGTAGATTGTATTTTCTTGTGAATGTTCTAGAGCAATAGTCACACACAAAGTCTAACGTGTTTGGATACATCTTGGCGGTTTTTTTTCTTCTTTAATTAATTAATCATGATTTTGGTTTACCTGAAATGGAGATTAAATTGCTATTAGTGATTTTGTACTTACAATACAATACAATACAATACTTTTTTCTTATTTAAAAAATAGTAAGTACAAAGTTTTTTATATTTTTTTTATTTCTAAACAGTACATTATGAACAAAGGCCCAAACCGAAACAAATGCCTTACAGATAACACAGATGATATTTGTCCCATTCGAGAATTAAATTGTATCATCAAACTTTATATTGTTAATATTTTTGTGAATTTTTTACATGTTACAGCACATGAAAGCTTATTAAATATAATTATTTTACCCAGTACACTGGGTCGGAATACGTAATGTATTTCGATAGATGTCGCCACACGCCTTAGGCGTGTAAAAGAGATTTGAAATTTCGATTGATGCCGATGGGATACGGTGGCTCAGCGGTTAGAGCGTCGACACGGTATGTCGAAGATCGTGGGTTCGAATCCCATCCGTATCAATTGTTTTTTCAAATTTTCTTATTAAATAATTATATTTAATAAGCTTTCATGTGCTGTAACATGTAAAAAATTCACAAAAATATTAAGAAAATTGGTGATATCGCATCGGTGTCTGCTAAAACTGCAAAGTTTAGAGCACTGGGTCGGAATACGTAATGTATTTCGATAGATGTCGCCACACGCCTTAGGCGTGTAAAAGAGATTTGAAATTTCGATTGATGCCGATGGGATACGGTGGCTCAGCGGTTAGAGCGTCGACACGGTATGTCGAAGATCGTGGGTTCGAATCCCATCCGTATCAATTGTTTTTTCAAATTTTCTTATTAAATAATTATACTTTATATTGTTTTTATTACTTTTATTGAAGATAGTTTTTTGTAAGCAGTACCTACTAACTTTTAGGGTGAAGGACTCGAGGGGGCTGTTACCACGAGCGCCACAAATAATAAAAAAATATTTCGCCTGAATAGCTACATCCAGTGCTGATTGTAAGTCAAATAATATCCTATACAAAGTATTGATGAACTTGGCTGTTGCACTACCATGCTCCCAAATAAAAATATAGTGACAGATTTTGGTTTTAATTTATTTAGTTCTACTTGGTTGACAGATTACCTAAACAGGTTTTTTTAAATTGCATACAATTTTGCTAAGGTTATACCATACCTTCCTCCCATATCAGGAAATAGTGAATATTGTATAATATGTACCTACAATAATTTATTTTTGTTAGCATTAACTTTTGTCAAAGTCAAGCTGATAAAAATGGCCATTGTAGGGCGCTATACAACAATAAATCACTCAGTATAACATTAATAAATATGCTTGCATACACTTCAGAACTCTTTTTAAGAATATTGCGAGTAAGTAGGAATTTAAAAATGTTAAAGTTCATAAATGGATATGAAAAAAAAAAAACTTATTGAATTTGACAACAATTTAAATACCTACTGACAAAACTTCAAGAGAGGCAAAGTTACATTGACTGTAGTCTTAGGAAGCCTTATACATAATATATAATATACAGTCTGCCTCATTGCTCTAGTGGTAGCAAGCGAGACTGCTGAGCACGAGGTCTTGGGTTTCCCGGGGTCGGGCAAAGTGTTATTGGGTTTTTCCATCAGGAAGTTCTCAGTAGCAGCACGGAGTCTGGAATTGTGCCCGGTTAATGGCAATAGGCTCGCCCCCTATTACATGGGACTTATAACAAAGCCGGCGAAACGTGGGTGTACGGCACACCTCTGCTTACCCTGGGGAATACAGGCGTGAGTTTATAAATAAATAAATATAATATATAGGATTACTTGAAAAATACCCAATTAACTTGAGAAGAAAAAACTTTCTAGCACATAATATTATAATAGTATGTAGATCACTGATCAACAGTAACCTACAGAGTCAACTTCCAGAGTAAAACCATCGCGTTTTTTTTTATTTACAGTCTTCTTTTTCTTCTTTTGTTTATTGGCCTTCGAGCTGACTCTTGTCAACAACTCTGCCAGTGTCAAGTGAGGACAGCAGCAATAAGGACTTTTTTTTTTTTTCTTTTTTAAAATCTTTACTAGAGTAAGGCTTTAATTGTTGAGGGCTTGCAGACCATCGTTTCAAATACTTTTTGTGGTAAGTTTGTGAGTACCTAGTTAAGAATATGTCTGGGCAAGCATCTGACATCTGAATATTATGACAGAAAAGATAGGAGTCTTTGTTGAGGTATTCAATACTTGTTGTGTGGCTTTAATATTTAGTAATAATATACACTGCGCCATATTTCAATGGGAATCCGGTAGGAATCAGCTGTATGGAGCCTTCATCACACAGAAAACACACCACAAAATGTAAACCTCATTTACTTAAGTAATATAAATCTCTAAGATAAATGCATGCAACCTTGAAGACAATGCCTTGGCACAGACATACATAAATACAAAATGACATACAAACAATGCATCTATGTATACCGTCTGCGTTATAATTAAATTGAGGCAAGCACTAAAGAATTGAACTAAATATTTCAATAACAACTTACATTTATCCATAAAAATCACTCTTGTGTTATTACCGGTCCTTTACCAGCTGTATAATCACAATTTTTCATAATTTTCTGGTCTCAAAAGGCACCGGGGCATGGCTTTATAACAATCGGAAACAAATAATTTCACTCTTCCTTCGACTTGGTGGAAGCGGTGTGGTACTACTTTTGTTGTAAATCTCACAACAATACGACATGAATACGAAAAGAATAAAAATATGAAAATAAATAAACGATAAGAATCGTTTAAGAGTTTGATTTGGATAGTTGACAATACAGTACAGTATTATATAACACAAATACGGTACTATATTTTAGTAAAATAAAAGACTCGTGAGAATAGGAACGAGTTAACTGTGATTTTTTTATAGTTGCTCACCAAATGACAGAAGATGGATGACAATTGACAACCAAAGTAAGCTTAGAGGCTTAGAGCACAACAACTCGAGCAAGTCCCGAACGAAAATGATGCGTTCACGGTGATGTGATGAGGCACTCACCTTTTTTCTTCAATATACCATTATATTAAAGAAGAGAGGTTTTCAAAATCGTTAAAACACAAGCATACAGTAGTACTATATAAGCTACATTAAATTTTGATTATTATATTTTTTTATTATTATATTTTGGTATTAACAGTTCGAAAATTATTGAAATGATTGATTGAATTTTAAAAAATTCATTTAGATTTTGGAACGCAACCAATGCAATACATTATGTCAAAAGTGTTTGGTTTTGGAAAACTACTTTGCTTCACAGTACTTTAATTCTATTTTATTTAATTCCTTTTATGTGTGTAGTTCATTGAACTTACGTAAATTTTTAATCGAATCTAATTCCAATCACATCAATCTATATACTCTACACCAAGAAGCGTGAAAAACTGTGAAATTAGGGACAGTTTTTATTCTCGTGAATTTCTGAAGTGTATTATTTTATTTTTAAACTACTTTTATACCCCAAATTCAATGTAAAAATCTAATTTAATAAGTTTTAAGTAGAAGTTTTAGATAACTGCATATTAGGATTAAGAGATACGACTTTACAAATATACAATCATAAAAAAATTGTTTTACAAAATATGGAAAGGTTAACTGTGTGTAGGATATGTTTAGTAGATAACGTCCGTATGCACGAAGTTACAGACAGAGACTTACAAGAAACATATGAGAAGATCACTAATATTCAGGTAAGTTTTTAATAATAATAGACTTATTGCTACAAGATACTCATTATCATTACTCCCCCCCACACTCACACAACTCCTAGGAGCCCACACTCACACAAACAACTCCCACACTCACACAAACAACTCCCACACTCACACAAACAACTCCCACACTCACTCAAATAACTTATCCCCCCACAACCACCTTCCATACACTGCATGCACTTAAACACAACAAATGCTAACATTTTTATGCATTTAAAATATCAAAATACCAACCTAATGCTGAATGCCGCTAAATAGATTTCATTATACATAAATGGTATAGTGCAATAATCTAAGAGTATTCAAGGCAAGAGTGAATAGGCCATATACCATCCTCGACTGCATCATCACTTTTCATCAGGTGTGATCCAGTCAATTGCGCTCAAGCTTATAATAATAATAAAAAAAGTGTGCTATATCAGCATAACTGATCTTGAACTACCTGTATATAATATAGTTATAATTTAGTTTAGTTTATATAATTTAGTTTATAGTTATAATTTAATAAGAAATGTGAAAAAACAACTGTTAAGGGTGAGATTCGAACCCACATCTTCGACATACTGTGTCAACACTGCCTGCTAAGCGATTGCATCCCACCAGTTTTTTTTTAAACTAAAATGGATACTTTTTCTTTCCAGTTCGACACAGACCTAAGGCCACTACTAGCATGCTTCATCTGTCACTCCCGACTGAAAAACTGTCACCAGTTCATGATAAAATGTCTGGAGGCTGAAGACTTGTTCTCCCAGATCATTAGTGAGGATTCCAAGGTAAAGTATTCTTTTTTAAATTTTCACCGAGGTGCTCCTTGTGAAACCTATTGTTGCTGATACTGCAACACCATTAACATCAAACAATATGGTGGTTTTAGACTCGCGTGGTGCGGCGTGAGTGGGCCGAGTGGAAATTTAAATTTGTATGAAAAAAATTCAATCTTTGGTGTAAAAGGTCTCATTCATGGGGCTGGCATAGCCGCCTAGAGCGGTTGAAGCCCTGAAAAAATCAAACAGATAAAAAAAAAGGTTTCGATGCGCGTGGATGTGCGTGGCGTGAACTGAAATATTTGTCATCACAATATTGAACTTTATTACCCTAAGAATAGAGTATGTATTTACTTTCTAAAATGGATATTATACAAATCTTGCACCGGCCATCGCTTATCGGCGCGGTATAACGATGAACATCTTTCGGTGAAAAAGAGTAAGCGTGATTTCAATTCTCCCTCGGCCCATTCGCATTCGATTCAATTAGATTCGAATTCGCATTTCCCAATACCGAAAAACCCTCAAATTTTTTCTGTATCCAATTTTTAAATTTTAAATTTATAGTTATCTAAACATGGAGTTTCTTGCCAGATTCTTCTCCATGAAGGGTAGGCTGCCCTTAGAACTAGCAACTAGAGTCACTCTTACAACAAACAATATTAGAATCATGAATATTCATAAGTGCCTAATGGTCTACAATTCAAAAATATTTTGATTTTAATCTACATTTTTATTTTGCAGTTAAAACCATTAAAGTTAGAAGGCATAGACACCTCCAATGGACTAACCATAGCCTCAATACAGCAAATAAATATAACTGAAATATTTGAAACCGCTGTAAAAGAAGAAATTCCGGTACAGTTTGAAAGAAATGATGGCCATCTAAAACAGGAGCACATTGATGGTATGTAACGTGATGACTCATTGGGAAGTCGTGATGGCTCATTGGGAAGTCGCGGTGGCTCATTGGGAACTCGTGGTGGCTCATTGGAGACGCGTGGTGGCTCATTGGGGACTCGTGGTGGCTCATTGGGGACGCGTGGTGGCTCATTGAAAAGTCGTGGTGGCTCATTGGGAAGTCGTGGTGGCTCATTACGAAGTCGTGGTGGCTATAACGGAGCTAGTATACAGTCTCACAAATTAAAGAAATCAGCCTGTAATTGTCCCACTGTAGGGCAAAGGCCTCTTCTCATAAATAGAGCGATTAATCAATCGCAGTTTAATCATGTAAAAAATATATCAAATTGAAACTTTGAGAGCCTCATGCACAGACATTTTCGACAGGGTAGGCAGTACACACAAATCCTACTTAGTTTCACTGATTCGTCGTCTGCGTCTGACAGGGTAGGCAGTGCCTTTTTGCCTATATGAACTGCACGCCCCTGGCGTCTACTGAAAAGTTATGATTTTGCACGTTGGCCCTTATACACATTACTATAGGACCCATCGATATAGCATATGATAAGATTTTTTTTCTTACAGAATTTCACTCGGAGCCTACAGAACATAGTCCCGAAGAGATAGAAGATAATCCACCATCCGACTCAGAGGATGACATTCCTCTGACCAAAATAAAAACAGAAGTGCAGCCCAAGAAGAAAAGAATTAGAGTGAAGTTTAAGAAAAGTAGGTATCGTCATCATAGTACGGCCTGTGTTAGAATTACTTCTAATTTTGGGTAATAGATGGCGCTGTTCTTTTTATTGAGAAAGCTGAATGGCGCTATTAAGATTTTCAAACGATTTTATTAAGACCATCAGTAATTTTACCTGAATAAATATTTAGTCCAAACCGCTGCTGGAGTTTAATTTAGTTCTAGTTTAATAGTTCATCCCTGACGCAGACAGCCTGTAACAAGTGTGTTAGAGACTTAGAGTATACAGGGTTATTTGTAAAACATCAGCATCCTTCAAAGGGGTCATTAAACTCGTCATTATGAACAACTTTTACTATGGGACCAACCCTGAAATCGCAATAAAAATCAGCTGTTCCATACATGACTCAACAAAATGTATGGAACAGCTGAGTTATTCCCAAACGTGCCGTGTGGTTTCCGGCCTTAGAATAGAATCCCGCGGGTGTCGTAAGAAGCGACAGGAACAGATCCGGAGGATGGGCAGCAGCATCCTTCTGTGTAACAGCAATCATCTACTACTGCGATCGTCGACCCACTTGCCCGGTTGCGATTATAGGCAAATACTTCCAATGGGCGCACAATAGTGGCGCATTAGGAGAGGCCTATGTTCAGCAGTGGACTAATACAGGCTGATGGTGATGATGATTCCCAAACATACATAAAAAATATACCTCATCCCTTTTGAAGTCGGTTAAAAACAAAGCAGAACCCATGTTATTTCCATGTTATTTCATAAATTATTATAGAAAAAAAAAACATAAATAAACTTTTTTTTTTAGATCACAAACTCGATGCGCACGAGATTATTTTAAGTAAAGAACAACAAATAGAGAACTTGGTGGCTAGATCGAAATCGATGAATTACAACAACTCGCCGTACAAGTGTGATATTTGTTATAAAGGCTTTGTGGATTCAAGGGCATACGACAACCATAAAATTAGACACGATGAGGTAAGTCATACATCTGCCTAGCCTTGTCCCAACTATGTTGGGGTCGGCTTCCAGTCTTACCGGATGCAGCTGAATACCAGTGTTTTACATGGAGCGACTGCCTATCAGACCTCCACAACCCAGGTACTGGGTTACACGATACCCCTTGGTAAGACTGGTTGTCAGACTTTCGGGCTTCTGATTACCAGTAACGACTGTCAAAGATCTACAATTGACAGCCGGGGCCAACAGCTTAACGTGCTATCCGAGGCACGGAGAGTGATAATTAATTTATAAAACGCACATAACTTACGAAAAGTCATAGGTGGGCGCCTTGGGTTCGAACCCGAGACCACTGACTTGCCAGTCAACGGTCACCACCACTAGGCTATCACGACTCTTTCACGATTCTTTCACTAGGTTATCACGACGATGAGGTAAGTAATTTTTTAAATTATTATCTTTCTTTTTAATTGCCGACGAAAAAAGAAGGTGTTATAAGCATAGATCGGATGTTCCAGTGCATATTTACCTAAACTTCGAGGAAGTAAGTAACATAGAGTAGATAATACCACCTCTAAAATATAAAATAATAATTTTTAATACCCTGATTAAAAACTGGAATACTTATATCCGATCTCTGTTAGATCGAAGAAAGTACATATGACATTAAAAAAGTCAAATTGGTACATGCCAGGTTCGAACCCACACCCACGCGCTTGCAAAGCGGGTCCGTAACCAATGCGCCAACACAACACATAGATTACGGTAATTAACTTGAAATTGTATTATTTTTTCCAGTGTAGCGGCTCTCACATCTGCGACATATGTCGTATGCGCTACCCCACGACACAGCAACTGCGCACGCACACCATCACTGCACACGCGCGCTTGTTCAAGTGCAATAAGTGTGGAGAAGTCACTCATACAGCGTAAGTCATCTTCCTAGTCTTATTAGTCCCAAACTTTGTTGGGGTCGGCTTCCAATCTAATTAGATGCAGCTGAATATCAGTTTTCTACGGAGCGACTGCCTATCTGACCTCAACACAAAGGGATACGATATTTTAAGGTTAGATCAGTTACTTTTTGTGAAATTTTTACATGTTTTAGCACATGTTAGCTTATTAAATATAAATATTTAATAAGAAATTTGAAAAAAAACAACTGATACGGATGGGATTCGAACCCACGATCTTCGGCGTACCGTGCCGGCTCAGCGGTTAGAGCGTCGGCACGGTACGCCGAAGATCGTGAGTTCAAATCCCATCCGTATCAGTAGTTTTTTCAAATTTCTTATTAAATATTTATGTTAGATCAGTTGTCAGGATTGTTTGAGGGCATTGACTCCCTATATCGACGGTCAAAGATCTCCATGACTGCGCTACGTACTTGGAGCACGTGATTATTAATTTCTAATACGCGATTATCCTACCTCTACACCTGTTCTCTACTCTACCCTACCCTACCCCTACCCTAGGTGTATAATTCCATTTTAATACTTATTCTGCTATTCGGGACGGAGATAAATACAACAAATCAAAAACCATGTAAATCGGTCCAGCCGTTCACGAGTTGTGTGTGTTCGAACAAACCCGACTTTGTTTTATATTTTTACAAAATTTCTAAATTTATAATAATTACTAGCTAACCCGTGCCCACTTCGTTGGGCAGTAATTTAAAAAAAATCCTAATCTACCCCTACCCTACCCTACACTCCTACCCTACACTACCCCTACCCTACTATACCGCTACCCTACCCTACTCTACCCCTACCCTACCCTACACTACCCCTACCCTACCCTACTCTACCCCTTTTTCTCACCTTTTGAACCTTTTTGCCATATAAATAATTTCCGTAATTTAGGGGTGGACTACCCCTAACATTTAAGGGGATGAAAAATAGATGTTGGCCGATTCTCAAAGATACCGGATAAGCACAAAAAATTTCATCAAAATCGGTCAAGCCGTTTCGGAAGAGTATGGCAACGAAAACTGTGACACGAGAATTTTATATATTAGATATTATTTGCAGGAGCCAGGCGAGAATTCACGAGAAATGGCATTATGGGCACACGTACGAATGCCGGCTGTGTAGTCACACGTTCAGGTAAGTTATTATAACAACTGACTACGTTAAAGCGATCTTAGTATGAAGTTTATTGCATTCACTCAACAGTTCTTTCATTCGGTCATTCAACAATTCTTTCAGTTATTCGACAGTTCTTTCATTCAATAATTCATTCAACAATTCTTTCAATAATTCAAGAGTTCTATCATTCAGCAATTAATTTAGTCATTAAAAGTTCTTTCATTCGACAATTCATTTAGTCATTCAACAATTCTTTCAGCCATTTAACAATTCATTTAGTCATTCAACAATTCTTTCAGCCATTTAACAATTCATTTAGTCATTCAACAATTCTTTCAGCCATTTAACAATTCATTTAGTCATTCAACAATTCTTTCAGCCATTTAACAATTCATTTAGTCATTCAACAATTCTTTCAGCCATTTAACAATTCATTTAGTCATTCAACAATTCTTTCAGCCATTTAACAATTCATTTAGTCATTCAACAATTCTTTCAGCCATTTAACAATTCATTTAGTCATTCAACAATTCTTTCAGCCATTTAACAATTCATTTAGTCATTCAACAATTCTTTCAGCCATTTAACAATTCATTTAGTCATTCAACAATTCTTTCAGCCATTTAACAATTCATTTAGTCATTCAACAATTCTTTCAGCCATTTAACAATTCATTTAGTCATTCAACAATTCTTTCAGCCATTTAACAATTCATTTAGTCATTCAACAATTCTTTCAGCCATTTAACAATTCATTTAGTCATTCAACAATTCTTTCAGCCATTTAACAATTCATTTAGTCATTCAACAATTCTTTCAGCCATTTAACAATTCATTTAGTCATTCAACAATTCTTTCAGCCATTTAACAATTCATTTAGTCATTCAACAATTCTTTCAGCCATTTAACAATTCATTTAGTCATTCAACAATTCTTTCAGCCATTTAACAATTCATTTAGTCATTCAACAATTCTTTCAGCCATTTAACAATTCATTTAGTCATTCAACAATTCTTTCAGTCATTCAACAATTCTTTCATTCAATCAACAATATATTCATTCATGTTACAATTCTTATATTGGATTTATGATGCGCAAAATTACTTCACCTAATTGTCACGACTGTAACGTAATAGAAGATGTTTACCATATTACAATGGAATGTGGAAGGAACGATGCTCTGCGCCGTCAACTCTTCCGATGGAACTGTCAAGTCGGTATGGTGAACAGTATCCTGGCCTCTCCTGATTCCGACGATGCAAAAAAGTTATATAGTATAGTTAGTTAAGGAATTAGTAGTAAGATAGTTTAGTTGTTTTTTTTTTGTAAGGGTGAGTATTTGGGAGTGTCACGATGAGGGTGGCATATTTAAAAAAAAAACCCTCTATAATCTATACTAATATTATAATGAGGTAAAGTTTGTATGTATGTGATAATGTATGTATGTCAGGGGTAATCTCTGGAACTACCGATCCGATCCTAAAAATTCTTTCACCAATAGGAAGCTACTTTATCCCTGAGTGCTATAGGCTATTTTTTATTCTAAAAAAAAAGAGTTCAGTTTTCAGTAAAAAATAACAATATCTGTGATTCAAGTAAGAAAAAAAACAGGCAATCTGGCTGCTAAACGTGTGTTTACGGGAAAATTTAATTTAACGCGGACAAAGTCGCGGGGCACAGCTAGTTACCTAATAAAGAATAAAAAATTAAAAAAAATCTTATATTCATTCAACAATTCTTTCGTTCAATCATTCACCCTTCAATAAAGTCATTCACGTTCACTCAGGAAGCCGACATCCTACCTCACGCACGTTCGGAAACAACACCCAACTGAAAATGTGTGTAATATTTGCGGCGAGAGCTTCGTGGGGAAACATGGACTGCAGATGCACAAGAGCTTAGCGCATAAGAATGATGAAATGGTAATATTATTGCTATATTATTTTATATTTTATGAGTGGTGATAGCCTGGCTCATAATAGCTCATAGGATAGGCCTCGGGTTATAACCCATGGCGCGCACCTCTGACTTTTCGTAAGTTATGTGCGTTTTATAAATTAATTATCACTCTCCGTGCCTCGGATAACACGTTAAGCTGTTGGCCCCGGCTGTCAATTGTAGATCTTTGACAGTCGTTACGGGTAGTCAGAAGCCCGAAAGTCTGACAACCAGTCTTACCAAGGGGTATCGTGTAACCCGGTATCTGGGTTGTGGAGGTCTGATAGGCAGTCGCTCCATGTAAAACACTGGTATTCAGCTGCATCCGGTAAGACTGGAAGCCGACCCCAACATAGCTGGGACAAGGCTAGGCAGATGATGATGATTGCTGTATTATTTTACTAGCTATCTTCACGCGGCTTCGGGCCCGTGGTTCTTATTTAACCCCATCTCTAGCTCCACCTACCGGGTCCAATTGACCACATAAAATTTTTTTAGATGCACATATTAGACAATGCATTTTTATGGTAAGCATGACCTGAATCGACATCCAGGATTAGCTCCAGATAAAAGAACTTGTGCGGCCTAAGAATAGAACCACCCCTACTCGTCCCGCGGGTGTCGTAAGAAGCGACCAAGGGAAAGATCCGGAGGATGGGCAGTAGCATCCTTCTATGTACCAGCAATCATCTACTACTGCGATCGCTAACTCGCTTGCCCAGCGTGGCGATTATGGGCAAATACCTTCAATGAGCGCACAATAGCGGCGCGCATTGGGAGAGGCCTATGTTCAGCAGTGGACTAATACAGACTCTGTATGTATGTAAAGGAACTCTTCAACGGTCAACAGCACCGACACATAATTTTGCATGTACGTTTAGTTTTTATATTCTAATATAAAAGCTTTGTTAGAATAATAAATAAATCAGCCTGTAACTGTCCCAATATAGGGCAAAGGCCTCTTCTCATACAGAGAAGGATTGAGCATTAATCACCGCGCTAGCTCACTGCGTGTTGGCGATTTCAGACTATTAAAGTCCAGGTTTCCTTACGATGTTTTCCTTCACCGTTAGTCAGTGGTGTCTTAGATTAACTGAGAAAGTACATATGACAGAAAAAGTCACATTGGTACATGCCAGGTTCGAACTTACACCCACGCGCTTGCAAAGCGGGTCCGTAACCAATGCGCCACCACGCCACACCACACCACACCACAGAATAATAATAAAAAATTCTTGTATTTTCAGGTAGAAAATGCTGAAGAACCTGCCTCCGACAGGTTCTGTAGTGAGTGTAATATACAATTTTCTAGTCTCGAGGCGTGGAAACGACACATTTTGTGTTCAATTAAACATACCTTGAGGAAAGAACATAGGTAAGAATTATACATACTCATTCATTTATACATATACATTAATTTTATTGAAGTGAAACTTTATAGTTTTATTTATTTATTTAACACACACATCTATCCTTACAGGAAGCCCAATGCGATAGAGAGTTACATATATTATATTATTATTCATTCTCATTTAAGTTATACATATACAAATCATTTAAATAACAGATCCCTCTTAAGACATAATTACATATGCTGTCCTTGTGAAGTCGTTCAATGAACAGGAAAACAAATCAATTCGCTCAGCTATCGCGTTGAGCGTGTGCAGCGCGCGCATCATTGGTGACAGCGTCAAGAGTTATGTTAGTTATGATAGATTGTTATGATATATATGATAGTGTTACGAGCCGGGGTTCGTTACAATTAAAATAATTATTTAAATTAAAATAGAACGCTATATTTTGGACTAATACAACTTTCATAGAATCACTAATTCGCTAGTCGCACTCGAAGATCGCTCCAAGTTCACTCGCTGTATCGTAGAACAATACCACAGTATAATAATCATACAGTATGGTAACCAGGAGCGCTCGACACGGCGCACTCACAAAAACATGCGTAATATTGCGTAAAGAGCGTCACGGTACTCGCAGTATCAACGATGCGTCGATGCGCATGTTTGTGTGAGTGTGCCGTTTTCGAGCGTTTGCACGTAGTTACAATACTGTATGATTATTATACTGTGACAATACTGTGTCGGATCGCGCTTCCTTTATAGAGCCTTCGAATATTCCCGAACAACACTAGACATTTCTAGAAGGTTCTAGTAGTTTCTACACCCATCTTCGAACATACTGGAAATTACTAGAAGGGTCTACAAAGTTCCAATAATTACTAGACTCATTTACTAGACTCGAGAATTTAGTGTCGCTACTCGATAATAGATGGCGCTAGGAGCGCATAAACGCAACTGCGTAACAGTAGTGATAGACAGATGGCGTTAGTTGTCTTTAGTAACGATGTTGTATGACGCTAGATGGCGTTAGTAGTCAGTACAGATGTATGCGTTATTTCAGCTCACAATGCAGTATATGTGGACACCGTTGCGTCGGCAACGCGGCCCTCGCGACACACATGAGGGAACACGCGAGGTCTCTCAAACACAGACATCAGAAGAGAGTCAGCGACACACATTTACGATGTGAGTGCCAGCAGGTACGTGATTAATAAATTTTAAAATCCAAAAACATAACCCTCCTTCAGGCGCAGTCGGGTAAAAAAATAGTTATTTGTGTCAGTACCTCAATTTTTAGGATTCCGTACCTAAAGGGTAAATTGGACTCTATTACTAAGACTCCGCTGTCCGTCCGTCCGTCACCAGGTTGTATCTCGTGAACCTTGATAGCTAGACTGTTGACATTTTCACAGATAATATATTTCTGTTGCCGCTATGACAACAAATTATTTAAATAAAATAAATTTAATAATTAAAGGGGATCTCCATACAAAAAACTTGGTTTTATTTTAATTTTTTTTTTGGAACCTCTTGTGTCCGACTCGCACTTGGCCAGTTTTTAATTTTAGCTAAGAACACTCAGTGAAGTCAACTTTCAAATAAAAAATCCTAAATCTAAATCGGACCATTCATTTAGGAGCTACGATGGCACAGACAGACACAGACAAATAGACAAACACCCCTCCTTTTGCGTTGGGGGTTAAAAAGCTGTGATAGCCTAGTGGTATGTCCGATGGACTGTCAATTCAAAGGTCGTAGGTTCGAAACCACCTTTGACTTTTCGTATAATCATGTGCGTAATCTAAATTAATTATCACTTGCTAAAACGGTAAAGGAAAACATCGTGAGGAAACCAGCTCACCTGAGAGATTTATCAACTATATCTGACTGCCTCGTTGGTCTAGTGGTAGTAAGCGCGACTGCTGAGCACGAGGTCCTGGGTTCGATTTCCGGGTCGGGCAGTGTTATTGGGTTTTTCCATTTAAAAACTCAGTAGCAGCACGGAATCTAGAATTGTGCCAGGTTAATGGCAATAAGCTCGCCCCCCTATTACATGGGACTTATAACATAGCCGGTGAAACGTGGGTTTACTGCAAACCTCTGCCTACCCCCTCTAGGAAATTCGGAGTATGTTATGTTACGTAAAGCGATGTCAGAGGCCTATGGGCGGTTTAAACTCTGACACCAGGTTGTTCACCAACCATATGACGAAGAAAGAAGATTTTGAAAGTATGTTTTCTTTTTCAGTGTGGCTCCAACTTCGAGAATCGGTCTAAACTACAAGCGCATATCAACAGAACGCATTTAGGATTGAAATACAATAAGAATATCGTGTGTGAGGTGTGTGGGAAGAAATGTACGGTAAGTATTTATGTATAGTCTCATCATCTGCCTAGCCTTCTCCCAACTATGTTGGGGTCGGCTTCCAGTCTTACCGGATGCAGCTGAACACCAGTGTTTTACATGGAGCGACTGCCTATCAGACCTCCACAACCCAGATACTGGGTTACACGATACCCCTTGGTAAGACTGGTTGTCAGACTTTCGGGCTTCTGACTACCCGTAACGACTGTCAAAGATCTACAATTGACAGCCGGGGCCAACAGCTTAACGTGCTATCCGAGGCACGGAGAGTGATAATTAATTTATAATACGCACATAACTTACGAAAAGTCAGAGGTGCGCGCGCCTTGGGTTCGAACCCGAGACCTCCGAGAGGCTATCTCGACTCTCTGTCTATATATGTATAGTCCCATATAATTGCTAAAAAAGCAGTCCGCTGGCTGGAGGTCAATATTAAAGTATTTATTTAATGAAATAACGCGGTACAAATTAAAATTCAGGTGAGATCCGATGGAACTAACTCCTTGGACACCCTGTCAAAAAGATTTCACGTCAAAAAGTTTTTTACTCTATTCTATCCCTACCATACCTACCCTACCAATAATTTCATTATTTTTACCATTTATTCTGCTATTTGGGACGGAAACAAGTACCTACAACGAATCAAAAACCTTGAAAATCAATTCAGCCGTTCTCGAGTTATAAGTGTTCGAATAAACCCGACTTAGTTTTATATTGTTACGAGCAGGGATTCGGATTCAGGGTTCTGCTAGAAGAGTCTATAAAATTCTAGTAATTTCTAGACTCTTCTACTCGAGAATTTAGTGTCGCTACTCGATAATAGATGGCGCTAGGAGCGTTTATAAACGCAACTACGTTACATATTTATTAAGATATTTAAATTCAAGTTCTTTTTTATTTAATTACAGTCAAACGCCACTCTGAAGTATCACCAGCGCACGCACACGGGGGAGAGGCCGTACCCCTGCGGCTCTTGCTCCAAGCACTTCTCGGACAGCAACCAGCTGAGGATACACACCCGGACGCACACGGGGGAGAAGCCTTACGTGTGCACATCGTGCGGGAAACGATTCACACAGAAACCGGCGCTGAACAGGCATTACAGAGTAAGTGACTTACGCAGTTGTGTTTATCAGCACTCCTAGCGCCATCTATTATCGAGTAGCGACACTAGAACCTACTTATCGTATGGTTGATGAACAACTTGGTGTCAGAGTTTAAACCGCCCGTAGGCCTCTGACATGGCTTTACACACCATTGAAAAATCTCTCAGGTGGCTGGTTTCATCACGATGTTTTCCCTGGCTGTTTTAGCTACTGATAATTAATTTATAATACGCACATAACTTACGAAAAGTGAGTGCGCGCCTTGGGATCGAACTCGAGACCTCTGACTTGTCAGTCGACGGTCATACCACTAGGCTATCAGTGCTTTTTAGTAGAACCTACTACTACAACTACTAGACTAGACCAGTTATTTAAAAGAGTCTAGACATTATTAGAACTTTGTAGACCCTTCTAGTAATTTCTAGTGTGTTCGATAATATTCGAAAAACTGTGTAAAAATTTCTAGAACCTTATCGAACCTTCTAGTAATTTCTAGTGTTGTTATACATGGCATATACTAGTTATTTTATGTACTAGGGCAGTTATGTGCGTATTATCACGTAATTGTGCTTGGTTAATGGCAATAGGCTCGCCCTCTATTACATGTGACTTATAACATAGCCTGCGAAACGTGTGTGTATTGCATACATCTCTGCCTACCCCCTCTGGGGAATACAGGCGTGAGTTTATGTTATGGTATATGATTAACTAACTTTTTACCTCTCAGGTACACACGGGAATAAAACCTTACACCTGCCAGTACTGTTCCCGAACCTTCAGCCAGTCGAACTCATTGAACCTCCACGTAAAGACAGTGCATTTAAAACAACCGCCAAATACCAGGAAGAAGACACAAGAGAAAAAACAGGAAGACAGGATTCCACAAGAAATGCAAGCTGTAATAACATAACTGATATACATTATACAACCATAATTATAATTATAAGAACAAAAAAAAATACAATAATTTTAATAATAATAATGTCGTGGTGGCGAATTGGTTACGGACGGATTGGCCTGGCATGTACCAATGTGACTTTTTCAATGTCATATGTACTTTCTTAGTTAATCTAAGACACCACTGACTAACGGTGAAGGAAAACATCGTGAGGAAACCTGGACTTTTAATTGTCTGAAATCGCCAACACGCAGTGAGCTAGCGTGGTGATTAATGCTCAATCCTTCTCTGTATGAGAAGAGGCGTTTGCCCTATATTGGGACAGTTACAGGCTGATTTATTTATTAATTTTAATAAGAAAATTTGAAAAAGCAACTGGGGCTTTTCTCCGAAAATCGAACAACGATGTTTCGGATCGGAACGTAATAATGAAGACCATCAAACACAGTCCTTACCACCAAATTACCAGTTTAATGGTACTTAGTGCTTTCATCTGTCGTTTCGTTACAAATACATAAAGAAAAAAACAATCTATTAGAAGATAATTTAACGAACAGACATGCGATCCGACAATCGAAGCTTCATTGTTAAAATTTCGGAGTAGGCCCTCTTACACGGATGGGATTCGAACCCACGATCTTCGACGTATCATGTCGACGCTCTGACCGCTAAGTCACCGGATCCTACCAGCATTAGTTGAAATTTCAAATCTCTTTCTACGCCTAAGGCGTGTGGTAATTATCTATCGGAATACATTACGTATCCAACTCAGTGCTCCAAACTTTGAAGTTTTCTCCGTATCAGTTGCTTTATCAAAATTTCTTATTAAATAATTATATTTAATAAGTTAACATGTAAAAAAAATCACAAAAAAATATTTAAAAAATACAGTCGAATCGATAACCTCCTCCTTTTTTTGCAAGTCGGTTACAGATCGTGGCACGTGTGTTGTACCAAAATGGCGGTTGCGCAGATTAAGATCGCGATACATACATTGAACCAAAGCTTGAATGCGCGTATAACATATTTTCTTTAAAAAAAAATCACAAGAATTTAAGAGTTTTCTGTATAGGAAAGTTTAAAATTTATTTATTATTTATATTAAGTATTTGTATATTGCTGATTATGAAAGTATGTATGTAGTTTTTTAAACAATGTCTGTTTTTTAAGAGAACGAAGCCTAAATAATGTTATATTGACCGCTAGTTGGCGCTAGCATCGCATCTGATTTAGATAACTATTTGTATACCAATAAACATGACAATTAAATAATTAAATTATTGTTTTATTTATATTTATTTATTTATAGACTCACGCCTATATTCCCCAGAGGGGGTAGGCAGAGGTGTGCAGTACACCCACGTTTCGCCGGCTATATTATAAGTCCCATGTAATAGGGGGCGAGCCTATTGCCATTAACCGGGCACAGTTCCAGACTCCGTGCTGCTACTGAAAATTTCCTAATGGAAAAACCCAATAACACTGCCCGACCCGGGGATCGAACCCAGGACCTCGTGCTCAGCAGTCGCGCTTGCTACCACTAGACCAACGAGGCATTAAATTATTGTATTTGTTCAAAACCCTCTTATTATTTGGGATGTGACAATACACAGCATTTGTGTTTGGGAATTAGAGATTTCAAATTCAATCAACGTTACAATTAGTCAGAAGCCCTAAAGTCTGACAACCAGGCTTACCAAGGGGTATCGTGTAACCCAGTATCTGGGTTGTGGAGGTCTGATAGGCAGTCGCTCCATGTAAAACACTGGTATTCACAACTATTTCGAGTTCCTTCATAAAAGCACAAATTCTTCTTTTGTATGAGCTCCTGGTACCGACGCGTCAGGCTTTAAGTATATTAATGTTAAAAATTAACTTAAATCCCACACTCTTAATGATTCTGTTCTCTTAGTTAATACCTATAGAAGTACCATGAATTAGAATGTTGTAAGTAGGTAAAAATGTTGTGCATCTAAATTTATCTTTTCATGATTCTGTTCTCCTAGTACCTACATAAACCATTCTGTGCGTAAACTACAAATAATGGTACCGACGCGTCATGCTTTAAGTAAATTAATGTTAAAAATTTACTTAAATCCCACACTCTTAATGATTCTGTTCTCTTAGTAAGTATCCTATAGAAGTGATGATGATGTCCTCCTTGACGTATCCGTCAACGGCGAACCTTGTCAGCTCCGAATATGGGAACGAAGATGACTAGCAAAACCAAACTTTGTTTGGAAAGTCCTTTTACATGGCACACAGTACAGTATAATATTACCTATACTGCTCTACGCCACAGAAACATGGTGTCTTTACAAGGGGGATATTAAACGCCTTGACTCTTTCCACATGAAATGCCTGCGTTCGATTCTTCGTGTGAAGTGACAAGACCGTGTACCAAACTCAGAAGTACTGCGGAGAACAAACCTGAATGGCATTGAAGCTATGCTCATAAAAAGCCAGCTGAGATGGTGTGGACACCTTGTGCGTATGGATGACTCGAGGCTCCCTAAGAAAATTTTCTATTCCCAACTGAAGGAGGGAAAGCGCAGACCCGGGGGTCAGTTCCTGCGTTATAGGGATGTACTGAAGCGTCATCTTACCGTGTGCAATTTACCCTGTAAGGGCTGGGAAGAACTTGCGAAACAGAGACCAGAATGGCGAAACTCAATAAATAAGTCAGTAGCATCTTTTGAAGAAAATCGTCTCAAGGATCTCGATTCCAAACGTCTTCAGAAAAAGACCCGTCCCAAGCCCACTTACGCCTATCCTATAGAAGTACCACGAATTAGAATGTTGTAAGTAGGTAAAAATGTTGTGCACCTATCTTATTCATGATTCTGTTCTCCTAGTACCTACATAAACCATTCTGTACGTAATCTGTGTAGAACCATACGGATTTTTTTTTATTTTTTTTATTCCGTTCTGTTCAACTGCAGCACGTGACTTATTGGATGTTTTGAAGTAGAACAATACGGAATATGTTCTACAGCTTGGCAAAAAAGAGTCTGAGGCGGTGACAGCTGGAACTAAAAATAAAAATCTTAAAAACTAAGATTCTGAGTACTAAAATAACATAAAAATGATTCATTTGATTATATTTAATGACAAAAAACTCATCATAGAAATAAATTGTAGTGTGAAAAGTGCGCTAGTGGCGCCCCCAATTTTTTCAGACTCTTTTTTGCCAAGCTGTACTACGCTTGTTCTACAGTAGAACAGAACGGAGGAAAAATTACGTGAATTCCGATGTGTGTGGACTGAGTGACCACATGGTTTTTTGTAGTTTTAGAGACTAAAACGTGTAGTAAAAGTTGAGACATATTTGTAAAACGACTATTGGAATTTGTAAACAATTTAAAAAAAAGTTATGCTACGTAAAGTGTGGTCTCTCAGTTCACACACACCACCTTCCAAATCTGGGTAAGTATAAAGTTAACAGGCACGTTTTATACACAGACAGTTAGTAAAACTTGTTCTACTAGTAGAACAAGAGCAGTAGAACAGAACGGAATACACCTGTAAAATACTGGTATTCAGCTACATTCGGTAAGACTGGAAGCCGACCCCAACATGGGAAAAGGCTAGGCAGATGAATATCAACCAATCACAGCTCTTGTTATGTTATTTCCTTAAAATTGACGATCCTTACCGATCATTCACACTTCGTGACCAGTACAAGAGTCAAGACCTAATATGTATATGAAAATGAGAAAGTGAATAAAACGCACATAAATTCGTCTGAATCATTTATTTTATACATCATACATTTTATCGTCTTATTACTCTTAAAGCTCTACAACAATACGGTAGCTATTCTTGAACTAGAGCCTAGAGACTATATCGGAACTAAAACCGAAACAAGCGGGACAGGGACTAAAAAATTAGGACAGAAAAAAATCACAACATGATACTATCTTTTTTATTCACAATCACAGACTTTATTGAGATCAACCTCCCTACTCAATTAAGGTTAGTTATTTTTTAGGTGTCGTGGTGGCGCATGGGTTACGGACCCGCTTTGTAAGCGCGTGGGTGAGTTCGAACCTGGCATGTACCAATGTGACTTTTTCAATGTCATATGTACTTTCTTAGTTAATCTAAGACATCACTGACTAACGGTGAAGGAAAACATCGTAAGGAAACCTGGACTTTAATAGTCTGAAATCGCCAACCCGCAGTGAGCTAGCGTGGTGATTAATGCTCAATCCTTCTCTGTATCAGAAGAGGCCTTTGCCCTACATTGGGACAGTTACAGGCTGATTTATTTATTTATTTTTTTAAGTAGGTACAGTTAACCGCATGACAGTAGTGACACTGAACTACAAAAATAGCCTTTACTGCTACGTAATAAGGGTACTGTCAATGTCAAATTGTTACCATTGATGTGCGGTTGACTGTTATACCTATATGGCTACTTATAGCTTGGCAAAAAAGAGTCTTATGTGGTGACAGCTGGAACTAATAATAAAAATCTTAAAAACTAAGTTTGTGTGTACAAAACAACTTAGTGAATCATTTGACTATATTTGTTGACTAAAAATTCGTCATAGATATACTCGTACGTAAGTACCAAATAACTTGTAATTTTGAATTGTACAGCTTGGCAAAAGAGTCTGAGGTGGCGACAGCTGGAACTAAAAATAAAAATCTTAAAATCTAAGTTTGTGAGTACTAAAATAACTTTTAAGTCATTCATTTGATTCTATTTGATGACAAAGAATTCGTCATTGAAATATAAAAGTACCAAATATCTTAGTATGAGAACTGCGGCAGTGGCGCCCCCAACTTTTCCAGACTTTTTTGCCAAACTGTAGTATGAGAAGTGTGCTAGTGGCGCCCTCAATATTTGCCGACTCTTTTTTGACAAACCGTAGACAAAAATACCAGACTAGGCATTCAGGGTGCTGGCGGACATGCTCTGAGAGTTGAAAGGATTCTGCGATATGGAGCGTGAAACCCCAAAACACCTCTGTGACTGTGGACCTCTCATACACAAACGAAACACCTTCCTGGGACACTATACAGGGTTATTTGCAAAACACCAGCCAACAAAATGTATGGAACAGCCTTAGAGTATATAAGAAAATATAGAGCAACCCTAGAAGTATAAACCGTGAGCACGGGTATGAACAACGCGGCCGCGACACGAGCTCCGTTTGCGATCATACCTCGATTGACTGCGGTTAAACTAGGCTCCACGAGCGAAAAAGTTACATTTTAGCTTATATCATGGTTAACTGCTGAGTTAAATTTTGAAAAACGTCTAGAAAACATAATTTGAAAAAATGACATTTTAACATTTGTATGGTGAGACCTGCTTTCGCTCCGCACAACGCAATGTGGTTGACGTTATCACTCTATATTTTCTTGAATACTCTATGGGAACAGCTGATTTTTTTTTGCGATTTCCGGGTTGGTCCCATAGTAAAAGTTCATAATGATGAGTTTAATGACTCCTTTTAAGGATGCTGGTGTTTTACAAATAACCCTGTACATATATCTCAGCGTCAGCATTGTCAGACTCAGGACATTCCAATATGGCGCCCGCGCCGTGGTAGCTTCATTCCTAATTAAATTACATCTATGTCAACCGCGACTTACAATTCTCGCAGCGTCGTTTTTCTAATCGCTTTACTAAATTTTTTAAACGCTCTATTTCTTGTTTTTGTTTCACATCTCTCTGGTTTAGTTGACGAACTGTTTTACTTAGTTTCTGGTTCGCCTTCCCCTGTCGTTCAACTATTAGAGATTTTTTATTCAACTGCCACCGCAACTTGGCTTCCTTTGGAGTGTCTAAAGCAGATTCTATATCTGAATCTGAGTCACGTATCCCTTCAGAACCGATCTCAGAACCTGAGTCAGCTGTTTCCTGGAAAAAAAACAGCGAATGTTATGTTCAACATTATTATTGTACGAGTAGTAAGAAAAAAATCATTTATTTCCACGCAGAAAATTGGGCACAAAATCAATATAAATTATGATTAAACTCATTGGGAGTTGTGATAGATTGACTGGCAAATCAGAGGTCTCGGGTTAGAATCCAAACCTCTGACTTTTCGTAAGTTATGTGCGTATTATAAATTAATTATCACTCTTCGTGCCTCGGATAGCACGTTAAGCTGTTGGCCCCGGCTGTCAATTGTAGATCTTTGACAGTCGTTACGGGTAGTTAGAAGCCCGAAAGTCTGACAACCAGTCTTACCAAGGGGTATCGTGTAACCCAGTATCTGGGTTGTGGAGGTCTGATAGGCAGTCGCTCCATGTAAAACACTGGTATTCAGCTGCATCCGGTAAGACTGGAAGCCGACCCCAACATAGTTGGGAAAAGGCTAGGCAGATGATGATATGATTTAACTCAGTGAAATTTTTAACTTACAGTTTTTACATCTGGAACTATATTATTCATATTTCCGGTCGAAGTGTTCTGCAATAAAAAATAACATAACATTACCATAGACTCACGCCTGTATACCCCAGAGGGGGTAGACAGAGGTGTGCAGTACACCCACATTTGTTATAAGTCCCACGTAATAGGGGGCAAGCCTATTGCCATTAACCGGGCACAATTCCAGACTCCGTGCTGCTACTGAGAAATTCCTAATGGAAAAACCCAATAACATTGCCCGACCCGGGAATCGAACCCTAGGACCTCGTGCTCAGCAGTTGCGCTTGCTACCACTAGACCAACGAGGCAGTCATACACACAGTATATTTTATTAGTATAGTATATTTTATTTATGTGTGTATTAAGGAGTGATAGCTTAGTGGTTCTGACTGTTGACTGGCAATTCAGAGGTAACAGGTTCGAACCAGGCGCGCACCTCTGACTTTTCGTAAGTTATGTGTGTTTTATAAATGAATTATCATTTACGCCGTGCCTCGGAAAGCACGTAAAGCCGTTGGTCCTGCGCTAAATTTATAAATATTTATAAATTTTAAAGTACTTACAATCGTTTCAGGGTCCATCTCAACGAATGATACTATAAGATTTTCTTGACCTAAGTTATTGTCAAATTCTTGCTTGATTATAACCTGAAACATGAGAGATATAACAATAAATTAAAAAACCATCGATACTGAAAAGCCTTAACATTTTTTTTTTTTTTTTTTTTTTTAGTAGGTAGGTAGGTAGGTAGGTACCTACTTAAAAATATTTTTTTTAGCTAAGAATTTTTTTTTTTTTTTTTTAGCTTAGAATACTCTCTAACATCTACCTAGCCTTTTCACAACTATCACAAAACTCTCGGTGTTTTGTGCAACTATTTTGGGGTCGGCTTCCAGATACACTTACCGGATACAGCAGAGTACCAGTGTTTTGCATGGAGCAACTGCCTATCAGACCTCCACAACCCAGATACTGGGTTACACGATACCCCTTGGTGAGACTGGTTGTCAGACTTTCGGGCTTCTGACTACCCGTAACGACTGTCAAAGATCTAAAATTGACAGCCGGAGCCAACAGCTTAACGTGCTATCCGAGGCACGGAGAGTGATAATTAATTTATAATACGCACATAACTTACGAAAGTCAGAGATGCGCGCCTTGGTTTCGAACCCGAGACCTCTGACTTGCCAGTCAAACGCTCATACCATTAGGCTATCACGACTCCAACGACGAATTAAATCATGATATTCAAATCACGGTATTAAAAAATATATAAATAAATAAATCAGCCTGTAACTGTCCCACTGTAGGACAAAGGCCTCTTCTCATACAGAGAAGGATTGAGCATTAATCACCACGCTAGCTCACTGCGTGTTGGCGATTTCAGACTATTAAAGTCTAGGTTTCCTTACGATGTTTTCCTTCACCGTTAGTCAGTGGTGTCTTAGATTATCTAAGTAATAAAGTACATATGACATTGAAAAAGTCACATTGGTACATGCCAGGTTCAAACACACACCCACACGCTAGCAAAGCGGGTCCGTAACCAATGCGCCACCACGACACTATTATTTAAAAATATATTAATATAATATTAAAAAATATTATTTTATATTTTAGAGGTGGTATTATCTATACATATAAAATGCTTTGTCCTGAATGACTGACTGACTGACGGATCAACGCAGAGCCTAAACCGCTGATCGTAGAGACCTGAAACTTGGAGGGTGTGTTCTTTGTATGACGTAGGGATCCGATAAGAAAGAATTTTTCGAAATTATACTTCTAAGGAGGTGAAAAACGGGGGCAAAGTTTGTATGGGACAACGTGATTCCTTGGTCCAATCTACTTCAAATTTTGCATAAACATTCTTTTACAAAATTGATGGATCACGTGTTTCATATTTTTTTTAAACTCATCGCCTAACGGGGTTAAAAAAGGGTAGAAAGTTATTTTGGGGGTGATTTGCATCGAAGTTGATATCAATACTCCTTAGTGCTTTTGATTTAAACTGGCTTGGTGCAATGTTTTACCCTTTAAAATTGGAATGTCAAATATAAATCGGATTAGAATTCGATGTTTCAATTTTATTAGTTCTTTTATATTTGAAAGAAAAACTTACCTTATAAGTACCTTGATTATCATTTGAAAATTCCTTGGAAATCTTTTAGAATTAGATTATTATTATAGGCGACTATTTATGATTGCTATACCGACATTATAATTGACTGTCATTCGTCCTGTACCTAATACTACTTATACAATGACACTAAAAGTAGTGGCATCGACTCAAAGCAGTACAAGTTGTTCTCATGGGCAGTACTACCTAGATTATATTAATTCGATTTAAATAAATAAATTATATTCAAAATATTCTATAGTCTACGTGAGCGAAGCCACGCGGGAAAAGCTAGTCTACTCTATGTTACGTACTTCCTCGAAGTTTACTTAAATATGCACTCGAATATCCGATCTATGGTAATGACTTACTGTTTGAATATCTTCTTGCGTGCTATTCGCCATGGTGTCCTCTTCATCAGATACCTTCTCGTCTTTGACTGCAGATATTCTTATTTCTTGTGGCATACAGAGCTGAATGTCTGCTCCCTGCAATCAGAAACACCCACATCTTTAATTATAATTTAGAAGCAAATTGCATGAATTACTAAGTAGTAAGGCAGATTAGAAGTAGAAGGCATTCGTGATAGCCTATTGGTGGTGACCGTCGACTGGCAAGTCAGTGGTCTCGAGTTTGAACCCAAGGCGCGCACCTCTGACTTTTGTAAGTTATGTGCGTCTTATAAATTAATTATCACTTACTCCGTGTCTCGGAAAGCACGTAAAGCCGTTGGCCCTGCGCCTGATCTCTCTCCGATCGTGTCGGAAGGCCGTCCCATCGGACTATGAGAGTGAGGGAATAGAGAGTGCACCTGTGTTTGCACACACTTGTGCCCTATAATATCTCCTGCGTAATTGGCTAGTCTCCGTTGAGATTGGCCGCTGTGACCGAAATTCGGTCAGGAGAATTATTATTTATTAGTAAGGCAGAGATATAAATTTTACAGTTCAGGAAAATACAAATGTAAATATCTGTAACTTTGTTTTAATTTTCCTTGAAAGTTTAGCAGCATGGGCAGAGGGTGAATTCCAACCTGGAGAACCATTGGCACAGTCAGTAGGTATTACTGACTGTGCCATTTTTCAATGGGATCGAGTTGTAAGGAGCCTCCAGCTAGTAACCTAGCTAATGCCGGCTAGCGAATAAAAAAATAGCTTTAAATGAATTTATTTAATACCATTTTTATGTTTCCAAATCCAAACTGCATGGATTCTTACATAAGGTTTCTACACAATTAAAGAATTTTTAAGTTCTAAAGGTTATTTTTTTTTTGTGGTATTTATTTATTTATTAAAATAAAAGTTATGGTCTTTATTAATGGTATTTATTAGGATAAGTACCTAGTTAAAAATATAAATATACATTTATATGATTGTTAATTACATAATAGTATATATTTGTTTCGTGTACCTGGTACAATATTTGCATGCCTTTTATAGGCGATTTAAAGACAAAGATTTAATTTCGTGGTGGCGCATTGGTTACGGGCCCGCTTTGCAAGCGCGTGGTTGTGGGTTCGAACCTGGCATGTACCAATGTGACTTTTTCAATGTCATATGTACTTTTTTAGTTAATCTAAGACACCACTGACTAACGGTGAAGGAAAACATCGTGAGGAACCCTGGACTTTAACAGTCTGAAATCGCCAACCCGCAGTGAGCTAGCGTGGTGATTAATGCTCAATCCTTCTCTGTATGAGAAGAGGCCTTTGCCCTATATTGGGACAGTTACAGGCTGATTTATTTATTTATAGGCGAATGTGTGGATGTATATATTTTATAAGAACTTCTATACCATATTCTTAGCAAATAAATGTCTTATGTCTATATGAAATGTTTCGATCAAGCTGAAATTTTGCTGAAACTTTGTAATGTTGGTTCAATTGGTTTAGTTCGATTTTTCATAACTACAGTTTGACAAAAAGAATCTGTAACAATTGAGGGCGCCACTAACGCACTTCACATACTAAAATTCAAAATTACAAATTATTTGTTAGGTACCTACTTACTATATTTCTAAGACGAATTTTTTGTCATTAATTATAATCAAATAAATCACATTTATAGGTACAATTTTAGACTCACAAACTTAGGTTTTTAAGATTTTTATTTTTAGTTCCAGCTGTCACTACATTGGACTCTTTTTTGCCAAGATGTATATTCATAGAATTTATATCTTTAATCAACTTCAATGTGCGAGATTCGATGTAGATTTTCACTTCTACAGCTGACAGACTCGTGACCTGAAACAAGTGTTTAAATAAGTTTATGTACCTATAAGCTGTATGTTACGGTGTAAATCAATTTAAAGTTATTAATAATTACCGGGAATTATTAATACAAACCAACACTCGAGGTTAATAATGATAAATATATCACTAATATTTTAAATATTAATATTTTTAGCTATGCATCGTAAATAAGGTTAAATCAAGTTAATTAGCGAAACTTCACAGGCATGATAGGTATCCATAGTAATAGATATAATAAATAATTATTATTACTAGCCTAAACTGTCCCACAGCTGGGCAAAGCCTCTTTGAACAACGAACTAGCACAAAGAAGGATCATGCATTATGATTAATGCATGATCTTTCTTTGTATGAGAAGAGGCCTTTGCCCTGCAGTTACAAGCTTATTAATTTTTATTAAATTTCAATTACAGCTAAAGGAAATGTAAATAAGTTTCAGATACTTAGAATTTTCCTGAAAAAAAAATGGTAAAATTTATAAATCTGCCTTACTCGTTATCTATTCTCACAAAATGCTATTCATAGATTAAAATTGCATTATAATATTACGGAATCCTTCGTGCGCCCGTGCGGGAGTCTGACTCGCTCTAGCTTAGTAATTTTTTAAACTGGACTTGTGTCGATTAAAGTTGTGTAAACTTTTAATTAATATTAATAGGTATTTACCTTAACTTCAGGCAGATCTGATTTTTGGTCAGTTGACTGTTCAAACCTGTGATTAAATTATGTATGATTAAAAAGAACATAAGAAAGTCGTACATGCAGTGCCCTGTGCCGGCTTTAGGGGGGGGGGGCGCTAGTTCAAAAGCCAAAAGACAGGCAAAGGTTTGAACCATACAGCCTTGTCTTATTTTTTTTTTTTTCCGTTATGATGATGATGATTAATGATAATGATGATGAATATGATGATTCTTGTCAAAGTATAGCAGTGGCTACCTTACTAAGACTAGACAATTTGTGTCAACCCGGAAAAACACATTTCATACTATTAATTCATATTTACTATAACAAATAATTATGTGTGGAAAGAAATTTCATAATTTTTTAAATATCTAAGAGGCAGGGGCGTGCAGTTCATATAGGCAAAAAGGCACTGTCTACCCTGACAGATACGATGCTGACAATGAACTAGATAAACTAAGTAGAATTTGTATGTATTGCCTACCCTGTCGAAAATATCTGTGCACGCCCCTGCTAAGAGGTAAGTATATGTATAGACACAAATACAAAAGGAAAAGTAAATTAGATATAACTTAATTTAGCAGAAACAAAGAATACCAACAATCACAGTTTTAAAAAAAGTTTTTTTAAAAAGTATGTAAGTAGGTACATAAACTTACTTGTGAATATCCTGTGAAGATTCACCTGCTTCTAAACTCTTCGCCAAACTTTTTCTTTTACTGTTTGCAGATAAAATAATACTTAAGTATTTAAAAAAAAAAAACTTTATAAAAAATATATTTAAAAAAATGGAGTGTAGGGTAGGTATATGTATAGATTGTGTTGTGCAAAATGCAATAAAAAAACTTGAGAGATGTCAAGGGAAACCCAGATGGAACGAAGTTCCTTTCGATTAAATTAGTAAAGGAATAGTAATAAAAAATTTTTTCAGTTAGGTATAATAATATTTTTTTAACAAATATAATGTAAAACAAATTTAATCAGTAGGCTCAATTTTAGTAATAATTGGCTTGTGGATTCAATTTTATTTAAATGCATAACTTCGTTCCAATATTTCCATTTTTATTTCAGTGCTGGTTTTGTCACATTATAATAATCAAAATGTACTTACTTTACAACTCCCCAAAGATGTTTTATCTTATTAATATAGTGGCGCCTTGATCGAGGCCTCCGGTTTTGTTGTTTATTGCCCATTTTTCACAAACATTACTAGTAGTATTAATACACAATTTCTATACTATACCAATATCTGAACATACCAAAGTATAATTATAGTTTTAGGGACGTACAAACTTACACAACTTAAACTGCAAACAACACACAAAATCCAAGTATTGTAGGCGCGGAGCAAGAAACTGAAACTCACTGAAAAGTGAAACTACTGACTGAATGCAGTGAATGCGACCTCGAAGAAAGCACGTCTCTTATTTGACGTTTCTCTCTGTGATCACTGACAAGTGACAAATGCTGTCGTGCTGATGCTGACAAGTGACAGCAGACAGCCTGACACTGACAGGCAAGTACCTGCAGTGTTACATGTCTGTGGATCACACGGTATCTCTAAGTAGTCTGTGCTTCAAAGACCGTGGGTTCAAATCCCACGCGTATCAGTTGTTTTCCAAATTTATTTATGGGGTACAAGCAGTGATAGCCGAGTGGTATTATGACCTTATTGGACCAGCAAAACAAGGGCCACAGGTTAGAACCCAAGCACACTTTTGACTTTTCGTAAGTTACGTGCGTATTATAAATTAATACCTGCTCTTCCTTTGGGTTGCTGACAGATTATGCAGTCGCTCTAGATAACTGATATTCAACTGCATCTGGTTAGATTAGAAGCCGACTCCAACAATGTTTGGGAATAATAAGGCTAAGAGGATGATTGGAAAAAAAGTAAACAAATTTTTTTTTCACATTTATTCAAAACTTAGAACTTTTCCTTCTTAAAGCTGGCCGGCTTAACGGCAGCTTTAATTGAGCAATTTTTTTACTACCAACAGTTACTAGGGTAGCACCAGTCAACGCTACCTTAGAAGTAACAGTTCGAAGAGTCAATTTTAATTGCTGACATAAGTCATCAAAATTAAACTTAAAATTATTTATTAATAAGATATAAACTAACGCATGACACAATGATTTATCTTTATATTGAGGAGAACGACCTCTTTTTCCGTTGATATTGCTCAAAAAGTTTTTAAGAACTATTTCGTTCAATGTTACGGAGTATTGGCACGCTGTAAATGTTTTCTTTCCAATATCTTTCATCAAAGTTGCATATAACTGCAGTAAAGTGTTCGCATAAACTAATAAAACCGAGTGTTGTTGTGACAATTTCGTCGTAGCAATAGATTTTAAGAATGGATTTAATTCTGACAAGTAATCTGTGCCTTCAATTTCAGAATAAATCTTTTCAAATTGTTCCGGAGTGAGTATAGAGTCTATATCATAAACTTCTTCGACTTTAGTAGCTTCTCTGTTTATTTTAGGAATATAGAACTCTTCGGAATCATGTTTGTTATACGATGATAGGTCTAATTGATCTTCAGTTATGCTATCAGTAACATTTTGCATTTGCTCGGAGACCGTTTGGACGTTAATCTTTAACTTTTCACGATGCTCAACTATTTGTTTGTGTTTTTTCGATCCGAACTTTCTACTTAATTCTAAGTAGCTAGTATCCATCAACTCTGTAGTATCAAGGTTAGATTTCACAACTGGTTTAAGTTCAATATTTTCAACTTCGATTATTCGAACTTTTCCTGTCAATTTGTTGCGAGCAAGGATCATAGTCTTACCCAAATCTTCCTTTTCTTCTTCGCCAGTGTAAATTAAGTCACCTAATTCAGTTGCAATGGTCTTTTTTCCCGTGTTTTCGTCTTCAAGTAAGAAACAATCGGCCGATTTGAATTTCTCATTAATGTACCCATTTTGGAAGTTAATTATCATAGGGTACACTGTATCCTTTGTACACACTTCGTCTATGTGAAATTGGGGCATTGTTTATTTCACTATTTGTGATTAAAGTTCACGTGTTTTTAATTCATTGCGATGAAGTGAGAGTGAGGTTATGTTATTCCCTGTCTGTCATTAATGTCAGTGAACCAAATATGTCAATGTCAAAGCAAGTCAAGAGTGTTGAAATGTAAAAAAATGTTTGAATTTTTGTGGTTTGAAATGAATTAATACGTTTTGAATACAAGCACTCAAACATGCGGTGCATCTACGGTTCCGTATAATAAACAACATTGTACAACATAAGACATAAGGTTGATAGTCCCATCGCACCGGGAAATTTAAAAATTAAGAGAATTTTGAGTTATTTTAAAAGGATTTTGCATTTTTCTTTAATTTCCGCACCTTGTGAACAAAGACGCTACTACATATTTATACCTACCTAGCTTTATTTTATATCAAAATGTTACCAAACAAAAATCAGAGTAATTCATGTAATTATTATTTCAAAATAATCAACAAAACCCTTAAGTACAATACTAATTTCAATCATAATCAACATAACAAGTTTCGTAGAATTGTCTTACTAAATCGGTTCATCCGTTTGGGAGGTAAGATGCCACAGACACATAGAGTCCACGTCAAACTTATAACACCCTTCTTTTGGCGTCGGGGGTAAAAAAAACGTAGCCCACAAACTGAAATCTATAATTCATGTCGTTTTAAATGCCTGAGCAGATTATATTTATGATGATTGCTATAATTACATCGATCGCATTTATAGACAATACCTTCATGTAAGGCTTTATGCCTTGAAAAGCTATTGTGGGCCCAGGTTTTAAAATCACAAATATCACATTGCCTAGGTGTAATATAATAAGATGGCCGCCTTTTATTTCCTTTAGTTAAATATTCTTTGGTATCATGGCGAGCGCAATGCCTCGTAAAATCCCGTTTAACATTGCTTCTATAAAAACACACTTTACAATTAAACTCATAAGTATTTGTATGTTTTTGCATATGTTTTGTAAATCGAAATCTGAAGTTAGTTTTGTATTCACAATGTTCGCATATATATTTCCATGTAGATAGATGTGTTAGCGAATGTCGTCTAAGATTTTTAACTGATGCATAAGTATTTTGACAAATTTCACATTTAAAACTTTTTTCTGAATCAGTTAATATTTTTTTAACAGTTTTTCCATCGTGGTTAACATCATTTTCTATGAAAAGAGCAATATTTTGATCTTTATCTTGATTTTTTTCGTCATATTTATTTATATTATCATTGACGTTTGCTTTGGATTCATGTCGGGCGTAATGCTTTGTGAAATCCCTTTTAAAATTACTTCTATAAGAACACTCTTTACAATGAAACTCATAAGTGTTGGTATGTCTTCGCATATGTCTTGTAAATGGGACTCTGAAGTTAGTTTTGTATTCACAATGTTCGCATATATATTTCCATGTAGTTAGATGTCTGAGCGAATGTTCTCTGAGATTTTTAGCTGAGGCATAAGTTCTATGACAAGTATCACATTTAAATCGTTTTTCTGTATTATTGAATACTTTTTTATTATTTTTCTCGTCGAATTTAATATTATTTCCTATTGTAAAAGCAAAATTTTGATCTTTATCTTGATTTTTTTCGTCATATTTAATTATATTAGCATTGACGTTTTCTTTGGATTCATGTCGAGCGCAATGCTTTGTGAAATCCCTTTTGAAATTACTTCTATAAGAACACACTTTACAATTAAACTCATAAGTGTTGGTATGTCTTCGCATATGTCTTGTAAATGGGACTCTGAAGTTAGTTTTGAATTCACAATGCTCGCATATATATTTCCATGTAGTTAGATGTCTGAGCGAATGATCTCTGAGATTTTTAGCTGAGGCATAAGTTTTATGACAAGTATCACATTTAAATCGTTTTTCTGTTTCAATTAATATGTAATTAGCAGTTTTTTCGTTATTAAATATCTGTGTATCATCAATTTCTGTTGTAGATGCAATATTTTTATCTTCATTAACTTCTTCATCAGTTTCTTCGTCAGCAATCTCACATTTTTCTTTAGCTGTATTTACTTTGGATTCTTCCTTACTATCTTTCTCTTTCATTTCATACAGCACATAAGGTGTACCTGGAAAAAAAGAATTACATAGGTACTGGCTAACGATCTAGAGATTGAAGGTTAAGCTACAGGTTGGCAAAAAAGAGTCTGAGGCGGTGACAGCTGAAATTATAAATAAAAATCTTCAAAACTTAGTTTGTGAGTACTAAAATAACTTAAAAGTGATTCATTTGATTATATTTGATGACAAAACATTGGTCATAGGATTATATCAAATACTTACACCTTTTGCATGTTGTTACTAACAAAAAGGCCTCAATCATAAATCATAATCAAAGGGGCCCCCCTAAGCCTAAAGCGCCCAGGGCGCGGCCCCGTTACAAAGACGTATCAAGTAAAATCGTCATTATAGAGATTTTTTAAAATATAATTATTTAATAAGAAAATTTGAAAAAACAACTGATACGGATGGGAATCGAGCCCACGATCTTCGACGTACCGTGTCGACGCTCTAACCGCTGAGACACCGTATCCCACCAGCATCAGTCGAAATTTCAAATCTCTTTTTATACGCCTAGGGCGTGTGGTAAAGGTAATATCTATCGGAATACATTACGTATCCAACTCAGTGCTCCAAACTTTGCAGTTACATACACCGATGCGATATTACCAATTTTATTAATATTTTTGTGATCTTTTTTTACATGTTATAAATCAATCAGTTGTTTTTTCAAAATTTCTTATTAAATCATTATACTTCATTAAAGAGGTTAATATAGGAAACGGAATGCCTCAAGGCAATATTCTTGGACCAATATTTTTTCTAGTTATTTTGTACATAAACTTACTTTCTATATAAAACTTGTCTGAGTTGTACTTGCTGAGGTTGATGTGTAGAGCATTGGCAAACTCGCTTCCGTAGAACACCATCAGCTCAGTGTGACGAGGAATTATTTTTATAGTTCTGAAATATTTTTATATCTTTGCTTTAGCAATCTAACGATAATACCTCTAAGCTTTTAACATAATAATATTTAAACTGCCTCGTTGGTTTAGGTGTAGCAAGCGCAACTACTGAGCACGAGACCTTGGGTTCGGCCCCGGGTCGTGGAATTTACAAATGGAAAAACCCAATATTAACTCTTTGCCCGACCCGGGGATCGAAGCCAAGGTCTCGTGCCCCATGTAATAGAGGGCGAGCCTGTTACCTAATGTCATGGTAATGACTTATAACATAGCCGGCGAATTGTGGGTGTACTGCATACACCTCTGCCCCTGCCCTACCCTTCTGGGGAATATAGGCGTGAGTCCATGTTATGTTAATAATATTTACCTATAATAAAGTTCTCCTTGGTACTGGTAGGCGAGCAGATTCTGTTCCAAGCTGTGTCGCGCACAGTTGACATAGCGTATCCAGTTTGAGCGATTGCCATCGGCACCGTCCACTACATGCGATAGCTTGTGGTTGCCATGGTATATCTAGAGATAAAACTTACGGGCTGAACATCATCATCATCATCAGCCTGTATTAGTCCACTGCTGAACATGAGCCTCTCTCACAGCGCACCACTTTTGTGCGCTCATTGGAGGTATTTGCCCAGAACCGCCACGCTGGGCAAGCGGATTGTCGATTGCAGTAGCAGATGAATGCTATTACATAGAAGGATGCTGCTGCCCATCCTCCGGATCTTACCCTTTGTCGCTTCTTACGACACCTAATTTTGGTGGCGCTTTTAATGAAAGAGAAATTAAAATTTTAGTGCCTTCCGCTCTAGCGGACTAAGGGGGACCCAATCTTTGAGGGCCCCCAAATCTCGATAGGTTCTCCCTACCCACCGGGAGTATAACTTTTTTTTTACAGAATGTACCTACACTAAAAAAGGTTTCTATAGTGCGTATGTTTAGTAATATTTTTACCCGACTACAAAAAAAAGGAGGGTTATGATTTTAGCAGTCTATGTATGTATGTATGTATGTATGTATGTATGTATGTATGTATGTATGTAAGTTTGTTCATCTGTTCCCTCGTAGCTCCTAAACTATTTGTTGTAATTCAATAAATAAGGTGTCTATCGATGCGTCTTAATGGTCTGCGGGTTATAGGATTTATGAAATTTCGTAAAATCAAATAAGGTGGATTTAAAAAATAAATTAGTCAGCTCGAAAAAAATAAAGTTAAGGTAAATTTATCGTGTTTGATATCAAATGGAAGGTCTTGATGAGCACATTCAGAATATGTATATATTATCTATATATTCTGGACCACTTCTTAGAATATCAGGCTTCTAACTACCCGTTACGACTATCATAAATATATGTGATTATAACACTGCATACAATGTGAAAACGTGATAACAATAAATATTTACTAATTAAATTAAAGTTTCTACACATCACTGACTATTAAATTATGATTATATTTTAAAATAATGTTAATTAAATTGAGATTTCTTTTTCGTAACTAGATGGCGTTGGTTTGCGGTTTTGTGGAAGTAAGTAACATAGAGTTAAAAATACCTCCTCAAAAATCCCGGAATTGTAAACATAACAATTAAATCCCGGGATTTTATTAATATGGACTGGATTTTGACCTATAGTTTTTATTAGAGTTAATTTTGTATGTAAAATAAAACTCATTAATTTAACAGTTTTAGTACCGAACTACTTAAGTATTACATTATCTGTTACCGATGTCTAAAAACATAATAAAGACTTTTTACTATAATAATTTAGTTCATATGTATTTAAAACGTTAAATTAATATTTTGGAGAATTTATTACATGTTTTAACACATGTTTGCTTATTAAATATAACAAATTACTTAATAAGAAATTTGAAAAACAACTGATACGGAAGGGATTCGAACCCACGATCTCCGACGTACCGTGCCGACGCTCTAACCGCTGAGCCACCGTATCCCATCAAAATCAGTCGAAATTCAAAATCTCTCTACGCCTAGGGCGTGTGATAATATCTATCGGTGCCTTCTAAAAACTGCAAAGTTTAGAACACTGAGTCGGATAATTAATGTATTCCGATCGATATTACCACACGCCTAAGGCGTAGAAAGAGATTTGAAATTTCGACTGATTCTGATAGGATACGGTAGCTTAGCGGTTAGAGCGTCGGCACGGTACGCCGGAGATCGTGGATTCGAATCCCATCCGTATCAGTTGTTTTTTCAAATTTCTTATTAAATAATTATACGTAAAATTAATTTCTTATTTCCCGGGAATTAATTGTAATGTTTATGATTTCGGGATTTTAGAGCAGGTATTATCAACTCCATGTTACTTACTTCCTCGAACTTTAGGTAAAAGTACTCTATCTATGATGATATCCCACAAAAAAGGTTTCATGTGTACTTATACAGCTTGGCAAAAAAGAGTCTGAGGCGGTGACAGCTGGAACTAAAAATAAAAATCTTAAATAACTACGTTTGTGAGTACTAAAATAACATAAAAATGATTCATTTGATTATAATTAATGACAAAAAACTCGTCATAGAAATATGTAAGCACTTAATAACTTGTAATTTGAATTGTAGTGTGAAAAGTGCGACAGCGGCGCCCCCAATTTTTCCAGACTCTTTTTTGCCAAGCTGTACTTCTTACTACTTTTTATGTATACTTCTAAGAAATATATGAGGCCATGTTTTAATAGCTCGAAGTCGCGGACGACACCTTTGAAATAAATTTAATTTAAAAAATACATGACATTGACTAAAGGTTTGAACCGAAGTTGACAGTTAAAGAAATCTACCTATTTAAGAACTACCACATTCTAAAAAATTGTGATTAAAATGAATTTTATTGGTTTCTTTACCACTAAAAATCATTGAAAAAAAATATAGTATAAAAACTAAAACCCGACTACTTAAAATCTAAAAACAAGCTTCTTAGATTTGAAATAAAATTCTGTAGTCGGAGGCCTTAATGTATTATAGGTAAATAGGTACTAGATAATCTTCCAAGGGTAAATACTTTGTAATTTGGTGGCCTCCGACTACAGAATTTTATTTCAAATCTAAGAAGCTTGTTTTTAGATTTTAAGTAGTCGGGTTTTAGTTTTTATACTATATTTTTTTTCAATGATTTTTAGTGGTAAAGAAACCAATAAAATTCATTTTAATCACATTTTTTTTGTAGTCGGGTAAAAATATTACTAAACATACGCACTATAGAAACCTTTTTTAGTGTAGGTACATTCTGTAAAAAAAAAGTTATGTAAGGTTTGAAATGCACGCGCTATTTTTTTATAACGATAAAGATTGTCGAAAAGTAAGTCTCGATTCTATCCTTAAAATTAATAAAAGTGGTGAAGTAATCAGTTTACCTGCCAACAATACATGGAGTCGACATGGTTTCTGCGTTGCCCGCGGTACGGACCGAAGCGCACGCCGCGCGGTAGTGTCAGGGTGGTGAATACTCCAAGACCTGCGCCTGAAGAAGAAACCTTTCATATAGAGTAGGTATACTAAGCTTACATAATAAAAGCTAAAAAGGATGGATTATTTTATTTTTTATTAAAAAAAAAAACTGACTTCAAACTCTAAAAAGCTATAAAATACCCCAAAGCGTTTCGGAGTCGGCGCCAAGCTAAGCGAAATACAAACTAGCGTTTTTGTGTTATTTCTGGCTTTTTAGTGCTTTGCTTTTTAGTCGGTACCTATTATTTTTGTAAAAAAATTATCTATTTTGTCAATAATTTAATCACGGGCGTAATCGGTATCAAACAAAAAAACAACGAATTGAGTACTTTCTCTTTTTTGGAAGTCGGTTAAAAATAAGATCTTTTTGAAAACCATTACAGTTCACCGTGACCTTCAACTTGCATAATTACAATCATATTGCAATAGACGAAGAAAGTCTCAAAAATTAGCTATCCTCTTCTCGTGTGCTCTTTTAAAAAGACAGATAGATAGTCCAACTTAGTTCAGTGTGTACAAGAGTATATAACGTTACCTGGTATAATGGAGGGAGCAAGGTGTAGAAACACGTGTGGTATCGTGAGAGCAGCTCGAGGGACGTACGACGGGAGACCTGACTGCCGTGGAACCTGAGAGATAATCCAAATGATGAACTAGAGCTTCTAAAACTGTGACTGTCGCCCTGGGGCTTCGCGGAGCAATCCAAACTGATTGCCTGTCATTAACAGGATCTAGGGGGGGGGGGAAGTCGGGGCCCCGGGTGGCACATTAAGAAGGCGGCAAATTTAAACTTCGCAAATGAATATACTACTCAGATTAAACAGCGCTAACCGGGCCTTGTGGTGTAAGTTGTGGGTTATGTCCATTGGTGGGAGTCGTATGGCTAAAATGTGATGATGAAAGTAAAAATATGTGCGGGCGCGGCATTTTTCAGTTTTTGCCCCGCCCCGAAAAAAATTCAAGATCCGCTTTAATATGCTAGGCTTCTAATATGGCTTTACGCTCCGTCGAAACTCTGGTGTGCTGGTTCCTTCATGATGTTTTTCCTACACCGTTTTAGCAAGTGATCATTAATTTATAATACGCATATACTTAAATCCGAATAGTCTGAGGTGCGTGCCCGGTCTCAAACCTACTGCCTTTGACTTGGCAATCCAACGGTCATTCCATTAGGTTATCACAGCATTGACAGCATTATTACCTGAATGGATAAGTTGGTGATTGGTGGTACTGTGCCAGAGTTCAGCCCCCTTATATATCATCCAAAAGCGTTCTCCTTCAAATTATGAGATTCTACAAAGCATACTTCGATAAAAGCAATTCTAAACCATTGCGACACCCCCTCCTTTCGAAAGTCAGGTTAAAATCCATTTTCTAGGTCGTGACTCTTGTACAATGTCACATGCGGTGTGATTTGTGAACGATCGGGAAGGATCGTATACAAATTAATTATCACTCTCCGTGCCTCGGATAGCACGTTAAGCTGTTGGCCCCGGCTGTCAATTGTAGATCTTTGACAGTCTTTACGGGTAGTCAGAAGCCCGAAAGTCTGACAACCAGTCTTACCAAGGGATATCGTGTAACCCAGTATCTGGGTTGCGGAGGTCTGATAGGCAGTCGCTCCAATAAAACACTGGTATTCAGCTGCATCCGGTAAGACTGGAAGCCGACCCCAACATAGTTGGGAAAAGGCTAGGCAGATGATGATGGGAAGGATCGTCTACACTCAAAAAAAAGTCCCACTCGGCAACAGTGCGGACGACGAGGGGTGTTACCGAACGGTAATGACCGCCTGATTGGGGCACGTACCTTATCATCAGGAATGACGAGTAACGGGCCATGTATGGCGCAGTATTCGAATACATAATCCGAACATTCGTCACAATCTGGAAGCATAACAAAATATTTATAATGTGACTAGCTTCCCGGCGCGACTTCGTACGCGTGATTATCCTACTTCAACGCCTATTCTACCCTACCTAGGGAGTACTACACCTACCCTACTCTACCCTTATCCTACTCTTCCCCTAACCTACTTTACCCTTCCCCTACTCTACCTCTACCCTACTCTACCCCTTTTTCTCACCTTTTAAACCTTCCCTGGACTTCTGAAATCGGTCAAGCCTATTCTCGAGTTTTAGCGAGACTAAAGAACAGCAATTCATTTTTATGTATATAGATATAATATTTTGACCAGCCAGTAGGTCAATATAGGATAAAAAAATAATAAAATGAAGCCCAGAGCCGGCGTTAGGGGGGGATTTGCGAGGGCGTCGAGTTCTTGAGTCTCTTACCCCCCGTACTCTATACCCTCAATACTGTGTTAAGTCAGCAAAAAATTAATAGGTACTCGTATGTGGGCGCCAAAATATTTTTGCCCAGGGTGTCAGTAGCCACCCCCCCGAATGTGGGTTCTCGCCTTGTCGTGGCGGGGGGGCTTAGTAGCCGTGGTGGGGCTCACGGTGAAGCTAAGAGGAACCCCAAGGAGGCGCCGCTCCGGCGGGCTTTGGCCAGAAGCCCACTTTGGAGCGGCCCTGGCGGGTTGCGGTGCTGTATCAGGGTGGAGCACCCAGCAGCACCGCAACTGAGGCGGGCCGCGGTGTTGTATGAACAACATCGCGGCTGAGGAGTGCGGGGCCGCGGTGGGAGAGGAGTGCCGGTATTACGGTGCGCCGCTCTCCCTACCTTCCGCGGCCTCGGCGGGGCCGCAACCGTCAGATTGCGGACACGGCGGGGCCGCAGGGGAAGAGGAGTGTCGGTATTACGATGCGCCGCTCTCCCTATCCTCTGCGGCCGAAGTGAGGACCATGGACGTCAGACTCGGGGTCGTCTGGCGTTCATTGCACATGGTCCTCGAAGTGGTCACGGTGGGTGGGTGTCTAACACCCACCCCGAGGAGGGTCCGGCGACGGACGTCCGCGGCGGGTTCGCGGATGTAATACATTGGGATACCGCGTTCCCGCCACTATGCGGATAAGAGGTGACACAGAAGGGGTTTTAGTCGGTATGCCGGCCGCCCACCATCTCTAGGCCGGAGAGCCCGACATAACCGTCTCGCATCCCCGAGCGGGACGGTATGCATAAGGCGCATTTCCCCTTCTGCGAAAAAAAAAAAAAAAAAAAAAAGGGTGTCAGTAGCCACTGGCCCTAATGGCGGCGCTGATGAAGACAAAAAATAATCGCGACTCTTTGCTTGTAAAATAATGTCTAATTTTATGTTTTAAATATTAAACTAAAACTTTTGAATAGGTTTATTTTTTTATTTAGATTTTTTTTGTATCCCGGGATTCCTGGAAATTTTCAATGCATTGTGAAATTGTAATTTCTGAATTTTTAAGCTCGAAATTTTGTGAAAATAAAAAATCGTTTCGAGAACCCGCGACAAACTACCTAAAGGCCAGTCGCTCTGTCACTAACTCACTACCTAGGCATTTTTTCTAGAACATTTTAGTGTTTGCATAGTATGAATACTTATAAGCAATCAACATTTTAGAAATTACGAATACTTACAAATGTATTCGTCAAATTTCGGTTCCTCAGGCTCGAAATAACTAATAGGAATCCTCTTGCGTAAATTAAAAGCCATATTTATTTTAAAATGCTCCACTAAATTACCAAAAGGCTGATAAAATAAATAAATACTAATGATAAAATTTTATTTTCTTTCTAATAATTTGCCGTCTTTACCGCGCTTATGTTTTTTTTTTCATGTACGTCATGGGCTCATAGCAAATTGGGACAAAGGTTTGGCTTTATTCAGCCTAGATAGTGCGATGGGAAAATTCTTTTATTACCCAGCATTAATTCTTGTTATAGTGTTTTAGACTCGTAGTCCTCTGTGCTAGTGTATTTCCATTGTATTTTTCACTGGCTATGACACTTTTTAATACCTATTTGTAGTAACTAGGTTTTAAGCTGACGAGAATAGCATACCTGATATACTTGAGTACCTTTATCTTAGCTGAGTACTGACACAGTGACACTTGACAGTCTCTGTCTTTATGTAGATATGTACTGATTGATCTACTTGTGTTTTGTGTTGTAGTGCCGGTGATTTTGTGTATTCCTCGCTTTTTAGCTTGAGTTGAGTTACAGCCCACAGGATTGCCTCTCTTCCTCAGACCTTCAGCAACATACGCCTTAGCTTGTTAGCACCATGCCGACAATAAGATGTTGCGTTGAAAATTGCAGTGCAACCAACCAGACTCATCGCCTTTTTAACTTTCCAAAGGACGACAAATTAAGACAATTATGGCTGTCATTCGTAACAAAAGTGAATCCTTTGCTTAGTGCGTTGTCTAAAGAACAGCTCGTTAGTAAACGTGTTTGTCAAAAACATTTTGACAGGACCCAGTTCGATAATATAGGTAACCGTCTACAATATGGTTATCCTAGCCTATTCTCAGCAAAGGAAATAAAGTATGGGATTCCTTTGACTTTGTCCGGTAAGTAAAAGTTAATAGTTAAATTAGCCAGTTTCGGAAACGACGACAAGGCTTCTAGTTTTTAAGTTCTTGAATATTTTGCTCTGTAAGCACATGTCAGGGTAACTTTTATATATCCAGAAAACCAACAGTGTTGTACAATAACAAAGATTTACATAATTATTATCAAGTAAGGCTTTCTTTCTTTATCAACGATGAACAACTTGGTGCGAGTAAAGCCATAATAAAGTGAGGCAAATAATAGGTTTTCCTTTATAATATTAGCTGTATATTTTGGATAATAAAGGGGATAAAAGTATGATATAACTCCTTATTTACATGGACAGCGATGAAAACATACCAATGATGGAAACATGATTAAACAAAACATGTATTTAGTACATTACCAGCAGTTACCTCGGTCAACGCCTCAGTTTGGCTATTCAAAGGGGTAATGCCGCTACCATCCTCGGCACAATTTCCCCAGCAATCTAAATTCAGTTTTTTATTTATAGGTTAATCATTATTTTATTTTTAAGTTATTTAGGTTTTTCGTTGTATCTTTAGTTAAGTTTATATATCTTTATTTAGTACATATAGTAGGAAATATGTTAATATTCTTAAAAGAGATGGACAGAAGTAGACAACATTGCACTTAGTTACTAGAAGCAAACATGACATTCTCAATATACTTACTGAAGCCCGCAGCCACACTTTCTTTTATACCAATAAATAGTGGCCTTGCTGCATTGCTCGCTTCCTTGTGCATTCAAGAGATTTCTTCCAAATCATCTAGCCACATAGTATTGTGTGTGGTTAATATTATTACGCACAATATTCAGCATTTAGGTTTCATTGCAATTAATATTGAAAACAGTTATTAATGAATTATATTATATGTTGTGTATTTCCACAAGGATAAGATCCTAGGGGGTAATTCTGCTATTTTACCAAAAATGTCTATTCTGACACCATGCTATTGCCATTATGTCACTGGCCTCAAAAAGTACTTGCGGAATACCATAAAACGTAAAATAATTGCTGAAGTCATCAGCAGATTGCCATAAAGGAAAAAAAATGCCATTGTCATTACACTATCACTCTATTAAGACGTTTTGTCAAACAAGAAAAAAAAATAAAAGACGTTTTGTCGTTACGTGAATCAGGCCCCTGTACTTACAAACTTTCTGGAAATCCATTCAGATATGATTGTAATTTTATGTTTTATTAATTTTATGATTGTAATTGAGTGTGTATGAAAGCTAATTTTACATTGTTTGCTAGTTTTGAAGAAAAATAATAAAATACTTAACTTTTTTTTTTCAGTTAGTGATCGTTTAAGTGATCATAACTATTGTTTGCAATCCACTGCTGATGATACTGGAATGATTGTCAATGGAGGTTAGTGTCTGATTTTTATAATTTTAAATTCTGATAATTTTAAAGCAACTAAAAATATAAGTTGCCAGATACAATATTTTAATAATATATATATATATATATATGTATATTGATTAATTATTGTATTAACAGTCTGAATACCATCACTCTTTATTTTAAATCTATAAAAGTCCATGTAGGCCATTATTCTGCCCTTTTTGCTACTATTCTGGAAGCACGGTCAACATTAAGCTGCATCACCGAGAACCCATGAAGCAGTCATTTGTATGTACATGTTTACAGTTGCCAAAATCTTACTGGCTTATCCTAAATTTTATATTATAACTAATAATTGATATAAGTCGTATCTTTTGCCTCCGTGAAGAACAGACGTGTCGAATCAGTTTAATTAAAATATTTAAGTAATCACTTTTAGAATGTTGACCTAGTTATTGATGCTATGTGTCATAACTCATACGTTTTATATAGTCTTTCTTTTTGTATAACAAATTTTTAAAACGAGTGCGACAATGGAAGATAGTCCTTTCACTCGAAGTCGCCGGACAGCCCGTTCCCCGCCCCCTACACCATCACCAAGACCTGCAACTCAAGCTACACAGCCAAGCAAACTAGATGATGCTCCAGATATTATCTCGACGCCGGAAATCCAGAAGTGGATGTCGTCCATCGAACAGTATCTCAGTGAGGTATGCTCTATATCAGCAGAGGGTAAATTGAACTCGGAGCAGAAACTGAAGATCAGTAACTTATGCCGTAAAGTAGCTCACGGCACCTCGCAGATGGCAGTACAATACCAGTCCCTGAAGGTGAGAACTGTGCAGACCTATTCATCCCTTCAAACACTCCAGGACCAAGTTGATATGTCGCAGCGGCTACATGACCTCAAATCAAGCATTGAAGAATCATCCCAACTTTCATCTGGAAAATGCTTTGCTGACATTGTTAAAAAAAGTAGCGACCATTTTATCCAGCCAACAAAGCTGAGTGCAGTAGCCATATATCCCACTGACAAGCTTAAATCAAGCGAGGAGACTAAGTCGTTAGTTCAGAAAATTATCAATCCTGAACAATTAAAATTGCAAGTGAGAGGTCTGCGCAAGACAAAGAACGGCGGTATTGTGATCAGCACTGATAAAAAAGACGACATCCAGAAACTGAAACAATCTGCACAATTAAGAAATTCGGGACTTACAGTCGATGAGCCTCATAAAAGAAAGCCTAGATTGGTAGTAATCGGAGTGCCTTCCTCTATGACGGAAAGAGAAGTTTTTACCTGCCTTTACCACCAAAATTTGAGTGATAAACTTCCGAACTCTACACTTGAGACGTTTTTGACCTCAATTAGGCTGAGTCACAAGTCAGGCAAGAAGGACGCTGAGACCTGCAATTACATTATAGAGATTCCTGCAATCGTACGAAAAGCACTAATTAATAATGAAAGAGTGTTTTTAAATTGGTCGTCTTGCCCTATCAGAGACTTTACTCTGGTTACTAGGTGTTACAAGTGTCAGCAGTACGGTCATGCAGCCAAATCATGTCGGGAGTCAACCCACACCTGCGGCCACTGTGGAGAGCAAGGACATCTAATAAAGGACTGCCCAAAGAAATCAGAAGAACCAAAATGCGCTACATGCTTGCACTTTAAAAAACCTAGTAACCATTGTACAGGTTCCACGGACTGCCCAGCGAAAATCATGGCGGAAAAAAGATATGTAAATTCGATCGATTATGAAGGCGCCTGACACAACAACCTTTACACATTTGTCCTACTAACCCTAATTTATAAATTAACTGTAATTAGCAATATAATCACTTTACTATTTATAAGAGAAATAAACAAATGACGCCACTTACTTAGAATATGACCTAGCTTCGATTCTGCTGATCCGTAATTTTTATGTACCTATGTAATATGTTGTTTTGTAATTTAGTGATTCATGTTTAAAATCAATGTAATTTTTTTATTTTTTTATTTCATCCAAATTTTATATTGTATACTAGATAATTATTATATAATTAATTAACAGTTATTACACATATTTATATATATTATTTAGTGATTATTTAAAGATTTTTAAATGTAAAGTATTATTAGTACTTTCGCGCCTGAGATACAGGATTTAAATTTCCTAGTTCAGGCAAGTGTCATAATACCTAAGCTAATTTTGTACATGTTAACATATTCTGTAACACAAGAATTTTGAATAAATTATTATTATTATTATTATTATAATAAGTGTATAGCAAACAGTTAAGAATACTCCAAATTGGGTAAGTATTGCTAGAATATCATCTTCCTGGGGGGCAATTCCGCTATTTTACCAAAAATGACCATTCTGACGCCATGCTATTGCCATTGTTCTATATATGTCACTGGCCTCAAAAAGTACTTGCGGAATACCATAAGACGTAAAATAATGCCATTGTCATTACACTGCCACTCTATTAAGACGTTTTGTCGTTACGTGAATCGGGACCCTGCTAGGATGTAGAGAACTGGAGACTTGTGATTTTGATTCTCCACATGGCTTCAGTCTCAGTCACACTATATTACCTTTCCTTATTGTGTCGTGAAACATGATGATTACACGTACAGCAAGCTGGTTTATAACATTTTAATGGAAACCAGGCAATCTCCTAATATTGGTAAGTCTTAAGTTTAAAACTTGTACCTCTTGCTTAGCAGTTTTAAGTTTCTGAAAGGAAAATCGTCAAAGCAACCAGCTCTCGTGATAAAATTAAGCAGTATCGGTGAATTCTGTGTCCTAAAGATGACGTAGAAAGGAAACTTGAAATTTGATTGGTCAGACTGAGCAGTCATATAATTAATAATAGCTCAGTTAGAGCGCTGCCACGGTACGGTAAGTGTCGTGGGTTTTAGTCCTACTCGTATCCTATTATCTTTTTAAATTTCCTCTAATATTGCATGGCATTACATACCTAGTCATAACATGTTTTTAAACAAAAAACTTTAAGTGAAATCTATAAATTAAGTGTTATTCGGCGATTTCTCTAAAATATTTAGGTAAGTAGGTACTTATATCTATTTTGTTGTGGCAGTGCAGTGTTTTGGAAAAAAAGTCATTGGTGAACATAATCAAGAAAATTTAAGAAGAAAGAAAAGTCTGTATCATACTGTGGCTAAGCCCAACAAGCCCAACTGCCGACCAAGCCGATCTTGCCAGTCTAGTCAGTCCAGACAACCGGGCCTCATACAGACTTATTGGTGATCCCTGGTTTGTATAGAGGATGCTCACACGCAGTGTAAGTGTTTAAAACTAGATGTTATAATTGGAAAAGTGATGGAGACAAACTGCTTACCTACTACTTGTCTACCAATGTGCACCGACAAGCAAAGAGTTTGGAAATAAAAGGTGATCTAGGTAGGTAGGTACCAAAGAAGTCAATTTCGATTTTTTAAATACGCCTATTATGTTGTTGGAATGTTTTTGTTAATTGAATTATTTTTCAATCCAAAATCAGATCTTCCTTTTTAAAGATACCCATGATAATATTGTACTCTCAACTACAGCATGTTAGACGGTCCTAAGCCCGTAAAAGTATGAAGGAAAAATCGGAATTAAGTAGGTACAAAAATAATAAATTTGAGTAAGTACTTATCCAATTTTTTTTTAAATATGGGCAGCTACCACTACAAACCTACTTACACTCGATTTTTATTGATATCGAATTGAATGTATAAGTTCATAACAGTTTCATAAATCGATATTTTATAATCAAAATTCTAGGTTGACCTTGACCGTCGTCATTGGAACTCTAGTTTTGTTTATCACTTGACTTCTCAATGATAATTTCCATGAATAAATCGAGCCTTTATTTTTCGCGAAATACAGCTTGGCAAAAAAGAGTCTGAGGCGGTGACAGCTGGAACTAAAAATAAAAATCTTAAAAACTAAGTTTGTGAGTTGCTAAGTTGAGAAAAAATTATTCATTTGATTATAATTAATGACAAAAAACTCGTCATAGAAATATGTAAGCACTAAATAACTTGTAATTCTGAATTGTAGTGTGAAAAGTGCGCCAGCGGCGCCCCCAATTTTTCCAGACTCTTTTTTGCCAAGCTGTACTTTTGTGCCATTGAATATTATTAGTCTAAGTTTTGTGCAAATTTTTATATGGTAACACTCATGTGTCAATACATCAAAATGACAGTTCTTTGATTGTGAATAGTGATGTCCAGCAGGGGCCGGTAAGTCCTGTAGTTATCTCATTTAACGGTTGTAACTAACGCCATCTAGTTTTTATTTTCCAAATTATAAACGTCAAATCCAAAATGTCATTCAGTATGTTTTCTTGCGCCCGCAATAAATTGCTTGTGATTCGCGATATTGGACGCGATGTATTTATTGGGGCAGTACGAATATTATTGTTTTCGATATGCCACGTAGATTTGAGTCGTGATAGCCTAGTGGTGGTGACCGTTGACTGGCAAGTCAGAGGTCTCGAGTTCGAACCCAAGGCGCGCACCTCTGACTTTTCGTAAGTTATGTGCGTTTTATAAAAAAAAATTAATTATCACTCTCCGTGCCTCGGATAGCACGTTAAGCTGTTGGCCCCGGCTGTCAATTGTAGATCTTTGACAATCGTTACGGGTAGTCAGAAGCCCGAAAGTCTGACAACCAGTCTTACCAAGGGGTATCGTGTTACCCAGTATCTGGGTTGTGGAGGTCTGATAGGCAGTCGCTCCATGTAAAACACTGGTATTCAGCTGCATCCGGTAAGACTGGAAGCCGACCCCAACATAGTTGGGAAAAGGCTAGGCAGATGATGATATGCCACGTAGATATAATTGTGTGTTTGGGTGCTGTACACAAGGTAAGTTTCCTTCCTGTTGTCTCAATCTGAAAATTGAGCATGAGATATTAGAGTACATAAACCGCTCCCTGGCCTCTTTTACCATAAATGTATTATTGAACCCCTCCTCTATTATACTACACCATACCATCAGTTGGTTATGCAAATATGTGCAATAAAATTGATAATTGAAAAAAAAATGTTGGTGAAAGCATTAACCTAAAAAGTTAAAAGTTTGCTGATATAATCTTAATTTGATAAGTACTATACTTTCACATGCGTAATAAGTTTATTATTGAACACAAAGAACACTCCTGTAACAATTTTAAAATTATTTTTCAGATGTGTCAGTCCACGATTTCCCAAATCCCAGTAAATTCCCGCAAATTTTCAAGGCATGGGTGACAGTAGCTAGAGATTCATTAGCAAATCTTAGGGAAGATGAAATTTACAAAAAGAAAAAAGTATGCCATATACATTTTACTGAAAATGATATGAATCGCAACAATCGACTTAATAAATTAGCTGTACCATCATTGAATATGCCTGGTAAGATCTACCAACTAGTCAAAGATAGTAGGTACACTAGATCCTAATGTGTTTTATCTTGCTTACTATCAGGAGTCGGACACTTACGTATAAAACCCGTTTTACAGCTTGGCAAAAAAGAGTCTGAGGCGGTGACAGTTGGAACTAAAAAATTATAATAATGACAACACTGTTTTATTTGTCAACTGCAAGTAGATTCCTTGTCATCTTTACGTAGTGCGAGTAATTTTCTTTAAAATTTAAAAGATTCGTGTAATTTGCGTGTGATATTCTTACATAATACTAGTTGATATAGTTGTTCGTAATGAATAAAACCGTTTGCAGTAGTGGAAGATCTGTTATACATCAAGTTTTCTTGAGATGTTTGGCCGAAAGCAAAGCCGGACAAATTTTGTCTGAAATTGACAATGTTTACCTGAGAACTGCTCAAATGAAAGGTATAGTCCATGCAATTTTTCTTCTAGAATGTAATTAAGTCGTTATATTTACTTTCTGATAGCTGTACCACTAGTTTTTGTTGTCTTGTGTACAAATAATTATTGAGGTTATGTTTTGTAATTCGATGAATCGCGTGTAGTTAAACTGTTTAAATTGATACTTGAAACGTATGAATATAATTTATACAGAGTTATTATTGTTTATTTCAGGTAAATCTGAAAATACAATCAGAGCAATTGTCCATGAAGGTGAAAAAAGTAAGAGTATTTTTTCGACACCTGGAAAACACCGAAAAGGTCGCCCGAAGAAAGAACTTGATAATTTTGATTTTGAGTTGTGGCGTTCAATGGGGGAGGCCTTTGTTCAACAGTGGACGTTTTCCGGCTGATGATGACGTTAACTTTTTTGTATTTTAATAAAATTTAAAATGAAACATGTTATTTAATTTCCCTTGTTGATAATGATGATTTATTACCCACAATCCATAAATGACTCACTGATAGGCTCGCTATAATTCTAACTCTTGAGAAGACCATTCTCAAGAGTCTGAATAATAGCTATTACGTACCTACTTACATAATGGAACTATGTATTGCGTTATCAGATGTTTCTTATTCTACTTAGATCTCCCACAGAGTAAGCCACCAAGCTTTATATTACATATAAGTAGTTATTGCCGCCATTGTACAATCTTCCTAAATATAATTTGGATGATATCTGCTTTATACAATAACTACTACCAGACCATGACTATCTATACATATAATAAAATCGTAACGAAGTATGTATGTAATTGATTGGCGCGAAAACTACTGGACAGATTTAGTTGAAATTCGGCAAATATACTTTTTAAATTCTTAGTCAACTTATAGGGTATAAATTATTACGTTTATAATTATGGGGGATGAGCAGTATTGTAGTAAGCAGCGTATTTCTAGAATTTGCTGCAGAATTGTTGTTGTTGTTGGGAAAAATATTATTAAATTTCAATTTACAAAATATTATCACGCTATATCCACAAGGAGCTAAACATTAAATAACATAACATAATAATATCTTTTAGGAACGATTATTTTGTCTACATGTCAACAGACTTCATAGCCTTCCGGTCGGGCGAACGCCTTGGAAGTGTAAGGCTTTGAGTTCGATCCCCAGTTCCGCAAACTTTTTGTGGATTCTTTTGCATTTTTTTTTGTCATTGAAATTAATATGTATTTTTGTGGTATTTCATTCTTAATGACTTTTATTACTTACCGGCTGAAACCCGAAGGAAACATGCTTTTTAATAATTTTTCAACTTATAAAAAACGTATATGCAAGGATCGTAGCAAGTGGAAATCCGTTGTCTCTGCCTACCCCTCTGGGAAACAGGCGTGAGTCTATGTATGTATGTAAAAAACGTCACCACTTTAATTTGAAACATTTATAAAATTTATATTATTTAAAACATAGTGTTCTAGATGGCGTTAGAGTCTATTTAGATCAGCGGAATTCTTTTTTAAATATTTCAATTTGAAACCCGAAGGAAGCAACGCGCATCGTGTGGGATTATACTTTTAAAAATTTCAGCTTATAAAAAAAATCCGCTTTAATTTGAAGCATTAAAATTATTATTATTTAAAACATAATGTTTCCTTTTTCTTAACTAGATGGCGTTAGGAGTCGATTTAAATCTGAGGAAAAATAATTTTCTTGGATACTCCTGATGGGACAGGAAAAATATTTATAACCACTGGCATCCTTGCAGGGAGGCAGGGCAAAATTACAATTGCAGTAGCGTCTTCGGCGATTACTGCCACGTTGTTTTCTGGTGACAAAACAGCGCACACCATGTTTAGGATTCCCATCAATTTACAGAGCAACGAAACACCTGTTTGTGATGTGTCACGAAATAGTGACAAGGCAGGCATTTGCTTAAGAATTGTTCTTTGATCGTATGATGGGATGAATGTATAATGGCAAACAGAAAAGCAGTTGATGCGGTACACAGAACTCTAAAAGACATCCGTAGGAACCAACACATAATGGGTGGTGTCACAGTTATGTTCAGCGGCAATTTCCACTGAACGCTGCCTGTGGTAACGCGAGGAACTGGGGCTGATGAGGTGAATGGTTCTTTGAAACGATTATTTTTATGATCCTGTATTCATAAGTTGAGCTTGACAATAATTATGGGCGGCTGAGTAGGAATCCACATGCTCAAGAATTTTCCAACTCAAAACGCCCAAAAATAATCAAGCTGCAGCAATCAACGAATGCATTCTTTTATAAATGAAAGGGAATGAAGTGTTTTACACATTTATAAACACTGTTGTCAATCAAGATGACGCCACTCATTATTCTTTAAAATTCCTGAATTCCCTCACTGCAAGTGGACTTCCGACGGACGTCATTAAGTTAAAGGTCGGTGTCCCGATTATGCTTCTTCGGAACTTAACGCCTTTGAAATTGTGTAAAGGGACCCAGAAAATGATGGCCTGATGGCTTAATGTAAATTATCTGCAAATCATCAAGGCGCAAATTCTAACGGGTTTCGGTATTGGCGAGACAGTGTTTACACCATGTACCACTAATTCTCCACATTTATCCCTTTCAATTTAAGCGAGTGTAGTTTCCTGTGGGCGTTTGTTTCGCCATGAGAAGTCTGCGAGTGTCGATCTCAGGACCAGCTTCTCCTCACATAGACTGTATGTCGTTTGCTCTCGGGTCACCAGTCCTGACTCTCTGTACATTTTAGCTCCCGAGAGCAAAACTGCAAACAAAGTAATCTGTATGTTTTTCTAAATATCCTGGTTCGGATTTGATATTGATACGAAACTTTTGTTCTTTTACATAGGTTTTTCGCTTTATTAGGTCAGAAATTATGCAATAAAATATGCGAAGCGCACTTATAACTTTTTCTTTTGCCCTATACATTAGTAAGACTTAAATATAAAACTAATCTTTGTTGGAATAATTGCTCTCAAATGTGCAAAACATATACAATACAATAGGTATATTTAAAAAAATCTCTCATTCTCTCCTGTGCAATAATTATTCCCACATGATAGTGGGGTCTGTTTTTCGGGTTTTTCGCTTCCCCTTCGCTCTATCCATTGCATCGTCCTGGATAATGTTTAATGGCAATATATAATGTTTTCAATAATAAATATTTTGGATAATTTAAATGTTTATGCACATGTTTTGCTTAATAAGAAACTCGCAAAAACAACTGACTTGGGCGGACTTGAACTGTCATATCATAACATTACTAATCTGCACTAATAAAAGTTTGTGAAGATGTTTGTTACCTAAACACTTTTGATTTGAATAGAACTCGGTAAACATAAAAACCATATTTCCTGGATTAACAAAAAATATAAATTTTATCCTGGTTCAACATCCACGCGGGCGAAGCTGCGGGCAAAAGCTAGTTACAAATAAAGTTTCAATCTTTCTTAATTTTAATTATGTTCAATTTACTTTTTTAATTAGATAAATATTGAAGACTAAAATGATCAAGTATCTTGTCACTTTTAGTCGTGGTATATGGGGTGGCAATCTAAAAGATAAAGGCGCCCTCAATTTATCCAGACTCTTTTTTGCCAAGCTGTATGTTACAAAACTGAAATTAACGCCATCTAAGTTCATTTTCCCAAAATAATTAGTTTTTTAATAAGCTATCATGTGCTATAAACATGTAAAAAATTCACAAAAATAATTAGTTTTTTATTAGTGGTAATATAATTAATATTGTGGTAATTTTTGAATCTCATTATATATTATTATATTAGTTTTAGTATGTATACGACATTAATATGAGTAGGTATTCTAAAATATAGCAAACTTGCATAATAATATTGTAAAAAATGCAAAGTGAAACCAAATGGCTAAAGCATGTATTGCATGTTTTTGCATAAAAAAAACATTTAAAAATAAAATTATTCATATATAAAAACTTAAGCATCATACTAATATTTACAATAAAAACCCTCGATATTTTATTTTTCCAAATAAATATAAATTAAAATTTGGGGAAAAATTCCTACTGTTGCAACTCTACCTATACGTCACCGAAACGTCAACGCTGTGGGCCATTAATAAAAAAAAAAAAAAAAAAAAAAAAAAACGTCAACGCTGTTTCGATGCGCGCGTGATTGAGACAATTTTACGACGTCACTTTACAAAGAACTTACTGTCTATATGTTATTAGTCTAAGCTACTAACCTGCGTTGAGTTGAGTTTTACTCCTCCGCCGTGAAGTGTGTGAATTTTCCGGAGATTTTGGTGCCTGAGTCGAGCTTTGCTCCTCAGTACCCGTGTGTTCCCATATTTGCGAAAAGACGCTCTTATTTTGTTTTATGTTTGTGATAAAGACGCTTGTGTGTACCGATTTACATCATGCCTAGACGATGCTCAATGGGATGTTCATACAACCCGGGTAAGTGTCCATTTCATACAATTTTTGTTTAAGACACATTTCTTCTGTCGTGAAGAGTTTTGCATGAAATTGTTCGTGCCCTAAACTCTACATTATAAGACAATCAATAAGAGTCCATCACGGCGGTTCTTAAATTAAAATAAACTAACTACTACTTCTTTTCTTTCTTTTCAAAATCCTCACGTAGGTGAGGATATACTGCACGCCTGGAGAGCTTCTTACTCTATACCAGGCTCAGGGCCGCTCTTGTATGGAGTACTGTTCTTACCTTTGGGATGGATCAGCCCGCTACCAGCTAGCAGCCCTGGATGCCATAGATAACCGAGCTAGGAGACTCATAGGCGACGCCGAGTTAGTCTCTAGTAAGCTCCATAGCCTAGAGCATCGCCGCAAAGTCGCCTGCTTATCTGTGTTTTACCGGATTCATTTCGATGAGTGTGCGCAGGAGCTACACGACCTCATACCCCCTGCTCCATTTCACTTGCGGGGGACTAGACGCAGGCTTAGGTACCATCCTTTTGTTGTGGATATTCCGATTATCCGCACGAAGCGTTTTGCTTCCTCTTTTATTATGCGGACAGCGAAGGAGTGGAACTCATTGCCGGCGTCAGTTTTTCCCGATTCTTATAATCTAGGAGTAGTTATTCAAGGCAAGAGTGAATAAGCATTGCTTGAGTTCGTGTGTACCATCTTAGACTGCATCGTCACTTCCCATAGGTGAGATCCAGTCAAATGCGCTCAAGTTTTTAATAAACGAATAAATAACTAGTGGTGTCTTAAATTATCTAAGAAAGTACATATGACATAAAAAAAGTCACATTGAGTTTGTACTGTAATTAGGTTTTTAAGTTTTTTTAAATTACTTTTTCAAGTCAGTGTCGCTACTTTCTGGGCCGCTTCAATATAATAATAAAAAATAGGTTTAGGTAAGCTTGTCGAGAAATCTGTGAATGCAGTATTGTTTCTTTTTAAAATTTTAATGTTTCCAATAAGTAAAATCATGTATCTTAAGGATTTTAGGTGGTTTTCTTTCAGGGCCCATAGGTTTTTTTCAGCCTGTATGATATTTTATAATCCTTCATACTTTCATAGTATGTTTTCCTTTTTCAGCTGTTACATGCCATCAATTTCCACACCCAGAGAAGAATCCTGATGTATTCAAGGCCTGGGTCCAAATTGTTGGTGGGGAAATAAAGACATCTGCTGACATTGAATTTTACAGAAGAAAAGTCATCTGTGATGTTCATTTTGCCGACCATAACAAGAACCGCAATAATCGTTTAAATGCTTTAGCGGTTCCTACTCTTCATGGTAAGACTTACTGTAGCATAAACATTTGTATTTTACTACAAACTTTACCTATACGTGAATTGATCATATAAATCTGATCTGCCCATATAATAAATAAATGAATCAGCCTGTAACTGTCCCAATATAGGGCAAAGGCCTCTTCTCATACAGAGAAGGATTGAGCATTAATCACCACGCTAGCTCACTGCGGGTTGGCGATTTCAGACTATTAAAGTCCAGGTTTCCTTACGATGTTTTCCTTCACCTTTAGTCAGTGGTGTCTTAGATTAACTAAGAAAGTACATATGACATTGAAAAAGTCACATTGGTACGTGCCAGGTTCGAACCCACACCCACGCGTTTGCAAAGCGGGTCCGTAACCAATGCGCCACCACGACTTTCCTGCCCATATAATTTACGTAATTAAACTCGTTACCTTTCCTCTGTCGTAGTTGTCGGGATTTTCATTTAGCTACCTTTTATTCTTTAGCTGGTAAGAAAATAAGTTGTACTGTACTTAAGTATAAGTTATTGATCTGTAGCAAATAATTGGTTGTTTCTCTCAATAATTGGAAATAAAGTTGTTATATACGGTCAGTATATTATTATTACAGCTTGGCAAAAAAGAGTCTGGAAAAATTGGGGGCGCTGCTGGCGCACTTTTCATACTACAATTCAAAATTACAAGTTATTTAGAGCTTACATATTTCTATGACGAGTTTTTTGTCATTAATTATAATCAAATGAATCATTTTTATGTTATTTTAGTACTCACAAACTTAGTTTTTAAGATTTTTATTTTTAGTTCCAGCTGTCACCGCCTCAGACTCTTTTTTGCCAAGCTGTATGTAGGTAACTTTATTTTATTTTTATTGAGAAACAACCAATTCATTGTTACAGATCAATGACTTATACTTAAGTACAGCTTATTTTCTTACCAGCTAAAGAACAGTGAAGAAAAAAAGTGTACAGTGCCTATACAGTAGGTACATAGGTAGGTATGTATATATGCAGATTCATTTCGGAAGACGATACCAGATGGCGCTTCAAATGACATTTTTAGAGAAGGCTAAAAAATCGAAGAGTGGGCTCTCTATTCCCAATGTATTACTCATAGAGTATTCAATAAAATATAGAGTGATAACGTCAAATATATTGCCTTGTGCGGAGCGAAAGCAGGTCTCACCATACAAATGTTAAAATGTCATTTTTTCAAATTATGTTTTCTAGACGTTTATCAAAATTTAACTTAGCAGTTAACCATGATATAAGCTAAAATGTAACTTTTTCGCTCGTGGAGCCTAGTTGAACCGCAGTCGATCGAGGTATGATCGCAAACGGAGCTCGTGTCGCGGCCGCGTTGTTCATACCCGTGCTCACAGTTCATACTTCTATAGGGTTGCTCTATATTTTCTTATATACTCTAAGGTATTACTATAATACTCTATGCTTAGTATTATTTTATCTTAAGACTTGAATATCCGAAACAAATACAAGAAAATAGGTAGGTACCTACTATAAATATTTTGATTTTGATGTATATTTCAACTTTTATTCAACTTTGTAAAATGCCCAGATAATGCGCATTAGGTTCTACGCCAAGTGGTAAGTGCACAATGATTTTCTTTTTATAACTTCAGTATGTAAACTAAGTACCTACTTATTGTGTTTTTTATATTGTAGTGTAGTGATAGCCTTGTGGACCACAAGGCCACAAGTTGTGGTATAGCCGTTGACTGCCAAGTCATGACAGGTCACGCACTTCAGACTTCTCGTAAGTTATAAAATTATTTATAATGACTTACTCAGTTCCTTAGAAAGCATGTACCTAAAGCCGTTGGCCGTGTGCTTGATCTTCGGTCGTCAGATTGCCGTCGCATCGGCAATCACGGAATAGTGTGCATCTGTGTTTGCCCACACACTTGTGCTTGTGTAATATCGCTTGCGTAGTTAACTAATCTCCGTTGAAATTGGCCGCAGACATAATTTCTTATTTTGATTTAACTTTTTTATTTATGTAATTTTTTTTTTGCATAGAAATGATAGTATTTTCAAAATAAATTAACAGCGAAGCTAATTCAGAAGTTTTTCAAAAATGTGAACAAGAACCTACGGAATGAATGTGGGCTGCTCAAGACTCAAGATGGTTGGCGCTCTTCCGGGGGGAGGGGGGGGGCTACGATAAAGTAAGTAGGTACCTCCTTTTAAATCACCTTGCTAGGGGTTTTAAATCACAAAGAAGGCTACTCTTTCAAGCAGCGGAATCGAATCATAGACAACTATCATTTAATGTGGTTAGAGCCTATCGAACTTGGAAGAATGATCAAGAAAAATTTTTCCTCTAAGCTATCGAACGTACAGTTTGGGCAAAAGAGGCTGCAATATTACTTACAAACTTTTTAAAATTTGATTTTTATTTTTAGTTCCAGCTGTGGTGTGTTCCCGCTCGTAAGTTTATTTGTCCCACTAGTAGGATGATCGGGAAGAGACTTCCCGTTCGTCCCCCTATAATCTAAAATCGTCTCAGGGGGACCAACAGGAATACAATTTATTGCTTTCTCGATCGTCCTACCCAGGACGAAAGAGAATACACGCGTACTTTGATGGATATATTTGTTTATGTTGAGGTAGGTAATAAATAAAGAACTACATGTATCATAGTCATCATTTATTTACTTTAATCACGTTTAACTTGTTAGAGCTGAGACATCACTTACCATCAGGTGGGACAGTCGTCAAAAATATTCTAATTGCCAGGAATTGAACCCGCAGAAGGAGAATCGTTTATTCGCTACGCCAATCGTGCCGTCAATTACTTTATTTGGGTCGCCCGCGATTTTATTCGCGATGAATTTTCCTATTTATCCCGTAAAAGCCTGTCTTTACCTTCAATTTATATATTTTGATACAGTTCGGCAAAGAACCAGGAAAAATTGGGAGCGCCACTGGCGCACTTCTCATACTATAATTCAAAAGTGCAAGTTATTTGGTAAGCTTACATATTATGTCTACTTACTTACATATTACAAATATATTAAAATGAATCACTTTTAAGTTATTTAAGTACTAAAAAACTTCGTTTTTAAGATTTTTATTTTTAGTTCCAGCTGTCTGCCACCGCCTCAAAATCTTTTCTGCCAAGCTGTACCTCGGGTTACAATAATAAATTTTCGTAGGAATCGCAATTATTTTAGATAATGTAGCTTTATGTGAAAAAATTTGTTAAATCTAGTTCTTGAGTTTATCCATTACAAACAAACATAAAGAACTAATATCTTGATATACTACCTGAAATTCACGCGGCTTCGCCCTCGTCAGCGTAAGAGTCAGTTTTTTAGTGCAATTACGTCAGTTTCATCATATCATTATTTATCAACGACTTCATCTCGCCTCCTCTCTTTCGCACAATATCGCATATATATTACCTTTCATCTACAGTATGGAAGAATAGTTCCTCCATTACTGAGAATTTCTTAAAAAGAAACACAATAATCCCTCCCGTTCCAGGTATCCAAGATCGAGGAACTCGCGCTTGCCAGCTAGACCACGAGGCAGTCTAGTTTATTATTGTCTCCAATCAAATGTTCTCTGATTGTAACACAATATTCGTTGTCCTCAAATCTCTGATTAGATCACCACGAGATCTAATCAAGAAATGAGCACAACTTCTAGGACCGAAGACAATAATTCATTCTCTTTCGTTTTTTTCTTTTCATTGTATCGTCTTTTGACCTCTCTCCATTTTTTCCGTTGACGTGCGGCCTCTTTTGGTGACAAGTCCGATATATTTTTTCTAAGCGAATTCATTCTATCTAAATTTCTTTTACACTGAGCCTTATATTCTTCTGGACGATATTTTCTTAATTTTTCTCTGTATCGCCTCTTCCTTTCGGCAGCAGTGAGCGGGATGTTTTGACCTGAAAAAATAATAATCTTTAACAACTATGGTGGTGTTGCCACAAGGATGTCACAGGTAAGATAGAAATGGCATATTAAAAAATACTGTCTCGTTGGTCTAGTGGTAGCGAGCGCGACTGCTGAGCACGAGGTCCTGGGTTCGATCCCTGGGTCGGGCAAAGTGTTATTGGGTTTTTCTATTAGGAAATTGACAACATTTCAAATTTGACATGACCACAAAACAAAAATACCATTTCTTTATTTTTGCGTCCTGAGTTCAAATATATATATTTTTTAATTTTTTATTTATTCATTTCAGAGAAAAAAAATAAAATTCAAAAAACATGTGATGACGTCATAGCAATGGCTCATTGAGGTAGTTACCTTTGCCTAAGTATTCCAATGCCCAATTAGATGATAATATTAATGTCAAACAAGACATACGTCATGTCAATCTGTCAATGTCACATGAAATAGGCTTGGAACAAAGTAGGCTTGAGCAAAAAATATCGATATTTTTCCATACAACTATCGATATATATCGTAGATATTTTAAATTACAATAATATATAAATATTTATTTTAGTATCAGTTTCATAAAAAATTCGATGTATTTTTTAACGCTACTCTGGTTTCGAGTTGAATGTTACTAGATACTCCTTGCATGTTCCTCGCGCAGTCGCGTTTCGCATAGCTACCTACTTTAAAAAATCCCGTCACAATCTACATACTTCGCGTTTAATACAGATTTTGCACCGCAACATTTTGTCCGCTTGTATAATGAAATAAATCCTAAAAATCAATTCCAAGTTGTTATTGATTTTTTCTTTCTACGAAACTCGAGCTTAACGATGTTTTTATCACTTGCCCATCCTTATCCCTACGACATATTGACAATGACTTTTTTTTTAATGGGTTATAGTAAAGCAAAGGTATTAAGCACCCGTTGTTCCATAAGTATGACGTCATTTGGCGCTTACGTCGTTTTAGAATACACTGATTTTCAAAGTTAAAATTATGAATGAAAAGTATATAATTTCCTAAAACGGAAAAATATGGGTGCCCTAGTTTTGGATTTACTTTTACATAACGTAATAATACATGCAGGTTAAAAAAATGAAATGTTGTCAATTCTCAGTAGCAGCATGGAGTCTGGAATTGTTGCTGGTTAATGGCAATAGCCTCGCCCCCTATTACAAGGGACTTATATCCGGCGAAACGTGGGTGTACTACAATCTGCCTACCCCCTCTGGGGAATACAGGCATGAGTTTATAAAAAAAATTGAATACCAAAAAGTGATATGACTGCTAATAGAAATGAATGAAAGAAGAAATCCCCAACCTTATTTAACTAATAAGTAAGAATTCTTATATATTTTTTTTAATGAAATTAAGACAAGTGTTCTTTAGAAAACTAACCAACAATACGCAGCCTGACCTATTGGTCGTAGACTTGAAAGGGTTTACAAAAATGCTTTTCTGAGCAAGTAATACAAGGGATGGAAATTTTAAAATCCAAACAAGGTGGCGGGCAAAGCTTGTCCGATATTTGTTACTAAGACTCACTTGATAACCATTGGTTCTCGTGAAACTGTATTGTTGAGTCCTGCGGTCCAGTCGGGATAGCAGATTGCTTCAATCTCTTTCTACCACTGCTTGAATACGCAGAGTCATCGAAATGTTGTCCGCATAACATCTTGTGGCTCACATGCAAGGCTTTCAGTGACTCTTCAGATGACCAGTCCTCATGTGGGTAACAATATGAAGCCCAAGCACGGGCCCTGAAATTATTATAATTAATAAATAATTTTATTTTTAATTTCATCATTATAATTTCAGCCATAAGTCGTCACTGCTGAACATAGGCCTCCCCCCATGACTTCCAGATTGATAGGTTGTAAGCAACCTTCATCCAGCAGCTTCAGCAGCATTAGGTTGTCTGTCCACCTTGTGGGCAATATTGATATATTTTAAATAAATCATTGCAAAATAGTTCAATACTAACTCTTCTATTAGTGAATTATTTTTTTTAATTTACTTTTTAAGTAGGTAACTATTATGAGCATTCCACAATTTAAAAGTATGGTCAAATTACAACCAGTAGTTACTTCTTTAGCCTGCCCTGGTCACATGTTACTTGGGGTCGCGCAAATATCAACCAATAGACATACTATTATCATCATCATCTGCCTAGCCTTTTCCCAACTATACATACATACATACAGACATATAGACATACTATTATATAGACATAATATTGCTAGCGAAACCCAGCCAAGTTTTGTTGTGCTAATAGCTCAACCAATGAAAATTATTGTCACAAGATCAAAGTCTATGAACGAAATAATAAATAATAACAGTATTTGTAAAGTTAAAATTACAGAAAACAATGTACTTACTTAGTTGTCCCAAGTTTACCGGGCAAAGGAAATCTATGAAAGCTCACGTTCGCATCGTCGGAAGTAACGTGACACTTTGCACATTTTCTTTTACGTTCACTGGCCATGTTAGCAATATTTAATATATTCTTGAAACAATATGATTCAATTGCGATTTCACGGGTGTACGTCTAGCAAGGCAAATAAAGAGCCGAAATACACGAATTACAAATTATTGTGTTAAGTCTTTATTTCGTGACCGCACGTAGATATAAATTGAGGGTTATATTGAATCTGTATAAACTTAAGTCATTAAAACGACGAAAATGTTGCAACAACAAACTGTTAAAAGCAAAATAAATAGTGAGATTAATTTATCATTCACTTATTTTGAAGAGTAAAATTCACGCAAGACATCAAAACATGAAAACAACAGCTTTTCTTTCTTTTTTTTAGTGGTCAAGTGTCAATGTCACTGTCAGACAAAGACGGTCAGTCTCCAGCAACCAAAGAGTACAATCACAGATCACAACAGTTATAGACTTGTGCTCGGAGTACACCCTACATCATAACGCGATAATTTTGTTCCAGCCTATATCAACCTAATAATGTCCAACAGAGATGGCGTGATAGTTATCGCGTTACCACAGAACATAATACCCTAAAGGGGTTAAGTGGTGAAGACGCAGTTGTAGTCCTAGCATTAGTAGAATTAAAAAAATATACCTACTCACAATCCTGTTCTTTAAAGATGAAGGACCCCTAGAATTCAGAGGAGAAATAAATACTATGGAAAAAATACTATGAAAAAAAAAAAACTTAGGTAAAGAGCACGTATGATATTACGGCTTTACTCGCTTAAATTAGCCGCTTTATTCTATGAACAGCTGTCGTTGGCCAGCTTAGAGGAGTTTTTTTTCTAATATTGCGATCATGGAGGAAAATTTCGAGGGTGCGATAATCGTTGATTGAGAAACGTAAATTATTTCATGAGTTTTACGTTCCGTTTCATGCTGCGCGCTACATTACCAGTTTTATTTCTCAAAGAATGGGATTAAAAATCCCGTAAATCTTTTTGAAACGGGTCCTACAGGCGGTCAAGATTCTTCTGGACGAGGCCAACTCGTGTATTTTACCTGTGACTAAAATTTCCGTAGGACCTTTTAAAAAAGCAGAAAATTATACATAACAATGAAACAAAAAATAAATAAGAAATGTTTCAAAACATACCTTCTTAATTCTTGGTGTTAATTTTATTTGTCAGTCATCAGCATCACTTACGTTTCATTTCACTTCTAATAAAATAATCACAATGAGAGTATTTAAAATTAGTGTAATTAGAAATATTTTATACCTAACATTTCTATGAAGGATTATAAAATGTTTAACATGCATTTTTTTAAAGTTACATAGTACACATGGAAATATGAACCTTAACATGTTGCTGTGTGTACTAGTATAGAAAACTATCATCTATCAAAATCTACGTATCTGTCACCAACTTCATCCGCCACACTTTTAGATAATAAAAAGTAACCAAATTTTTCTCTCTGGCCCATAAGAGTACCAAATCCTTACAAAACCCCATTTATTTATCCAGGAAAGGTGAAACCGCTAGTCTCCTGAGCGTCTTTAAATTTCATTAACCACTTACCATCCATAAATGTTTTTAAAAACTTACCAATATGATAAGATTTATACATTTCCAATGAATCATCGTGATATAGTTTGCTATATGTATGGTCAGCATGTTTCCTTCTCTTGAAGTAAGTGTGATCAATAAGAGGTTTAATATTTTCTAAAAAAGAAATTATATGGTTACCAATATGAATGTAATACATCGGAATTAAATTGGATCAAATAATTAAATTTTCTTTTAAAATAATTATGCAATTTTGTTTAGCTGTGGGACATAGTAGGCTAACAAAAAAAAATGTTTATGCTGATTCTGTTCTCATTCTTTTTTATGCATTGACTATGGTATACTTGAGAAGACTGCCTTATGACCGACTGATCAGGGCACAAAGACTAGAAAAATGTGTACTGAAGTCAGACTACTATTATTATAAATAGATTGAAAGACATTTTCCAGTAAAAAATAAAACATAAATATTATTATAATGTTATCTATTCTGTATATAAATGATATATTAAGTAGTTCATATATTTACAACTTAGTGAAGAATTTATTGATTACTTACGAGTTATTTCGTTGTTAATTACAGAGTTTGGAGGAATTCCACAGAAAATTTCTTTTTTAGTGAATAACGTGGGATAGGCTCCGGCACGAAGTCGAGACCTCTTGCATGCTGACGAAATGAACCTTTCCTCAAAATGATTTTGACAAACAAAATGCTTATTTAAATTCTGGAGAGTCGTCTTTCGCAATCGTTGGTAAGTAATGCTTTCTAACCACTTAAGAGACCCAGTTTCTGATTTTGGGAAAGCATACAAAAACGAGTTGTCTCGTCTACTATTACATTTAGCAATACAACAATTGTTATACATATTTTCTAAAATAACGTTTTAAATATTGAGAAGATATTTTCGAATAAATCTGCTACACAGTGAGAGTAAGATACAGTGATACACATACACAAATTATTTGTTATCAGATAAAGCACAACAGTCAACAGGTCAGCACACACACAACTAATGACATTGACAAGTGACAGAAACAACAGATGTTATTGACGTGCAATAAACCAAAAATGGCGGCCAAAATACTGTCATCTACAATAAGTGACCAACGAAAAATTTCTAAAATAAAGACTACCAGGTTTAGACTCCACATCATATATTCAATAATAGATAGGTACAGCTTGGCCAAAAAGAGTCTGGAAAAATTGGGGGCGCCGCTGGCGCACTTTTCACACTACAATTCAAAATTACAAGTTATTTAGTGCTTACATATTTCTATGACGAGTTTTTTGTCATTATTTATAATCAAATGAATCATTTTTATTTTATTTTAGTACTCACAAACTAAGTTTTTAAGATTTTTATTTTTAGTTCCAGCTGTCACCGCCTCAGTCTCTTTTTTGCCAAGCTGTACAGCTTAAAAATAAAAATCTTAAAAACTAAGTTTGTGAGTACTAAAATAACTTTCATGTGATTCATTTGATTATAATTAATAACAAAAAAACTCGTCATAGAAATATGTAAGCACCAAATAACTAGTAATTTTGAATTGTAGTATGAAAAGTGCGCTAGTGGCGCCGCCAATTTTTTCAGACTCTTTTCTGCCAAGCTGTACATATTATAGTTTTGCAGTCTACTTTAAATATCGTATAAGAAATTTCACATTATCATAATGTGTAAATAAACTTACCAGTATCCTCGTGAGATAATGCGGGTATTCCAGTTAATATTTCTTCATCGGAGAACAAAGATGTGTAAGCAATGTTCAGGAGGCGAGACTTCGAGGTAACAAATCTTTTTTCAAAATGTTTATGACAAACAAAGCGTTTGCTGAGCTCAGCAACACTTAAATCCCGCAGATTTTCACTTTTAAACACGACACTGGCAGAAATTGCTGAAGTCATTAGCAGATTGCCATAAACAAGGAAAAAAAAACAATTTAACCACTTTGTCAGTCGAATCTTAATAAAAGCGGGAAACACATGAAGCTTAATGTTTTGACGAACGCTGTTACAATTTGAAACACTGCAATGGTAATACATGTCGAAATCTTTGATTATTTTAAAAGGTGGAAATATATCTGAGCCGTACTCACTTAGAAGTTACGTGCTTATGTTACGCTCAAACAACAAGTGAACCATAGACTTATTATAGATGACTACGCAATAGATAGCAAGCCACCACACACAAATTATCACTGATTTGTCGTTGTTTCGTAATTTCCTTAATAGTTTCAATCACTTGATGGTTTATTCCACACACCATTGGTATTTTGTTTAATAATGCCTTTAATGAGTTCACACTAGGTCTTCTTCTTCTTATCGTGTGGTTGATGAACAACCTGGTGTCAGAGTTTAAACCGCCCGTAGGCCTCTGACATGGCTTTACACACCATTGAAAAATCTCTCAGGTGTGCTGGTTTCATCACGATGTTTTCCTTCACCGTTTTAGCAACTGATAATTAATTTATAATACGCACATAACTTACGAAAAGTCAAAGGTGCGCGCCTTGGAAACAAACTCGAGACCTCTGACTTGTCAGTCGACGGTCATACCACTAGGCTATCAGTGCTGAAACCTAGGTAAACAAAAGATTCTGCTTAATAGCCTATAACATGAGCTAGACTTTTTGTACATACTTAAAGCTAAAACTTTGTCATCTAGTGTCCATCTTCACCCGGTTAACTTTCTAGGCACATTTTTTAATTGGCTTTGTAGTTCGTCGCGGGACGATGGTAAGAGACCCGATGGAATGACATTGATTCCGTGGAGGATGGGGCGGCCCTTGGTATGGGACGCCACCTGCGTTGACACGTTGGCGCCGTCTCATCTTCCTGGAACCCAATGTAGGGCAGGCGCAGCGGCGGAATTAGCCGAGGCCCTCAAAAGGCGCAAATATAGTACCCTGGATAGCGGCTACTTATTTGAGCCTTTTGGGGTCGAGACGCTGGGGTCGTGGGGGCCGGGAGCCCGAAAAATGTTTTAAGAACTATCGGGGCGTCTGGTCGAAGCTACCCGGAATCAAAACGCTGGCCTATACCTAGCTCAAAGGCTTAGCATTGCCTTTCAATGTGGCAATGCAGCCAGCATTTTGTGAACATTGCCCACTGGAAGCGGTCTTTTCTTAGAGCATTAAACCAACGGTCTTTTAGATTAAGTTTTTCTCTTTTTATTTTATTTTTAGTGTCCGTTTTTAGTTTTAGTTGTATTATGTTTATAAAAAATATTTGCCTTAATAAAAATAAGATTTACTTTGTAGCATTAAATAAAATGGACTGCCGAGTTTCCTTTTCTTTAAATTCTTCACTGCATCATCATAGTGCAATGAAGTAAATAAATCCCTTTTGCATTTTTTTAATACTTTGGAATTTCTTTCGCAGTCTCAATACCTATTTCAGTTAAATTTTGTCTGCACTTTTTATATAACTCCTGCTTTCTGGATGTTAATTCCGAAAACTTCTTAACATCCAGGTCCTTTAATAAGCCTTTGCTTTTACCTGTTTCCTGTAAAACAAATTAACATATTGATATTTGTTTCACTGGGTTTATCTCACTTCTCGTGGAAAACCAAAACAGGGTTTATTTGTAAAACACCAGCATCCTTAAAAGGGGTCATTAAACTCATCATTATGAACAACTCTTACTATGGCAAAAAAAAATCAGCTGTTCCATACATTTATGTTCACATGACTCAACAAAATGTATGGAACAGCAGATTTTTTTTTGCGATTTCAGGGTTGGTCCCATAGCACAGAATAACCGAAAAGTTGTTCAGAGTTTAATGACCCCTTTTAAGGATGCTGGTGTTGTATGAATAACCCTGTATATGCAATTCAGCTACTTAACACATTCTAAGATTGATATTCAATTTTAGATTAATTAAACGTAAGTACTAGGTTAATATAAATTACACTTACATCCATATTTTTAGGTGGTTCATCTCGTAACAGGACCAAAAGACTTTGAGCTTCAGTTGGAATGGCAAACTTATTCAATCGTGTTTTGGCACTGCTAGTAAATGACGCATTATCAAAATGATTCCCACATAGCATCTTATGCTGTTTGTGTAGCATCACCAATGCTTCATCTGTAGTCCAATCATCATTGGGAAAACAAAATTTTGCCCAAACTCTGGCCCTGAAAAAGATTTTTGTATTATTAGAAAAATAAGTGACAAAATATTGTTTAATTTTAGCAGTAGCTGTTAACCAAGTCACATTCATGTTTGCTCGCCTGATTGTTATAGCACTGAGATCAATCAATGAACAACGGTATTTATTTAAATATTATTATTTACTTAGTAGGTTAAATTAGGGCAAAATTTACTTACTTTAAAGATCCATGCATGGACGGGAGAGGAAACCTGTGAAAGGTCAAAAGAGGATTTTCTTTTGAGGTTATACCACATTTAACGCACTTAATATTATTGCCTTTTCCGACCATTGTGAAAACCACAAAAAAGCGTCAGTATCGCACAAAGTAAAGAGTCTCTATCTCGTAATAGAAGTTTTCACAACACAAAAGCGTCAATTTCGCACAGCACAAGAGTCTATATCTCAAAATTCGATAAAATAACTAGCACAGGAAACAACACAATAACAAAACAGTAAAAAATTATGGTAAAAAAACTCAAAACAAAGATTTTTCCGTTTCGATTCAAGTTTGAGTTGACATTTGACAAGTTGACAGTTGACAAATGTTGTTGTTAATATAATTCGCCAAAAGGCAGGCAAAGGTTTAAACCATACAGCCTTGTCTTATTTTTATTTTCTTCCGTTATGATGATGATGATGATGATGAATATGATGATTCATGTCAAAGTAAAGCGGTGGCTACTTTAGTAAGACTTAATTATTGGATAATTTGTGTCAACCCGGAAAAACACATTTCGCACTATTAATATATTCATATTCACCTTAGAGTATATATAGAATAGAGCAATCCTACAGAAGTATGAACCGTGAGCCAAGTATGAACAACGCGGCCGCGACACGAGCTCCGTTTGCGATCATACCTCGATCGACTGCTGTTTAACTAGGCTCCACGAGCGAAAAAGTTACATTTTAGCTTATATCATGGTTAACTGCTGAGTTAAATTTTGAAAAACGTCTAGAAAACTTAATTTGAAAAAATGACATTTTAACATTTCTATATTTATTTATTCTTTATTTCGAGCATCTTGGCTCATAGATACACTTACACATAATTATACAATAATATTATACACTAATACATAACTAACATCATATAAAAATACTATAATAACATACTTTTAGGATCAGAAGTAAGATAATTTTAAAAAGCACAAATTAGTCATAGACAGCCGATGATAATAAATGAATTCAATCAGAGTAAACAACCATACCGATTACAAATAGCGCCGGCAACCTCACCGTCCAGAGATAGCTGACCAAGATCAGGAATAATTTCAACTGTCAGCCACCTTTTTTATAGTGAATGACAGGTGACGTCACTAAACGCCATCAACTAAGGGCTTTTTATCCTTATACGGGCTTTTTATCCTTATAATACAATATAAAACTTAACTAACATAAAAAATACTATACATAAACAATAAGCTATGTCACACTTAAATTGGCGTCGTGTGTTTCGCTGTGTCGGGTATTCGGCCACGGAACCGCCGGAACACTACTCCTTTCGGCCAAAACTCTTCCTTGGTGAAAGTTGGAAGATGTTCAGTCAGTACTCTCACCACAAAGGAATTGAAGTTCACACTGTGACGAGAGTCCAACCGTTTGACCCTCAGGGTGAATTTGGCCTTCATGCGAATGTACTCTACAATCTCCTCGACCTTTGTAGAGTAATGCAGCCGGGACACGTACAGCAGCGTCTCTGGCACCGCAGGACGCAGCAGATGATTTGGCCCGGTCGGTGCGGTTCCACATTTGTTCTGACAAGCAGGCTTCTTCCTCTTCTTCTTCTCCACCTTGATGAAGCCATCCTCGTCGCATCTATCCTTCTCGGGACAACCCTGTGATGGATCCTTGCGGATTGTTTCACAACTCTGCTTATCCCTTTGTTGTTATATTGAGACCTGCTTCCGCTCCGCACAAGGCAATGTAGTTGACGTTATCACTCTATATTTTCTTGAGTACTCTATGATATTCACTATAACAAATGCACTTTAGTCAAACGAAATCTCATAAGTCCACCGAAATCATCAAAATTTAGATCGAAATAACATTTTTTCGCGAATAAAAATTAATAATTAAAAAAAATAAAAAAGTTTAATAGCAATTACCCAATTTGTTAAATCTGCGACATCTGAGCATTTAATAATATCATAATATGGTTTCTTTATAGGGCCACATAACAGATGGAGCCTCTATCTTAAAGAAACACAAATCTCCTCCAGTTTGGGGTGATCAGAGAAACGTCAGTTCAATCACAATCACAGACTCACGGGCTCTGCTCTGAAGAAGAAAATTGAAATTATTGAATTGAATTGGAGTTTTTGTGCTATGTTAACATATAAGTTATCACTGTTCTTTATTATGAAGTCTAGAAAGTCGTATTGAATCGCATGGGAGACGAAACGAGAGCGAAATTCCCGTCTCTTGTATCGTTATGATCATACTCTCTTCGTATTTACGATCACATTTATGAAATACAACAATACGTACTTTATTTTGTGTTCCTGTACATGTCAACAGGAAATAGTCAACGAATACGAAGGAGAGCACAATTATTTGACATAGAACCAATAATATCTGTGCATAGAACCCATTGTAAAATACAAATGATTTTTTTTGTTTCCGTGCTGTTGACTTACGACATAGACTCATATTATTTGGTGAAGACTTGTAGTGAAAGTGCAAGCTTTGATTTCAATTAAAGGCTACAACTGAGGGCTACAATGTCTAGTGAACGTAAACGTAGTAACGTGAAAAGAAAAAAGTGCGCTAAATGTCACATAACTTCGGACGACGATCCGAATTTGACCTTTCACAGATTTCCACAATCTACAAATTGGACAAAGTAAGTACCTTTATTGTGAAATTACTACTGGCTCCGTACCTCAAAAGGAGGTCAGAGCGTCGTTTTAGGGGTGGAGTATATGTAAGGGGGCTCTATGAGACGCAACAGAACTCCAGGATCACATTGTTGTCCATTGTTGGTTTAGACCCTTTATCTCAGGAACGCGTAGAGGTATTGAGTTTAAATTAAAACTATTTACGCAAGTCTACAGTCCCTTGAAGCTGTAAAAAAATCTAAATTCTAAGTTAACGTTAAAACAAGATATGGCTCTTTTTGCTGCATAAAACATATTTCGACACTCAAGGGAATTAAATTTTTAGGGTACATCCCGATGACCTAGAACTATGAAATTGTGTGTTTTTCATCCTTCTACCCATCATTCCAGCCAGTCCAGGTCTGCAATAATTTCCTCTTGTGGGGTCACCATTGATCCAAGGTATTTTGCCCAGAAGTTGGCCATCCCATTGCTTTCCAATTTTTTTTATAAGGCACAATGTAAAAGAAATTTCCAACAGGAAATAAGCAGACGTTTCCTCTGCCTGATATTTATGAGATACACACCGCCAATTGCTTTAAGATTTTTCAATTATTTCAGGGCCCGTGCATGGGCTTCGTATTGTTACCCAGATGAGGATTGGTCGTCTGTAGAAGCACTGAAAGCTATCAGCCACAAGATGATATGCGGGCAACACTTCGAGGACTCGGCATATTTAAGTAGCGGTAGAATGAAGAGATCTGCCATCCCGACTGGACCGCAGGACCTATTTTTATTGTCTCGCAAGGACCAATGGTTGTCAAGTAAGTCTTTTTATCTTAGAGGAAAAATTTTTTGTTTGTCATTAGAGGTAGGGATAACTATATAAGCGTGTCCGTTTTTTTATTGTCTAAAGAGACGATTCTGAGTTAATTATTCCTCCTACAGTCGTTCTGGATGGACATTATACAGCTGAGCATTAAATATTTTCACTCATTATTTCTTTTTATAGAATTATTGGGATAAATAATAATATTTTTTTAATATTGCTAGTAAACGTCAATCAAATGAACAAGATAGTTTGTCACATACGTAACAGACAGTGCAGACTTTCTTAGGCTCTTTCCAGTCCATTATTCTTCCAAGCTTTATATTATTACAGGTTTTATTTAACTTGCAAAAGGTTTCGATCAAATCTTGCGAGTTGAATTAAAACCTCTTTCCCCATATCGTATGGTGTTGAATTTTCGGGAAGGTTGGAAGTTTAAGGGAAAGATAGTTTTTGTTGTGTCAATATTGTAATGATTTTAGAACCATAATTGGTCATCATCATATCGGCTGGAGCTTGTGTGAGATCTGTGCTTTGTTAAGCTTAAGTGCTTAACAAAATACTTTTAAAAAATTTAACAAAATCTATCGCCTAATCGTGGTGTGTTAAACTCCCGAGCTCGCTTTGCTCGCTCAAACAAGTATTATCTTTCTTCAACAGTTTAACGATGAACCAATGGTTACAGACAAAAAACACCCAGATGCTCTTAGTCTTATATTTGGGTGTTCTATATGATAGAAGCGAAAAAAAAGTGATTTTGGAAAAAAATTTTTTTTTTTTCGAAATTTTTGTTTTTCCTCAGCGCCTCGTTACGTACAGTCCAACCGTCAACCCAAAAAACCATAATTAATTATTTTTTTTCTATAGGTCAGAAGATCACACTCACCCACGCCGAACGGAAAAGGCGGTACAGAGAAAATTTAAGAAAATATCGCCCAGAAGTATACAAGGCTCAATGTAAAAGAAATTTAGATCGAATGAATTCTCTTAGAAAAAATATGTCACCAAAAGAGGCCGCACGTCAGAGGACGAAATGGAGGGAAGCGCAGGACAGATACAATGAAAGAAGAAAAATAAAAGCGACCGAACTGTTGCCCTCGGTCCTGGAGGTAGTCCTCATATCTTGATTAAATCTTATAGAGATATGAGGACAATGAATGTTTTGTTAAGATTTACTCGGAGAACTTTTTAATTCAAGATAATTAAAATCATCTCAGTCTAGCGGACGCAAACGTGATCGCTGAGCGAGAGATCCGGGTATCCAGTGCCGTAGCGTGCGGGGGACAGGGGAACCCTTCGTGCGCGAATCCGACTCGCACTTGGCCGGTTTTTTTCTACGTAGTCTCAGTTACAGCTCTAGAGAGCTCAGATTGATTAACCGGACTTTTAGCGAGACCTAAAAGGCTTCCAGCTAAAGCAATTAAGCTAAATTTAGAGCAACTGCAGTTAAGTGCGCCTCCTAATGGGACTCGAGCCTCGACATGCTAGGGACTAGTCTTCTTCTTATCGTGTGGCTGATGAACAACCTAGTGTCAGAGTTTAAACCGCCCGTAGGCCTCTGACATGGCTTTACACACCATTGAAAAATCTCTCAGGTGTGCTGGTTTCATCACGATGTTTTCCTTCACCGTTTTAGCAACTGATAATTAATTTATAATACGCACATAACTTACGAAAAGTCAGAGGTGCGCGCCTTGGAATCGAACTCGAGACCTCTGACTTGTCAGTCGACGGTCATACCACTAGGCTATCAGTGCTTATTAGGGACTAGTGAAAATGGCGAAAAAAAACTATTTCTTATTATTTCTAACTAGCTTTTGCCAGTGGCTTCACTCGTGTTAATAAGGAATTTGAAATTCAATCATGATTCGAAAGACACGTGGCGCCATCTATTATCATAAGATCGTTATTGTTGTTTTCCTCGGGAACAGTATTTTTTTCGTGATGAAAGGTATCCTATGTCCGTTTTTGTACACCTGACAACTTATACGCAAAATTGCAGGATGACCAGTTTTGTGGTTTAGGCGTGAAAAGGTAACAAACAAACTTACTTTCGCATTTATATTTAATTAAATTTATTAAAGTTAGGAGGTACAACTTATCCTTAACTTCATACCTATTCCTAATTATTATCGTATACTTATATTGTACATACAAAATGAATATTTTATTTATTATATCATTAGTCTCTGACAAAGGAGCTGCAGGGAATACATTGACATAAGATAAATAGTTTATAATTAAAACTTGTATTTTTTAAGACAAAAAAACAAATAGAGATTTTAAATTTTAACGAAATAATATGTTTTTAATTCCTGAAAATTATCCTCTTGTAATAAATTTAATTTAGGTATATGTTGACTGTGGCATAATTATTATTATTATTCCATTTGTTAATTTATACACATATAAAATACATTTTTAAATGTGTAGAAATTGTTGGTCTAGTGGTAGCAAGCGCGACTGCTGAGCACGAGGTCCTGGGTTCGATCCCCGGGTCGGGCAAAAGTGTTATTGGGTTTTTCCATTAGGAAATTCTCAGTAGCAGCACGGAGTCTGGAATTGTGCCCGGTTAATGGCAATAGGCTCGCCCCCTATTACATGGGACTTATAAATAGCCGGCGAAACGTGGGTGTACTGCACACCTCTGCCTACCCCCTCTGGGGAATACAGGCGTGAGTCTATAAATAAATAAAAGTAAATATACAGCGTGTAACAGAAGTCCGAAATAATACATTAGGGGGTATAAGGTACCCTATAAACAATCCTTGAGCACAGGTTTTGGAACCGAACCCCAAACAATACTCGAGTAAACCACGGTCAAAGTTTTCACCAAAATCTTTCAAATACAGCCCTAGACATCATCTGAAAGGTGAAACAACACGAATCCGGTTATTTACCTTCAATAAATTCTTTAAGTAAGCACTAGGCACGCGTAGGATAATAAAATCTGTGATTATTGAAGAAAATGAAATCAAAATAATTATTTTGTATGAAAAAAAAAATGCCTCTTTTGCATTCAATATTTTCACAGGTGATTCTCTTCATGTTATACATACATGCCCTTAAGTATTATTTCGGACTTCTGTTACACGGTGTATATAAAAAAAATTATTTCGCCACTCTTCTCGATCTTGTGCCAAATCATGCCAATTTGGAAGAAATTACCAATTTCGTTCCGTCATCTCGTTCGCGGTCTGCCGCGACCACATCTTACTGGCATTATTAGAAAACATCATTACTTTAGCCATCTGAGACCTTTGCACTGGCACTGAAGCAAACTGCTGTAGGCCTGGGAGCACTTTACATCCTGTTGTTTTATAGACCATCCAAATTTTAGGAGTTTAGGTGGAGTAAGCGACTTACTTTTGTCTTCATCATCATCATCAACGTTAGTATTAGTCCACTGCTGAACATAGGTCTCTCACATGCGTGCCACTATTGTGCGCTCATTAGAGGTATTTGCCCATAATCGTTTCGCTGGGCAAGCGGGTTGGCGACGGTCATTCATATGGCTGATGAACAACCTGCTGGTATCAGAGTTAAAACCGCCCGTAGGCCTCCGACACGGCTTTACACACCGTTGAAAAATCTCTCAGGTGCTGGTTGTTACTAACAAAGTAGTGAGATGTGTCATAAAAATCAAACAATTTAATTATTTCAACAATTCTTTTATTAGAAGAATCATTAAATGAATATTAAATCATAATACACAGTACTCATAAAACTGAGTTTTTAATACGATACAAATTAGCAGTAATCACATAACGGCTTATCGGTGGTAATGTTATAAGTACAGTTATAATACTTCTGACAATGTCATTGTTAACGCCTGAAACAATAAGACCAGGCTGTATGGCTCAAACCTTTGCCTGCCTTTTGGCGAATTATAAGAACATTATACGCCTAAAATAACTATGGATGATGGAGAGTCGCGGAGCGCTGGCCAGCACGCGGAACTCATCCGTCTCTTGCAGATAGACGGTCCCAACAGTTTTTAAGTTATAATGTTGCCACTTTGCCAGTATCGTCAGTATGACGTAAATTTTCCCTGTTATTTTATATTATTATTATTATTTAAAAAATCGAATACCTAAAAGTATTTATTAAATGCATTATTCGAATTAAATATGTACCAACTTACAAGTGAGAAAAGATCGCTGGCCAGCACGCTGATCTCGTGCGTCTCTCGCAAATATACACAATCTTAAGACATCCTTCTGTATTTAGAGAGAGAGAGAGTGAATAGTTAATGCCTCCGACTGCGTTTGTGAACACTGTCTAAACTATGATCTATCTATAACTTGTTTCTATCTTTTTATTTAGAGCCCGTCCAGAAAGCGCGATTTACGCGCGTGTCCACGCGCGCGTATTGTTACTATAGTGTGAGGTAACACGCGAGAGCATCTGGACGGGATGTATGTAGCTCTAGTATCTCGAGAACGCGAGTGGACACGCGCGTAAATCGCGCTTTCTGGACGGGCTCTTAGCAGTCGGGTTTTTGATTTTTAATAATTTTAAAATGCACCATTCGATTAAGATGTTTCAAAATTGTTTACAACTTAAAACAAATGAGAAAATTAAGTATAAAGCATTATATTTCAGTAATTATGAATTTAATAACATGCGTTCGTAGATACGGCTACTACCCTGTTTTTTAAAATTACTTACCTACAATAATACCTTCATGATTTTACATAATTCCAGGGTAATTGTACAAATTGAATATAGCAACACAGTAATCAGGGTCTGCAACATAACGGCTAGAAGTATAATAACTATGAATGGACGATAGCCAGTTAGCCACCCTGCGTGTGTAGGTAGCAAAGTTTTTTAAGTACTTAATTATAAAACAACTTTTTATGATGGCACCATAGAGTATTCAAGAAAATATAGAGTGATAACGTCAACCACATTGCCTTGTGCGGAGCGAAAGCAGGTCTCACCATAGAAATGTTAAAATGTCATTTTTTCAAATTAAGTTTTCTAGACGTTTTTCAAAATTTAACTCAGCAGTTAACCATGATATAAGCTAAAATGTAACTTTTTCGCTCGTGGAGCCTAGTTAAACCGCAGTCAATCGAGGTCACGGCCGCGTTGTTCATACCCGTGCTCACGGTTCATACTTCTGTAGGATTGCTCTATTCTATATATACTCTAAGGATGGCACAGTATTCATACATGAACAAGATACTAATACTTATATCTATATCACAAACGCACATAATTAAAGAAGTATTTTTTATTCATACCACTATCATTAAAACTGCGTCGTGCGTTTCCATCCCTGGGACCATCTGGGAATGGGACGATCTGGGAATAGGACAAACTGGGAATGGGACGATCTGGGAATAGGACTATCTGGGAATGGGATCATCTGAAACAGAGTGGCGAGTTTGGAAATGGGACGTTCTGCTACCAAACCCTTTGGGCACATATTCTGCTCTTTGGGCACAAATAAGGCACAAACACAAAATTATGCTAACGTGAGCCACACGATTTTCCGCGCGTATCAGCACGTATTTTTACATGTGATTAACGCGTTCATTTACAGTCAGTGATTGATGCAATCAAAATCAACAACAACAATCAATACAACAGTTGTACTTACATAATTATACAAAATATTGTCTATGGTACAAGACATTTTCATCTGACTGGATCCAACACAGATTATAAACTAAATAAAACTTAAATCTACTAAGATCAATCTCCGCTGTCACAGAACTTTAACTTTTAACCGTAATAAAGACATAATATAGTCTCAAACTTTCGCGAACACTCAACATAATGAAACAACTTTTTAACGGATATAACTCGCGTTTTTATTTTGATAATACAATCCTGACGTTTCAATCGAAATGTCAGGATTGTATTATCAAAATAACATATAATACAATCCTGACGTTTCGATTGTAACGTCAGGATTGTATTATGCGCGAGTTATATCCGTTAAAAAGTTGTTTCATTACGTAATAAAGACACTTGGAAATTTCATTAATATCTAATTTACGTTCTTAATTGATCTAAGACTCCACTGACTAACAGTGAGGGAAAATATCGAGAAGAAACCAGGACTTAATAGTCTGAAATCGCCAACACGCAGTAACCTATCGTGGTGATTAATGTTTGATCCTTAGAGTATTTAAGAAAATATAGAGCAACCCTATAGAAGTATGAACCGTGAGCACGGGTATGAACATCGCGGCCGCGACACGAGCTCCGTTTGCGATCATACCTCGATCGACTGCGGTCCAACTAGGCTCCACGAGCGAAAGAGTTACATTTTAGCTTATATCATGGTTAACTGCTGAGTTAAATTTTGAAAAACGTCTAGAAAACATAATTTAAAAAAATGACATTTTAACATTTGTATGGTGAGACCTGCTTTCGCTCCGCACAAGGCAATGTGGTTGACGTTATCACTCTATATTTTCTTGAATACTCTATGGTTTGATCCTTCTCTGTATGAGAAGAGACCCGAGTCCTACAGTGAGACAGTCACAAGCTGATACAGGATACATAACTATTTAATATTCTTTTCTTTTTTCTTTCTTATCGTATGGTTAATAAACAACCTGGTGTCAGAGTTTAAACCGTCCGTAGGCCTCTGACATGGCTTTACACACCATCGAAAAATCTCTCAGGTGTGCTGGTTTCATCACGATGTTTTCCTTCACCGTTTTAGCAACTGATCATTAATTTATAATACGCACATAACTTACGAAAAGTCAGAGGTGCGCGCCTTGGGATTGAACTCGAGACCACTGACTTATCAGTCGACGGTTATACCACTAGGCTATCAGTGCTTTTAAATTTAATATTGGTGCCAATTCTCTTGCACGCGTTCTAAACTAATTTAGACTCACTATCTCTCTTTCTAACAGAGATCATTAGAAAAGGATAGAAGATTTTTAGAGCTGTCAAACTAGTCCATTTGAGTGATATCAACGAGAATTTAGTCGGCATGTCGTAGAGGTCTCGTCTAATTTCACGTCAATTGCAAGGACGTAGACTAATTTGACAGCTCTGATTATTTGTTGTCCTTTTTCGATGGTGTTTATTAGAAAGAGATATAGATAGACTAAAATTAGTTTAGCGGGATGTACAAGAGAATTAGCACCATTAACTATTCAACTCTCAATATTCTGAGAGAACAAGTCATTTTTGGGGAAGAATTTGTTCCAGCGCATGAGGCCGACCCTGTGCACTCTCCGCCTGTGCCTGTACAGCATGTGAGGGGACCTGAACGACGAGGAACAGATGTCGCACGGGAAGCAACGGAACTCGTTGTGGGAGTACTTGTGCCGGTCGAGGGCTGTTTGGTTCTGAAATTGAAAAAACAAACATATATTTACATAAATATAATTACATAAGGTGCTTCTAAATTATCTGCCATTTTTATGTTAAGGTATATTTTACCTACATTTCTTTCCATCCAAAGGTTGTCTGGAAGAAATTGCCTTGTGCGATAAGACCGCCCATTGTACTATTTTTTGTTTATCTTTGTATCCCTATATTGTTTTGTTAAATGGTGTACAATAAAGAGTAAATAAATAAATAAATAAATAAATATATTTTTTTTTCTTTTGCCTGCGTTTTATTGCGTAGGCCTAATTCTGCTCCATGCTCCAATTTTTTTTTTACTGTTCCGGGTACCAAATTTCTTCACTATTATAATCTAATCCAGGGCTGTCCAAACTATACACCTTCGCGGGCTAATTAAATTTCATACAAAAGCTGGAGGGCCAGAAAAATATTTTCAGTTGCAAGACAGAAGATAAATAATTATACCAAGTATTGAGTACATGTTTTGACAACGAATAATATTATCCAAACTATTTGTGTCCAAAACTATTTTTAGATTAAAATGTGTGTCGCGGGCCGCATGAAAACAAGCCGCGGGCCGCATGCGGCCCGCGGGCCTTTGTTTGGACAGCCCTGATCTAATCTATATACCCAATACTTTCTCCCATTGCAACCGTGGCAAATAATTTAGAAGCACCTTATATACATATACATTACATTATTATTATATTTATCTGTAGTTAATTATATACAGGGTGGAATGTTGTAATGCCACCTGGAGGGGAAGTACTCTTAATACTTTAGATAGAAAATTTTACTCAAAGGAAACATTCCTTTATTTTTGAAAAGAAAAAAAACTGCATTAAAGATTTTTAAAAATTCGCTTGCCGCACACGGTAATCGAACCGACTAAAATCTGTAAAAGTTGCACCGTGTACTTTTATTGCATTGATTGTTAGGGTCAATAAGGATGAAATCTCTTTAACAAACTTCATAAATTGAATAACATGAAAACAATTAAATTTTAAATTAATTTAATTATGCACAAAAATTTAAACTAACTTATTAATTGCTCGAAATGGGCTCCATTTTCAGAAGTTAAATGAATGGAAAACAATGAAATCTTAAATTATTAATTCAATGGGTCAAGCTAAAGCACTTTTACTCAAAGATCTATCTGTGTACTTATGTTATTAATTAATTATTATCATTGACGTCATTTATCCATCGAAATGACGAATTACTATTTATTTATTGACCCTAACAATCAATGCAATAAAAGTACACGGTGCAACTTTTACAGATTTTAGTCGGTTCGATTACCGTGTGCGGCAAGCGAATTTTTAAAAATCTTTAATGCAGTTTTTTTTCTTTTCAAAAATAAAGGAATGTTTCCTTTGAGTAAAATTTTCTATCTAAAGTATTAAGAGTACTTCCCCTCCAGGTGGCATTACAACATTCCACCTTGTATATATGGATTTAGATTGATTGGGAACATACAGTTTCGGGTAGTTCGATGTTCAGTCTGTACAAAATAGTGTTACTTACAAAGTATCCATTGCCACACTGATCACAAATGAAGTTCCGCTGCCTGTCGATCATGTGTCGTGTGGAAGCTCGCATGTGCAGCTTCAACAACGCTTTCGATATGAAATCCTGTAACAAACAATAATTATTTTTATTTATTCATTTTCAATACTTATAAAATACATTTTTAAATATATAAGGTGCTTATAAATTATCTGCCACGGCTGCAATGGGCGATAATATTGGTTATTTATATTACAATAGTAGAGAGTGATTCTTAAGGAAGGTTTATATTTGTATATTGCACCTGTGCGGAGCCGGGGCGGGTCGCTAGTATTAAATAATTTCATTTAATAAGCAAATCATGAGCATAAACATGTAAAAAACATACATATTATTATTATTTTTTTCCCTCCCAGCCACAAAAAAGGCTGATCTCATCCAAATCAAATCAAAATATTTTTATTCATGTAGACCATATTATAGGAGTGACTCTAGTTGCCAGTTCCAAGGGCAGCCTACCCCTCATGGAGAAGAATCTGGCAAGAAACTCCATGGTTGCTCTTTTAAATAATGGCTTACAATATTTTTGGATACATTGTTCTGAGATGTTATGTGAGAACAATGCGAGTCGACTAAACATAGGTACGCGCCTTAGATCCAATCTAACGTTATTGTAAAATAACATACCTTATCGCACAGTTCACACCTGCAGTGCTCGATGACGTGGAAGTATTTGCGGTGTGCCTTCAGCTGATAAATATTTGTGAAGAATCGTCCGCAGTCTTCACACTGACGCCTGGAAATACATAACTCAACATTAGAGATGGGATAAGTTTTTCATCATCATCATCATCAGCCTGTATTAGTCCACTGCTGAACATAGGCCTCTCCCAACGCGCGCCACTATTGTGCGCTCATTGGAGGTATTTGGCCATAATCGCTTCGCTGGGCAAGCGGATGGCGATCGCAGTAGCAGATGATTGCTGTTACACAGAAGGATGCTGCTGCCCATCCTCCAGATCTTTCCCTTTGTCGCTTCTTACGACACCCGCGGGACGAGTAGGGGTGGTTCTATTCTTAGCCGGAAAGTCGTTATAGCCTAGTGGTATGACCATCGACTGGCTCGTCAGAGGTTCGAGTCTCGAGTTCGATCCCAAGGCGCGCACCTCTGACTTTTCGTACGTTATGTGCGTTTTATAAATTAATTATCACTTACTCCGTGCCTCGGAAAGCACGTAAAGCCGTTGGCCCTGCGCCTGATCTCTCTCCGATCGTGTCGGAAGGCCGTCCCATCGGACTATGAGAGTGAGGGAATAGAGAGTGCACCTGTGTTTGCGCACACACTTGTGCACTAATAATATCTCCTGCGTAACTGGCTAGTCTCCGTTGAGATTGGCCGCTGTGATCGAAATTCGGTTAGGAGAATATTATTATTAATATAGGCTGATAAAGAAGAAAGAAATAGAATCCTGGATATCCATTCAGGTCACGCTTACTATAAAAATGCATTGTCATCGGAACTGAACTAACATGCAAACATTCAACTCCGTAGGATAAGAGGAAGTGGTTCTAACTCAGCTTGCAAGATTTCACCCGGACAAACATCTTCTTATCGTATGGTTGATGAACAACCTGGTGTCAGAGTTTAAACCGCCCGTAGGCCTCTGACATGACTTTACACACCATTGAAAAATCTCTCAGGTGTGCTGGTTTCATCACGATGTTTTCTCTCACCGTTTTACTACTGATAATCAATTTAAATACGCACTTAACTTACGAAAAGTCAGAGGTTGCACCTTGGGATTGAACTCGAGTCCTCTGACTTGTCAGTCGACGGACATACCACTAGGCTATCAGTGCTATACAGCGTGTAACAGAAGTCCGAAGTCTTAAGGGCATGTATGTATATCATGAAGAGAATCACCTGTGAAAATATTGAATGCAAAAGAGGCATTTTATTTTTCATACAAAATAATTCTTTTGATTTCATTTTCTTCAATAATGACAGATTTCATTATCCTACGCGTGCCTAGTGCATACTTAAAGAATTTATTAGATATAAATACTTATCCGGATTTGTGTTGATTCACCTTTCAGCTGATTTCTAGTGCTGTATTTGAAAGATTTTGGTAAAATCTTTGACCGTGGTTTACTCGAGTATTGTTTCGGGTTTGGTTCCAAAACCTGTGCTCAAGGATTTTTTATAGGGTACCCTATACGCCCTTAATGTATTATTTCGGACTTCTGTTACACGCTGTATACATCGCAAGTTAAATGAAAGCTTGTAAAGTCGGTACTTACATAACTTTTTCATAAGGAATCTTAGCTGCTTTGATGTGTTTCAGCGACTTCAGGTGACAGTAAAACGACCCTCTCGTCATACTGAGGTGGTCACACGCCGGGCAGTACAACTCACGATCCTGAAAATATTCAACATTACATATGTAACTGAAAACTGTGTTGTCGTAACTGAATAATATTGTTTACTTACGACCTTAGAGTATATAGAAAATATAGAGCAACCCTATAGAAGTATGAACCGTGAGCACGGGTATGAACAACGCGGCCGCGACACGAGCTCCGTTTGCGATCATACCTCGATCGACTGCGGTTCAGCTAGGCTCCACGAGCGAAAAAGTTACATTATAGCTTATATCATGGTTAACTGCTGAGTTAAATTTTGAAAAACGTCTAGAAAACATAATTTGAAAATATGACATTTTAACATTTCTATGGTGAGACCTGCTTTCGCTCCGCACAAGGCAATGTGGTTGACGTTATCACTCTATATTTTCTTGAATACTCTATGGTTACGACAATAAATTAAAACAAGCACAGTACTAGTCCATCTTAACATTTTAAAACCTAAAGCATTTCCGGCCGGTTTCCAGTCTTACCAGATGCAGCTGAATACCAGTGTTTTACATGGAGCGACTACCTATCAGACCTCCACAACCCAGATACTGGGTTACACGATACCCCTTGGTAAGACTGATTGTCAGGCTTTTGGGCTTCTGACTACCCGGAACAACTGTCAAAGATCTACAATTGACAGCCGGGGCCAACAGCTTAACGTGCTATCCGAGGCACGGACAGTGATAATTAATGACCATGTTAAAAAATACGAAAATGAAAATCGCAGAAAAAAAATCAGCTGTTCTATACATTTATGTTCACACTAGCTGCCCCGCGCGACTTTGTACGCGTGATTATTCTACCTCTACGCTCTTTCTACCCTATCTTACACTACTCTACCCTACCCTTCTCTACACCTACCCTACCCAACCCCTACTCTACCCCTACCCTACCCTACTCTACTCTACCCCTACCCTACTAACCCTACCCTACCATACTCTACCCCTACCCTACCCTACCCTACCATACTCTACCCATACCCTACCATACTCTACCCCTACCCTACTCTACTCTACCCCTACCCTACCCTACTTTACCCCTACCCTACCCCTCTATTCCTACCCTACCCCTCTATTCCTACCCTACCTTACCTCAACCCTACCCTACCCATACCCTAGGGGTACAATCCCATATTTTTTTCTTCTATTCTTATATTCTAGGCGGAAACAAATCTAGCAAACCAAAAACCATGAAAATCGGCCCAGTAGTAAACCTACTAATTTTCATGACTTCAACTTTAAAAATGGCAGAATTTCATTGAAACTTTTATCTTCAATATTTTCTCCCCATAGTGATTGAATATCGAGATATACGTGCATTGATTAGTTATGCTACTATGATGTCTTTTTACTAATACCGAATTTCCTACACAAACTTTCACCCCCCCCCCCCACTTTTCCCCCCTAATGGGTAGAGTTATCAAAAAACTAAAACACGTCTTATTCGTTAACCGAAAAGCTAATTATCAAGTTTAATGACGGATTTTCATAACTACAAACTTTAGTCCCCTTTTATATCTCCTTAGGGGAAAAAAAAATCCAATTTTTTTGATACACGTCTTTCTTATTTTTAACGCATAAGCTTAATACTCATTTTTACACCTGTAACTTAAAAAATAACGAATCTTCCATACAAACTTTCACCCCCTTTTTTATCCACTCAAGGGTAGATTTAAAAAAAAAAAACAATGCTCGTCCTTTCATTTATCAACCAGAAAGCTGAATACCAAGTTTCGTTCATTTAACGTTAAGAACGACGGATTTACATACAATCTGTTTCCCCCTTTTTTACCTACTTAGGGGGGGAGTTTCAGAAAATCCTTCCTTAGTGCACCCCTACGGTACTTAAAGAATATTGTCTCAAAATTTCAAGTCCCTAGGTCCACCGGTTTAGGCTGTGCGTTGTCTGTCAGTCAGTCACGTTACCATTTTATAAGTATAGATAGATGACTCAACAAAATGTATGGAACAGATGATTATTTTTTGCGATTTCAGGGTTGATCCCATAGTAAAAGTTGTTCATAATGATGAGTTTAATGACCCCTTTTAAGGATGCTGGTGTTTTACAAATAACCCGTATATAAATCAATGTCACTTTTCGTTGTTATTTTATAACTCAAGAATGGGTTTACCGATTTGGCTAATTTTGGTCTTGAATTATTTGTCCTCCACAAATCCATGGAAGGTTTCAAGGGCGAGAAAAAGGGGTAGGGTAGAGTAGGGTAGGGTAGGGGTAGAGTAGGGTAGGGTAGGGGTAGAGTAGGGTAGGGTAGGGGTAGAGTAGGGTAGGGTAGGGGTAGAGTAGGGTAGGGTAACGGTATAGTAGGGTAGGGGTAGTGTAGGGTAGGGTAACGGTATAGTAGGGTAGGGGTAGTGTAGGGTAGGGTAAGGTAGAGTAGGGTAAGGGTAGGGTAGTGGGTAGAGTAGGGTAGGGTAGGGGTAGAGTAGGGTAGGGTAACGGTATAATAGGGTAGGGGTAGTGTAGGGTAGGGTAACGGTATAGTAGGGGTAGTGTAGGGTAGGGTAAGGTAGAGTAGGGTAAGGGTAGGGTAGTGGGTAGAGTAGGGTAGGTTAGGAGTAGAGCAGAGTAGGGGTAGTAGGGTAGGGGTAGAATAGGCGTTGAAGTAGGATAATCACGCGTACGAAGTCGCGCGGGGCAGCTATAGCAGTATTTATATAATTTTAAAGTAAAATGTTTCACTTACAGTAACTTTATGCACTTCTCGCATGTGTCTGAGCAGTAACCCGGCGCTCCTAAATTGTACTTCGCACTGGGTACATTGAATGTATGTATACCTCCCTGGCTGATGGGTTCTGGAAAATCAAAATAATTATCATACCCCCTGGCTTATTATTCCTTATATGCAGTGATGATAGATAGTGATGAGGGAGTCGTGATAACTTTGTTTTATCTCACAATGTTACTAATTTTGTATATTTATGTAAAATACTAAAAAGCAGTTACATGTTAAATCTTACATAAACATGCAAAATTGGTAACATTTTGAGTTAAAACAAAGTAATAAATAGTAGCGTCTTTGTTGACTAGGAGCGCAAAGTAAAGAAAAATGAAATATTTCACATTGCAAGTGGTTCAAAATAACAAAAAACCTCTTTTATTTTTAAATTTCCCGCCGCGATAGTAGCATCACCCTAAGGGTGACAAATCAACATCGAGCTGTGTTGCGCTGTACTGCGCTGTGCTGTGCTGTGTTTCTTAAGGTGTGTCCAAACATTGAGCGGCAAGAGCGCGGCAGCAACATGCGGCGTTTGCAGGACATATTTCTGCCGCGCGACTAGTTTAGACCTTCTGCGCGACAGTGCTGCGCGGCATGTCCGAGACACGCCGCGCTCTTCATTTCGTATTCAAACCACAATGAAAGCGGCCGTGTGTGTTGTAGCTCTGCTTATTATTCGTAAATTACGTAGAGTAGCTCGCGGCTGCCGCGCTCGAATGCCGCGTTGTATTTGGACACACCTTTAAGCTACGTTTCGTACTACTAGCACAGCTCGACACAGCGCAGCATGGCAGAGCTCCATAAAAAACATAGCACAGCGCGGCTCAGCACGGCGGTAGCGCGCCTCGCTCGAGACTGCTGCGTTTTTAAACAGAGCGTAGCCTCACACAGCGCAGCACAGCATGGTTTGTTTGTATCCTCATTAAAATATTAGACGAGCGAGTTGACCAAACATAGCACAGCGCAGTACAGCGCAGCATAGCTCGATGTTGATTTGTCACCCTTTGGGTGATGGTCCCCTCGCGGCGGGAAATTTAAAAATAAAAGAGGTATTTTGTTATTTTGAACCACTTGCAATATGAAATATTTCATTTTTCTTTAGTTAGCGCTCCTAGTCAACAAAGACGCCTACTATTTATTACTTTGTTTTAACTCAAAATGTTACCAATTTTGCAAGTTTATGTAAGATTCAACATGAAACTGTTTTTAGTACCTATTTTACATAAATATACAAAATTGGTAACATTTTGAGATAAAACAAAGTTATAAATAGTAGCGTCTTTGTTGACTAGGAGCGCAAACTAAAGAACTTAAGCTGTACAACTTACTTCAAGTGTGCGATAAGCGTTTCCTTGCTATGGAAGGTGTTCTTGCACAAATCACAGATGACCTTATTCGTATTATGTTCAAGTCGGAGATGTCTCTTATAATCTTTGTATAATCTGTAACAAAATAAATTGTTATATTTTTTTTTTTGCTAAAACTGTCCTATCTGTGAGTGTCGTGGTGACGCATTGGTTACGGACCCGCTTTGCAAGCGCGTGGTTGTGGGTTCGAACCTGGCATGTACCAATGTGACTTTTTCAATGTCATATGTACTTTCTTAGTTAATCTAATAAGACACCACTGACTAACGGTGAAGGAAAACATCGTAAGGAAACCTGGACTTTAATAGACTGAAATCGCCAACCCGCAGTGAGCTAGCGTGGTGATTAATGCTCAATCCTTCTCTGTATGAGAAGAGGCCTTTGCCCTATATAGGGACAGTTACAGGCTAATTTATATTATTTATTTAAAACTGTCCTATCTATGAGACTTGTTCGCTTTTTGTATGGACGTTGGTTTTTTATTCTGAGAAAATTCTAACCAGCATGAAACTACCTGATGCCGAAAGCCACAAAAATATGTAACCTGGAACCGCTGAAAAAATAATTTTATACCCCTCCATTTACTTTAATATTTAAAAGGGCTTGTTCGTACTCAGAAATGTACGATAAATAGAAAGTGATTATCTCAAAATTGGAGGGATATAAAATTAAATATTTTATGTCAAAATACTAGTTTTAAGAGCTTCTATCCGAATTTTGGTCGAATAAAAAACCAGTTCAGGACAACTCTTTTAAGAAGTTTTGTGGTAAGTACATATGATTGCAATAATTTATTTATTACTTGCTGCCCCGCGCGACTTCGTACGCATGATTATTCTACTTCAACGCCTATTCTACCCCTACCCTAGTCTACCCTACCCCTACCCTACTCTACCCCTAACCTATCCTACTCTACCCTACTCTACAGGGGTAGGGACCCTACGCTACCTCTACCCTACTCTACCCCTACCCTACGCTACGCTACCTCTACAAATCAAAAACCATGAAAATCGGTCCAGCCGTTCTTAAAAAAAAACAGTATCCTATGTCCTTCTCCTGGTTCTAAGCTCCCCACCAATTTTCAGCCAAATCGGTTCAGCCGTTCTTCAGTTATAAATAGTGTAACTAACACGATTTTCGACTTTCTTTTATATAGATTATAATAGTTTTTATTAACGTGATGATTGCTGTACGGCTTGGGTATGTCATGCTCACAGAAATGTTCTGATAGCGGTGGCGTTGTGTGTCGGGTCGTTTGATTCCCTACAATATGGTTGAGTTAGGCGATGGCTGATGCATGCGTCTTACTCGTGAACGGGTGCCGTCTGTTGGGACTGGTCAGCTCATAGCTGCTGCGGTAATTTTATCAAAAGCATAAATATATTTAAGGTGTACTTGTGTTTAGCCGACTGACATTGTTCTCACATAAGACCTCAGAACAATGTAACCTAAAATATTGTAAGCCACTATATTTAAAAGAGCAACCATGGAGTTTCTTGCCAGATTCTTCTCCATGAAGGGTAGGCTGCCCTAGGAACTGGCAACTAGAGTCACTCTTTATTAAAAATATTAGAATTACGACTATTCATAAGTGCCTAATGGTCTACATGAATAAAAATATTTTGATTTTGATAGCAACGTACTTGAAGACTACTCCGCAATGTCCGCAGGCTCGCCGCCGCTCGTAGTGGTTCGTCTCGTAGTGGTACAACATCTTCTCCTTCCTCAGCGACAACATCCCGCACACCATACACTTGTAAGCACTGCAACACAAACACACAAATCAATACATATTATAAAACAAAGTCGCTTTCTCTCTCCCTATATCACTGTATATGCTTAAATCTTTAAAACTACGCAACGGATTTTGATGCGGTTTTTTTTAATAGATAGAGTGATTGAAGAGAAAAGTTTATATGCATATAGCACCCGTGCGAAGCCGGGGCGGGTCGCTAGTATAGTATAAATAAAAAATATATTCTATAAACAAACATACAAATATATAAATATAATACACAACACGGTTACAGCGGCCAATCTCTAACAGAGATTAGCCAACTACGCAGGAGACACGACCGGAGAGAGATCAGGCGCAGCGCGAACGGCTTTACGTGCTTTCCGAGGCACGGAGTAAATGATTATTATTATTATTATTATGAGCCAAACATTTCCCACTGCAGGGCAAAGGCCTCCCTTCCCTCCTTCCACTCCTCTCTGTTCAAAGCTTTAGCAGGCCAATCCTCCAAATGAGTGTCCAGCTCATCCCGCCATCTTTTTCTGGGCCTGCCGCGCGGCCGAGTAAATGATAATTAATCGAAAATGTCTGTTCACGCTCCTGGTAGAGATGGGTTTTTATTAAGGTTATGTGCTTTTTGACTGCCTCGTTGGTCTAGTGGTAGCAAGCGCGACTGCTTAACACGAGGTCCTAGGTTCAATCCCCGGGTCGGGCAGTGTTATTGGGTTTTTCCATTAGGAAATTCTCAGTAGCGGCACAGAGTTTGTAATTGTGCCCGGTTAGTAGCAATAGGCTCGCCCCCTATTACATGGGACTTATAGCCGGCGAAACGTGGGCGTATTGCATACACCTCTGCCTACCCCCTCTGAGGTATACAAGCGTGAGTCTATGTTTGAATGTGCTGTTTTCACATATTTATTAAAATTTTGACAGGACTATCTGTCGAGTCAGCTAGTCATCATTATCATCATTAACCTGTATTAGTCCACTGCTGAACATAGGCCTCTCCCAATGCGCGCCACTATTGTGCGCTCAATGGAGGTATTTACCCATAATCGCACTGGACAAGCGGGTTGGCGATCGCAGTAGCAGATGATTGCTGTTACACAGAAGGATGCTGCTGCCCATCCTCCGAATCTTTCCGTTTGTCGCTTCTTACGACACCCGCGGGACGAGTAGGGGTGGTTCTATTCTTAGGCCGGTACCACACGACACGAGGTAAGCTATTACTTCTGGCGGGGGTACGGTGAATGCGCAAGCGAAAGCCGTATTTCCGCCTAGAGGTACATGGAGGAACACCGTGTGGTTTTTAGTCCGTGCGAGTCGGACAGAACCCCATCGCCAGTCATTAGCGGTGGGGTACTCATAAAGAGTATAAAAAATAAATAAATAAATCAGCCTGTAACTGTCCCAATATAGGGCAAAGGCCTCTTCTCATACAGAGAAGGATTGAGCATTAATCACCATGCTAGCTCAATGCGGGTTGGCGATTTCAGACTATTAAAGTCCAGGTTTCCTTACGATGTTTTCCTTCACCGTTAGTCAGTGGTGTCTTAGATTAACTAAGAAAGCACATATGACATTGAAAAAGTCACATTGGTACATGCCAGGTTCGAACCCACACCCACGCGCTTGCAAAGCGGGTCCGTAACCAATGCGCCACCACGACATGACCTGACATAAAGAGTATCCCACACGATAAAAAAAAAAGGTAAGCTATTACTTACTTATAATGCTCCATGTTATGTTTCACACAAGCGTCTTGTTCCGCAAACCTTTGCTCACACACACCGCACATGAATTCACCGAGAGTCTGCAACACAAGATTTATATAAATCATCATCTGCCTAGCCTTTTCCCAACTATGTTGGGGTCGGCTTCCAGTCTTACCAGATGCAGCTGAATACCAGTGTTTTACATGGAGCGACTGCCTATCAGACCTCCACAACCCAGATACTGGGTTACACGATACCCCTTGGTAAGACTGGTTGTCAGACTTTCGGGCTTCTGACTACCCGTAAGGCCGTAACGACTGTCAAAGATCTACAATTGACAGCCGGGGCCAACAGCTTAACGTGCTATCCGAGGCACGGAGAGTGATAACTATAATTTATAATTATCACTCTCCGTGCCCGTGGTTGACCATCAACCATATAATTACAATAAATAAGACTCACCGCATCATGCTTCACATTGTGTAAATCCAACATTTGTTGACTAGAAAAATTCTCGATACACAAGTCACATTTAAATTCACGTTTCTTCCAATGTTTGTTGCGGCTCTCATGTCGTAGCTGAAGTAATTCTTCTTCAGATAACACCTTGGTCTTACAAACTAATTTACTGTTTTCCTTTTCAGTGATCACTGTTCGACCATTAATTGTTTTCTCTACGAATAAAGATTTAGTGTAATGTCTCAAACGCTTTGGTGGGTTTGGTTCTGAAAATAAGCATTGCATCGTATTAAACATAGAATATACCTTTAAATAATATAAGTAAAATTATTTTTTTACCATGGGGGCCAAGGGCCCGTAAAATTTACAAAGAATTATCGGGACGTCTGGTCGAGGCATCTCGTGACCAAAATGCTGGTCTGTATCTTGCCCAAAGTCTAAGTATTGCTATCCAGCGAGGCAACGCAGCCAGCATTTTGGGAAAGTTGCCTACAGGTAGCGGTCTTTTAGATTAAGTTTATCTTTTTAATTAGTTTATATAGATAGTTTATTTCTAGGTGTATATAGTTAGTTATTATAAATTGTGCTCGACCTTTTATCTATTCCAATAAATGAAAATTAAATATTTTTGTTTTACGTAAAACGGTTTTGTCATCGAAACTAAAGCTGTGTACCAAATATCAGATCAATCTGTCAACAGGAAGGGGGTGAAATATTGATTACTAAATTTGAACCAAATAATAAACAGGTCAAGCTAAATAAAACTGTTTAAAACAAAAACTTCCTACTTAGTTTCATTGATTCGTCGTCTACGTCTGACAGGCAGTGCCTTTTTGCCTATATGAACTGCACGCCCCTTGGCTATGACGACTCAAAGAATATGTTGATGATGATGTGAAATATTGAATAGCTTGACAATAAAGTAAAAAATCTATACTTATAATAAATCTATAGAGGCCAATTCTGTACATTAAATATATTTGAAAAATAACTATCAGGGGGTGATTAGGGATCGATACTGATGCCAAAAATGCAATCAGTAAAATTTTTGTCTGTCTGTCGGTCCGTATGTTCGTTATAGAAACAAAAACTACTCAACGGATTTTAACGAAATTTGGCACAATTATTCTTCATACTCCTGGGCAGGTTAATGTATACTTTTCATTACACTACGATCAATAGGAGCAGAGCAGTGAAGGGAAATATTGGGAAAACGGGAGAAGTTACTCCATTTGTTTTCTCCACCGAGTTATTAATAAATAAATCTACTGCGTATGAACAAGTGTTTTTACCCTGCAAGCCCCTTAATTATCACTGATGATAAGTACTTATTCGTTGGTCTGGACTGCCTCGTTGGTCTAGTGGTAGCAAGCGCGACTGCTGAGCACGAGGACCTGGGTTCGATCCCCGGGTCGGGCAAAGTGTTATTGGGTTTTTCCATTAAGAAATTCTCAGTAGCACTCTTACACGGTAGAACGGATAACGCCATGCACCAAACGGTACGGCGCCTCCTATCTTTGCCGTTCTATTAAGATGTGGAACTCGTTACCAGCCCACGTGTTTCCCTCCACCTATGATCCTGGGTCATTTAAGCGGGACGTGAAAAAGCTTTTCTCAAGGCCGTCAAGGTGAGGGCCATCATGCCACATTGCTATATTGGCTACTGGGATGATGGTCATCACTATGGGACTCCACTGACAGCTTTCCATCAGGCAGCATGGAGTTAATTTGTGCGGCAGTAATAAAAAAAAAAAAGCAGCACGCAGTCTGGATATTTATTTATTTATTTACTACAACATACAACTATGCCTGGTTAATGGCAATAAGCTCGCCCCCTAATACTTGGGACTTATAACACAGCCGGCGAAACGTGGGTGTACTGCACACCTCTGCCTACCTCCTCTGGGGAATACAGGCGTGAGTCTACAAAAAAAATTTACTTACTTTTTTCAACTGGAGGTATATCGTCAATGAAATTATAAACAGGTTTTTGCTTTGATAATATACAATAATAAGAAAATTTCGGATTCTTCGGTACTGGTTTTACTGGTTTGGTAGTCTCCAGTTCAATGTCGTTAGCTAATTCCACATCATTGTGTATGATTTCATCTATGTTCGAGTCTCCGCCGCCATTTTGTTTCCCGTCAGTAATAGCTACTTGAGTAGTCGCTGATATCTCTAGACGTGATAATGTCGGTGTGTCTAATAGCTGAAACAGATTCAAATACATGAATTAGTACCTTGTTTTGACAGGGTGTATCCGAATTCGTGTAGTTCCCGTAAACCATAGGTTCTATTGCTGATATAGATTGGCCCTGCACAGGTTTTAGCTTGCATAAAAATATTTTTTTTTTGTCTTGCAATAAGTTCAAATAATTTTATTATTACCATCTGGTACGATTTTAATTAAAAAACAATTAAGAAACAAAATTAAAATAATAAAAAAAATAAAGTTGAGATATGCAGTTTCTTTCGCGGCCTGCCGCGGTCACTTACAGCCGGCCGTTCGCTGGTAAGGAAAAAAAGTGCCGCGTTCTAATTTTGTAGTTTTTGTAAAGTTCATATTTTTTGGTCAGTGTTTTTTTATGCAAGTTAAAACCTATGCAGGTCTAATCTATATCAGCAATAGAACCTACCGTTTAAGGGAACTCCACGAATTCGGATACACCCTGTATAAGGAAATTAAATAAGTCCTTTAGAATCAAAAGCGGATATCTGCTTTTAGACTAAATAGCGGCAATGAAAGAAAAACAACCTGGTGTCAGAGTTTAAACCGCCCATGGGCCTCTGACATGGTGTTTTACACACCATTGAAATTCTCTCAGGTGTGATGGTTTCCTCACGATGTTTTTCTTCACCGTTTAAGCAAGTGATAATTAATTTCTAAAACACACATGAATCTTATAAGTCAGAGGTGCCTGGGTTTCAAACCTTTGACTTGGCAGCCATACCATACCACTAGACTATCACTGCTTATCAATGTTATATATTTATAGTCACCTGATCGTTATCGAAGTGCGCCTGCGCGTCCATCACTCTCCGCCTGAACTCTCTGAACTTGCTCAGCGTCGCGTTACACTCCCAGCAGATACTGTGCTCTGGTGTAAACTGAAATAAATTCAATATTGTTATTAGATTTTTTTCCTGTGTTTTTTTTTCAATCATTAAATTAATATCCAAGAATGTAGAATATCTCCCCACTTTTTTAGAAGTCGGTTATCAACAACACACACAAACAAAGTAGAAGCTGATCTGGACACCCATTTGGTCCAGCCGTGAGACACTTGCCCACGTATACTTTGTCACATAATTATGTTAGCTTTAAGTTTAGATTTTTTTTTTTTTAATTTTTTTTTTTTTTTTTATATATGTTTATAGGTACTTAATTATTTGTTTGTGTCTCTATGTGCTGTGTCCAAATAAACGTCTTTTCTTTCTTTCTTTAATTAATTACTTCGAAATGTATGCTAACAAGGTACTCACCGGTCTCTCACAGAACTGCTGTAAGATCGTCAGATTATCGTTGTGTTGCATGGAGTACATCTTCCTGCCTAAACTCAGGCAGATGGCACAAGTTACCTTCCTCAGTTCCTTCACATCAATGTAGAATACTTTACTTTCTGGAATTAAAAAAAATAGTTTAGCTAACTCCTTTATGCGGTTCATTGCATTTTCATTTCGTTCACGTTCATTTCAAGAGCTCATAACTTCGGCATTAAGTAACTAATAAAATAAAAAATAAAATCAGCCTGTAACTGTCCCAATGTAGGGCAAAGGCCTCTTCTCACACAGATAAGGATTGAGTATTAATCACCACGCTAGCTCACTGCGGGTTGGCGATTCCAGACTATTAAAGTCCAGGTTTCCTTACGATGTTTTCCTTCACCATTAGTCAGTGGTGTTTTAGATTAACTAAGAAAGTACATATGACATTGAAAAAGTCACATTGGTACATGCCAGATTCGAACCCACAACCACGCGCTTGCAAAGCGGGTCCGTAACCAATGCCAAGTAACTAATAGCAGAAAAATAAATCTTAAATCATAAAGACCGCTACCAGTAGGCAACAGCTGAATAGCTTTACTCAGCTTTCAGCTTAGGTTAGGTTAATTTTTTTCTAATATTTTTGTGAATTTTTTTACATGTTTATAGCACATGTACAATAATTTATACAATAAAATAAAATAAAATAAAAATAAATGTCAATAAATAAAATAATGCTGTCTAAAATGGTCATGGCTTGTCTGAAATTACGTCTAGATTAATGTTATTTAAAATAAGAAGGTTATACATTAAGTATATATTTTATGTTTTTATATTTCTTTTTAACCGACTTCCAAAAAGGAGGAGGTTCTCAATTCGACTGTATGTTTTTTTAACCGACTTCCAAAAAGGAGGAGGTTCTCAATTCGACTGTATGTTTTTTTTCTTTTTTTTTTCTTTTTTTTTTTTGTATGTTTGTTACGCGATTACTCCTTCAGTTGTGGGCCGATTTTCAAAATTCTTTTTGTAATCGAAAGGGTATACTCCCGAGGTGGTCCCATAGAAATATTATCGTGATCTGATCATAGACTTACGAGATATGGAACGGAACTCCTCGTAGGATAATAGCAGAAATGTCGTAACAAGTAATATTGCTTTGTTTATACGTGCAGTCGATGGCTGACGAATAAAGAGGAAGAGGGGGGATACGTGGTCAGCCCCCCCCCCACTCCTATAATCATCCAAGATAAAAAATATCGTGTGAGGTATCGTTTGAATGGGCTTTTCATAAGGATTTCATTAGCCTCACAAAAGTCTGGGAGGGGGATTAATTTTAGGCACCACTAAAAATCGTGAAAAAAAAATTTTTAATAAAAAATAAAACCGACTTCAAAAGGAACTAAAAAGCTTTAAATAACTTTAAAACGTTTTGGAGTCGGTTCCAAGTCAAGTTCTTAATGAGAAGGTTAAAGAGGCTAGAACTTGACTTGGAACCGACTCCAAAACGTTTTAAAGTTATTTAAAGCTTTTTAGTTCCTTTTGAAGTCGGTTTTATTTTTTATTAAAAATTTTTTTTTATACAATAATGGGGGTGGTATCGTGTAACCCAATATCTGGGTTGTGGAGGTCTGATAGGCAGTCGCTCCATGTAAAACACTGGTATTCAGCTGCATCCGGTAAGACTGGAAGCCGACCCCAACATAGTTGGGAAAAGGCTAGGCAGATGAGGATGCCGGCTTTAAGGGTAAGTGTACAAGAGTAACAAAATTCTTACCCGGGTTAGTGTCATTGCCATCATCCATTCCTATCCCCGCTTGCTCTATACTTTGTTGTAGTATAGATCTCTTTGTAGTTTTAGAATAATCTCGAGGTATTCTAGAATATTCTTTACCATAAACATTTTGTGGTGCTTTTATTGAAATTGATTTTTCTGTGCCTAATTTTGATGTTTTAGATTTCGTTTTAACTTTCGGTAATGTCGGCTTATCTTTCGGCAATTTTTCTGATAATTTATTTTTATTTTCTTCATTAAATAGATCTTCATCGTCTTCCAAATACTCCACCTCAAGGTCTGCAATAAAGTGTAATAATACATTATTATAAAAAGACGGATGAAAAAAGATTGCATGTAACAGAGATGAGAATGTTGAGATGGATGTGTGGAGTGACAAGAAGGGATAAAGTAAGAAATGAGTATATTAGGGGAAGTTTAAAAGTGGCGCCAGTAACAGATAAGTTGAAAGGAAATCGTTTGTCTTGGTATGGGCATGTGATGAGGAGGGATGAAACACATGTGTCTAAAAAGGTGATGAATATGATGGATGGAAGGGGAGAGGGAGACCAAAGAAAAGATGGATGGAGTGTGTAAGCACTGATATGAATGAAAAAGGAGTAAATGCTCAGAGGAATGGAAGAAGAAGACATTTTGCGCCGACCCCAAGTAATATGGGACCAGGGCAGGCGAAAGAAGAATACATTATTATATTTGTTTATCTTAATACAATAGGCATAGGCTCGCTGATGTAGCCTAAGTGATTTAACATTAATACCTATTTAGCCTATTTAGGGGTCAGTAGTAAAACTAAGAAACGCGTTGCGTATTGCATATTTACTTTAAGGCTGATCGGGCGGTGTTAATATTTTCCGATGAAACATACCCCTTATAAATCTCTATAATATATCAAACAAAGTCCCTAGGAATTTTACCCAAAAATATTAGTATGTAGTAGTATTTAGATATTTTATTTGAAAGTAGAATTAATCGAATGTCCTTAGATTAAAAAAAAAAAATTAAACGTAAAACGGTTGTGTCATCAAAACTAAAGCTGTGTACCAAATATCAGATCAATCTGTCAACAGGAAGGGGGTGAAATATCGATTACTAAATTTGAACCAAATAATAAACAGGTCAAGCTAAGTAAAACCGTGTAAAAAATTGAGATATTTGTATCAAAGGTTTTTGAATTTATTGATTTGAATTGGTTAATATTCAACTTATGTATGTAAAGAATTGATAATTAAGATCAAACTTCGTTTGGAGCGCGCTCGGGGTACTCCTCCACGCTGCAAGTAACGAAACTTACCAGAAAACAGTGAACCGGGGTCATCTTCATCAACCAGTCCAGGTATTGTATAATCATCTGTCGGGTCTAATAATGTTTCCGATCTGAAAAGGAGGAAACAAGAGGATATTACAGCCATATAAAATATCATGTCCGTAAGGATTGAGGAGCGGGCCTACAAGCAGGCACTGGACGGGGCTGCGAGGCGCTTTTGCGGTACCCGGCCCTGTCCGATACAGTGCGAGGAACACGCAGGGGCGGGGGGAGACGTTTTTAGTGGGTGCGAGCCCCACATAACCGTACGTCCTCGGACGTGCGGTATCAGAAGGCATTTTTTACTCCCCCCGGCCACAAAAAAAAAGGATTGAGGAGCCACTTTTGCATTAAATATAACTAGTGATATATTTTGCTGCAAAATCTAGAATTAGTGCTGCAAAATCTGCTACATTGCTGCTAAATAATACTGAGGTCAGATTTTAAAAACCTGATGTGGCTCCTCAATCCTCACGGTTTAGTCGCATAATGTCCCATTCGCAAACAGTCCTACGGTAAAAAAACGTAATAAAAAAATTGTTTTCCACCAGCTGGTATAAATGGGACGTTTTGCGAATAGGACATTTTGCGAATGGGATGTTTTACGAATAGACATTTTGCAAAAAGGGATGTATTGCGAATGAGACGTTTTTCACTGTGGGACTTTGATAGCCTAGTGGTGGTGACCGTTGACTGACAAGTCAGTGGTCTCGAGTTCGAACCCAAGGCGCGCACCTCTGACTTTTCGTACGTTATGTGCGTTTTATAAATTAATTATCACTTACTCCGTGCCTCGGAAAGTACGTAAAGCCGTTGGACCTGCGCCTGATCTCTCTCCGGTCGTGTCGGATTTCCGTCCCACCCATCAGACGACTATGAGAGTGAGGGAATAGAGAGTGCACCTGTGCTTGCGCACACACTTGTGCACTATAATATCTCCTGCGTAGTTGGCTAATCTCCGTTGAGATTGGCCGCTGTGACCGAAATTCGGTCAGAAAGATATTTTTTACCTATATTGGAATATCAAAACTAAATGTATATGCAAAAATTTGTATTCGTTGACCTGGAATCCTGGGTGTCGACTCAGGTCATGCTAACCATAAAAATGCATTGTCATCGGAACTGAACTAACATGCAAACATTCAACTCCATAGGATAAGAGGAAGTGGTTCTAATTCAGCTTGCAAGATTCCACCCGAACAAACATACATTACAAGTTAAATCAAAGCTTGTAAAATAGCTTTAAATTAAGCCTTTGAACGCCAGGCCGGTCACCGGTGACCGGAAAAACAATAAAAATTGCATTGTGTCTGCGGCGTGGCAGTCAAAGTGACTGCCACGGCAAGTGATCACTTCATCTATACACATACTATATTGTATTTTACATGGCATATTATCTAGGGGGAAGCCCACATATTCCGGAGTAATCTAAATAAAATGCGGATCGAATTGAGAACCACCTCCTTTTAGAATGTTGGTTAAAAATACTTACGTCGTTTTAGAAGGTTCTTCACACCCTGGCACATCAGTTTTAATTGAATTCTGAAAAGAAAGAGTTTTTAATAAAAAGTCGTGATGCTCTGAAGCCACGGTGGTCGCGGTCAGTAAATAGATGGGTAAACGGCCTATTAAATGAGAATAAGCGTGCGTTATTTGCACCGCGCCTATTGGTCGAGTGCAGAGCTCGCCACGGCTCTCAAAGTCAGTAAAGTTAGCTGTGGGATGACTTTTCTTTTAGAATAGTATAGAGAAGAAGAATAGTGACTGCCTCGTTGGTCTAGTGGTAGCAAAAACGACTGCCGAGCAAGAAGTCCTCGATTTGATCCCAGCTCGGGCAGTGTTATTGGGTTTTTCCATTGGGAAATTCTCAGTAGCAGCACGGAGTCTAGAATTGTGCCCGGCTAATGTCAATAGGCTCGCTCCCTATTACATGGGACTTATAACATAGCCGGCAAAACGTGGGTATACTGCACACCTCTGCCTTCCTCCTCTGAGGAATACAGTCGTGAGTCTATAAATAAAAATTAAATAGTCGAGAAATAGGCTTGCCCCCTATTACATGGGACTCATAATAATCGTGGGTGTATGTAGATACTGCATACACCTCTGCCTACCACCTCTGGGGTATACAGGTGAGAGTCTATGTTGTTATTCGAGTTTAAAAATATACTTGCCATTGCCCGCAGCTTCGCTCTCGTAAATTTAAATTCAATCAAGATTCGAATGACACATGGCGCCGTCTATTATCATAAGAACGTTAATGTTGTTTTCCTCGGGAGTATTTTTTCGGGATGAAAGGTACCCTATTATGTCCATTTCTGTACTGACAACGTACTCGTATGACAACGATCGTCCTGATATTTTGTATAGTCTGTCAATGTACAGAAACGGACATAGGGTACCTTTCATTCCGAAAAAAGGTAATTTTCTCGAGGAAAAAAAGAATAACGTTCTTATGATAATAGATGGCGCTGTTTGTAACTATACTTGCGCCAAATTCGATAGCGAATGCAGGTAAACAAACCGATTTAGGGTAATCACAACTCACGTTAAACAAATCTTGTATTATTTCCATAATATAGCCTGTTACATGCTAATAATTTATGAACAACTTTTATTAATCACTCACACAACGTTTTTAAAACCTTGTCATTTCGAAAAACCATTTAAAAGTAGTCATTAATTTTACGCGACAGCCCTATAAAAAAAATAACATGGCTGAAATTCAGAGAACATTCTGGATAATTTAGATTATACTTTCAAATAAAATTGACGTTTGTTGTACAACTTGGTTGATTAAACTACTATGTTTACCTGTATTCTTTTTGGAGTTTGGCGCAAGTATAAGAACAGACTTCTTATTTATGGTAGGAGAGATTTTTCAACGGTGTGTAAAGCCATATCAGAGGCCTACGGGCGGTTTAAACTCTGATACCAAGTCGTTCATCTACCTTAAGACAAAGAAAGAATATTAAACTTACATCATCATTCTCTTTTTCTTCATCCCGTTTATTTAGCTCTCTAACTGTAACAAGGAAATTTTAATATTAGTTATGCTTCGACATCTTGTAGAGTATATTGTATAGATAGAGGATACCCGATAAAGTCTTAAATGTTTAAGTTAAAAAAAAATTTGTTCAAGTAGTCGTAATATATAGTTACAAGCGTCTCGCTCTAATACACTATCTCGCTTGCACATTGAAGTTATAAAATCACCGAATAATTAAAAAAAAAACAAGTTTCTAGCATAAATGTTAGCTTTATTGGAACAAGATTTCATACATAAAAATTGCATAAACAAAAATTTATTAAGCTATATTCTACCTGACCAAACTGCTATTTTTTGCTGCGATTTTTCTTAACTATATTCAGTGATTTGGTATCTTCAATGTGATGCTATGGGGTTAGCTAATAAAGGAGACCGACTGCACTAATCTATATTAATAAGTGAAGCGAAAACTGTACATCTCATTTTAAGAATATCGCGCGCACGGAGGAGTATGAAAATTGGCATAATAAATAAATCAGCCTGTAACTGTCCCAATGTAGGGCAAAGGCCTCTTCTCATACAGAGAAGGATTGAGCATTAATCACCACGCTAGCTCACTGCGGGTTGGCGATTTCAGACTATTAAGTCCAGGTTTCCTTACGATGTTCTCCTTCACCGTTAGTCAGTGGCGTCTTAGATTAATTAAGAAAGTACATATGACATTGAAAAAGTCACATTGGTACATGCCAGGTTCGAACCCACACCCACGCGCTTGCAAAGCGGGTCCGTAGCCAATGCGCCACCACGACACACGAAACTTGGCATAGTAAAAGTTTATATGGAGAAGTGGAGAAATGTTAAAAATTTATAAAAAAATCTTTGACCACTGACTGGAGCACACAAGTGTTTCGCAAATAAAATAAAACAACTATTCGTTCTAATACATTTATTACTTCATACATCTTGTCTTCCAATTTATCTGAATTACAATATGGCGTATTTGATTGCGACTGTACGATGTTTTTCTTCACACGGTACTAGCGATACAGTGACAACTATAATGCACTTTGATACAATACAATTAAGTGCGATTTTACAATAAAACTTAATTGCCATTGACTCTGCGTGCTTTTTTCCTTGAGATCTTTAGTTCTCCAACCTTTTCAGTCATCTTGATGTGTTTTCAGTCGATATTTGCAGCTCAAAGTACAATCAGCTACAAAAGTGTTTCAGAAAAGACTTGGGCACAATTTCACCATTCACTTTAAAAACAAAGAGTTTAATACTAAGTTCAGCCCTACGCAAATTGCAGTTCTGAACTCAGTTTAACTTGATTGATCGCGTTTAGTGTCAATGGTGAAATCGGCTCTTTTCATACTTAAGTTGCTGACCGTACTAATAATACAAATTTGAACATATTAATCATATTATCATTTTTGTCATTCTTGTTAAATCTCTAACGCGTCTTGACCCTGTAAAAGTTCTATAACAAATTTAAAAAGTATTCTTAAAAGTATCAAAACATCATAAATTCTAATTTCCTTATAGTTAGGCTACTAAGCAGATATTTGTAGAAATCCCTGAAAAAAAAATACAGAAAAAAAAATTTTAATAAAAAAATAAAACCGACTTCAAAAGGAACTAAAAAGCTTAAAATAACTTTAAAACGTTTTGGAGTCGGTTCCAAGTCAAGTTCTTAATGAGAAGGTTAAAGAGGCTAGAACTTGACTTGGAACCGACTCCAAAACGTTTTAAAGTTATTTTAAGCTTTTTAGTTCCTTTTGAAGTCGGTTTTATTTTTTTATTAAAATTTTTTTTTTCACGATTTTTAGTGGTGCCTAAAATTAATCCCCCTCCCAGACTTTTGTGAGGCTAATATTTGAAATCCTTATGAAAAGCCCATTCAAACGATACCTCACACGATATTTTTTATCTTGGATGATTATTGGAGGGGGGGGGGGGGTGACCACGTATCCCCCCTCTTCCTCTTTACTCGACAGCCATCGACTGCACGTATAAACAAAGCAATATTACTTGTTACGACAATTCTGCTATAATCCTACGAGGAGTTCCGTTTCATATCTCGTAAGTTCATGATCAGATCACGATAATATTTCTATGGGACCACCTCGGGAGTATACCCTTTTGATTACAAAAAGAATTTTGAAAATCGGCCCACAACTGAAGGAGTAATCGCGTAACAAACATACAAAAAAAAAAAACAAAAAAAAAAAAAAAAAAAACATACAGTCGAATTAAGAACCTCCTCCTTTTTGGAAGTCGGTTAAAAAGTAAATTAATAAGGGTCTGGTCACACCGAAACGCACGCGATGTGCACTTCTTGATTCGATACAATATAGAACTAATTTATCACAAAAAAATGCACTCCTTGATTAGAATTATTTATTTATTTATTTAATTTATTTGTACACACAACAAAATATATAAGAACAAAATAAGGCATTAGGTAAGGCGATGTACAGGGTGATACTTATTTCTAATGTAATTAACTAAATTAATTTATTAAAAAAAAAAAAAACAAAATATAGTACACCGCGCTTTCGTCTCACAGTGTGTGTAGGCGCTGTGAACCGACTCTTAAACGCTAGGGAAGCAAGTATGTATGTACTACATGTGCGGATAAATAAGATTGAAAATGGCGTCTCATATAACCTGAAGGTGCGAGTAGGAACAAGATACGTCAGACATAGTGTGCGAGCGAGAGGCAAATAGTTCTAACGCCATTTTTAATCCCATTCTTACCCGCACGGGTAGTAATAAAAAACAAATTTATATTTAGAATTTTGTTTAAACTTTAAAAAACATAGTGGAATTATTTTATGATTCTTTTTCTCTGGTTCTTCTTCTTCTTCAATTACACCACCGGTAGACCTCTAACATGGATTTACACACCGTAGAAAAATCCTTAAGGTATGCTGATTTCCTCACGATGTTTTCCTTCACCATTTTAGCAAGTGATAATTATTTTCCAATACACACATGCATCCGAAAAGGTGCATGCCTGAGTTTGAACCTACGACCTTTGACTTGCCAGTCCAACGGTCATACCACTAGGCTATCACTGCTTTTTCTGGTAATTAGAAAACAGTTGTGTTTATCTTCATATCCCTTTTTGACATTCTTGATACTCTCGTACTTGATACGTGATACTTGATACTCGTACGCATCTTGCTGGCCCTGTAAAAGTTCTAAAACAAAGTTAAATAAATAGTTACTTAATTTAATAAAAAGTTAAATAAGTACAGAATTATTTTTAAATGTATCCCTGAAAACATCATGCAATTAAATCTAATATCCTAATAGTTAATTATAGGCTATTTGAAAAATATCTGAAAAAAAATAATACAGAAAGAATGAAAGATATTATCTCTAATGTAACGTCCAGATTGTGTAACATGTTATGAAACTTTTGTTAAATAACAAGTCTACGTTATTTGGCATTGTTATATGTATAACATTGTAACATATAACATGTCTACTGAAATCTGTTAAAAAACCATGTTTATAACATGTTATGTTTGTACACACCCAATGCGTGAGAAAAGGAATAGGATATAAATAAAAAAATCATTTTATTTAGAAACTTATTTTATTCTGGTATTTTGTGAATAGACATGTATTTATCTTTAGTAGCTGACCATCAATGGCGTGCCTGTAACACAAGGCAAAGCCCGGCTTGCTTAAGAAAATAGCCAATGTACATTTTGCCAAACTTAGTTAAGTAATTTTTTCCTTTCATAAATCTTTAAAAAGGTTGTAGGGATTGACCTATTATTTGGTTCTAGGCACGCTACTGGACATACTAAAGCTGCAAGTACATTAAAATTCCCTCTTTTCACAATCTTGGCACTCCAGCGCAGCTTAACCTGGAAAATTCTTTAACTGAATTAAAAAAAGGAAATTACAAGTTTCCCAGAATTTTTTTAGCATTATTCTAAATATCTCAAATAGTTAAGCAACAATTTCTGGAAATTCCTAAAAAAATAAGAAGAAGATAGATAGAAGTAGGTTTAAAAAAAATACTCTAATAAGCGAGGGAGGCTATGATAGAAATAAAACACCAATTAATTCAATTTTTTAATTAAATTTTAAATACATTGTAATAATGTTTTTTCCTTATTTTTTTGTATGCAGGTTGCTTCCAATCCAACCCGCCAATCTGGAAATCATTGGGGGAGGCCTATGTTCAGCAGTGGACGTCTTATGGCTGAAATGATGATGATGATGATGAATGTTTTTTCCGTTTTTCTTTTTGTGAATAGGGATGTGGGTTGTTAGTTAACTAACAACTAAAACTAAACTAACTAAGTGTAGAGGAGTGTACTATTCTACGGGTAGTAGGCAGACGATAGCGAAGAAACTCTCGGAGAACGCAGTACAAATGTATATTCCAGGATAAATATCATCTGCCTAGCCTTTTTCTAACTATGTTGGGGTCGGCTTCCAGTCTTACTGGATGCAGAGAGGACGAGGACCGCGGAATCCGCGCCTCCGCGACCCCTGGGTCACGTGCGAGAGGGAAGACGCTTCGGCCCATGCCCAGGGCGGGGGACATCCATTAAGATTTACCACTCTGGCACACAAAAAAAAAGTTAGGATTAAGTTAGTCACTACTCTAGGCATATAACTGGAGGTGAGCAAGCTAGAATATAAATAAAAAACATATTTATTTTTGTAAATAATTTCAATCAAAAAAATCGCAAAAAATTAAATTATAAAACTTTATTTTTATGTGTGTAGGGGTCAACTGACTCCCCCCTGTCTGTTTCGGAATTTGGGTAACAAGGTCACGCATAATCAGTGCTAAAATCGTTATGTAGACCAATGAGGAATTCCTTTCTATAGAAAGGAATTCCTGAATAATAAAATAAGAATAATCTGATGATGGACTAAGTAGCTATAGCTACTTAGTCCATCATCAGATCACAATGTTTTTCTTATGGAACCATATTGAATGTTAACGACAGTGAACAAAGAAAAAATCATCAAAATCGGATCCTCCTGTAAAAAGTTATGCATAATCATACAAAAAAAAAATCGTTGAATTGATTACCTCCATTTATTTTCGTCTGTTAAAATTCCAAACCCAAGGCTATTATAGCTTGCTTTGTACTTACGCACCTCTTGAAAATTGTGCTCTTTGGCTTCCAATCCTCTGAGGAAAATCAACAAATTGCACTCGTGGTAGTGGGTTATTCGTCAGGTTCAATTTGGGCACACCAATTTGCAGTAAACGATTTCCATTCTTATTAAAATCTTCTGGAGCAATATGTAAGCCACACACAAATTTTAACTGATGCAGTTTTTCTCTTGGGAAATGAATTAAATTTTCCTGGCCTATTGCTTGAACCCATTGTTGACATCTGAAACATAATTTCAGAACTATACATTATCATCATTAATAAATAGACTCCATGCTGCCTCATGGAAAGCAGTCAGTGGATTCCTATAGTGATGGCCATCATCCCAGCACCTAGCATAGCAATGTGGCATGATGTCATCTTAACATCATGCCATATTGCTATGCCTCACCCTCACCTTGACGGCCTTGAGAAAATCTTAAGTGGAGGGAAACATTGGTCTGGTAACGAGTTCCACATCTTAATAAAACTGCAGAGATACGAGGCGCGGAATGTTTGGTACGTGACGGTATCTGTTCTACCGTATAAGAGTGGCATCTCAACCCAGCACATGTTCGGGGTAGGAAAGAAGAGCATACTCACCTAATATAAATCCCTAAACGGCTGTGGCTACTATCTACAATGTACACAATGTAGATTCTTTATCCATGAATGATCAAATTAAGATATTGATGACGATGAGTTTAATAACTTTTAACTGACATCGTGGCTCAATGATAGTTAATGAGTTATTGACTTCATTGTCTACAATCTACATATACTTATTAAAACAGTACAACACAGATTTTAGTGCATGATGTGATAAAAGTTATTACAACACAAATTTTAGTGCACATATACCTATTATATATCAAGTATTATAGTTTATATCTATAATTATAATATTTATTTATGTTTGTATGTATATATCTATTTATTTAAGTATATGTATAATACTGTATGTTTATATATTCGTATTTGGTATACCTATTTAATTATCTATAGTTTAATTTAGTACTATGTATATTGTTCTGATCATATTTCCTATTTTAAATTTTTACACACTGTTGTCTATTTTTCTTAATCATCTCTCCCATCGCAGGTCTGCTGGCAGAAATTTCCTTAGAAATAAGCAGTATCTTTGTACATATTTATTTATCATACATGTTTTCTTTCTGTATTTTTGTGTGTGCATAAATAAATAAATAAAAATATCTCCTTGCCGGTTTCGGCTACGGCAATTTGGCTTATATTTCTAAGAGCTAGGATGTTTAGCTCGCATGTGGCTGATGTACCTATCCTATTTTTGCCGCGAAAGACCGCGAGCAATCAGCGCATGTCAGGGCACCAAAATATGTAAATGTCATAAATTATTACTTGTTATAAATATCTAAATCTTCTAAAATAAGGAAATACACTAACCTGATATGATCTAAGGGCAGCAGCAAGAAACAGACTAGAAATAGAAGTTCTTCTTCTGTCACAAATCACACACTTTTGGGATGATTCCATTGTGATTTTGATCCATATTCGTTAGCAAAATAGAGTCTCTCCGTCATCACGATATATCGGAGAAGATCTCGACTCAAAGATGATAACGGATAATCCATGCACAAAATTAGTAACACCTGTAAAATAAAATAACGAAAGTAAAAGAAAACGACCGGTATTATTTTGATATGACTGAAGACGCCATCTTGCATCTTGTTTGACAACTGTCATTTTGCTAGACGTACCATCATTATAATACTAATATAACTTTGTAATGTTGGCAATAGGCATTAAGGCCCAATTTTACCATTAACCTGTGTTGCCAACTTAGCCCTTTAAGGGGTAGATCTAGCCTTTTTTAGTGTAATTTAGCTAGTTTGACGATTTAGCCCTTATCGCACGTCCGAGGACGTACACTTATATAAGAGAACCACAGAGTACAGTAACAGTAATATATTAGGAAAGTGTGACCAACCAAAACAATGGCTAAATTCTTTAGTCATTGGACAAAAATCGTTCAGCGAAACGCGAATAGAGCTGAGTGCGAATAGTATTACTTATTTTTGTCAATCGGTACTCTCGATAGTATCGTCAAAGGCCGATAGTTTGATAGGACTATCGATAGTATAACTGATTTTCAAGGCCATGATAGTATCACGATACTATCGATAGACTATCGTCGCTACCGCAACATCACTACTTGTCACTTGAAGGAAAAATTTTATTTGTTGTTGTCAGTTGTTGTAACTTCTGGCGAATATTTTTATTTCCAATAATGTTTTTTGACCTACAGTGAGATTTTTTTTGCAATAAAATTATTTTCTAAGCCGGGGAATATTTCCAAATTCACTCATTAAAGTACATTCATCATGTAGCTGTTGTAAAAAACGAACCATTTTTGAACAAAATGCCTAACAATAAACATTTCCGAAACCCAAACGAAAAGTAATACAATACACAGAGTACATTTTATAAATTGAGAAAAACTAAAAACATATGCTGTAATATATAAACTGAAAAGAAATGCTAGCGCTTAATGAAAATCTGGTAGCTGTAATCCTTATACTCCTAGTGCTATTATTAATGTATGGCTATCATTTAACCGATCAGCTACATATAGAGGTTTTAGTCATCTCCAATGTAAAAAAACGTGATATCGAGCAGCATTAAATTTGATGCCATGGCACGTAAAATATATTTACGGCAATATTAATAATAGATAAGCAAACCATAATCTGGATTTTATGAAATTTTGGTAAGCTATAACATTTATTTTATTTGCTAATTAATTTCATTCATATTATGACCTAATGTTTTATATTATATAATCTTCATCATATAATCAACGGATCCCTGCGCAGCAGGGCTCCTATTTCTGGGTGTTTTATAAAAAAAATAACAAAAGGGATGGTGGGTCTAAGTCTAATCGCATCCATCCCCTTCTAACCTAACCGGTCAGAGTCGGGGTGCCCTAAAGTCCTTATACAGAATACTAGTCCTCATAGCACAAGTGCGTAAGCACATACATACATATAATTCTGATGATCAATCAATAATTTTGCATTACAAGTATTTATTTTGCAAACATATTGATTATAATTTTCTTATAATCCTTGATTTAGTTACTGACTAGTGGTTGCTGGTGGTTTTTTATATGGCCAACAAAAACATAATATGCTGTCAAAGTATTTATTTGAGCTTATTTTTCTTAATCACCAATTATTTATTTAAATTAAAAATAGTATTTCAATACAAAGTAATCTATCTGTTAATACAATTTTCTCTGTTACAATACCACGGTATTGCTTTAGTATCCGGATGCAGGTGCAGGAGTGCACGAAGGGGGGAGGGGGAATGGGGGGAGTGGTACTGCCCACCCCCTGAAAGGGGGTGGTGCGGAAACCAATATTTTTTTTTCAGTACCTGCTTACTATATTTTAGCACTCATTGACAATGGTCACTGATATTTTACATCGGCGGAAGGGGTGAAGTCGCAGCCCCCCCCCCCCTCCTCTCCTCATTATTAATTATTAACTAGTAGTACATTTTTGGACCTTGGAACCCCCCACCCATGTGAAAGCTATAGCTACGCCCATGTGTACACTACCGGGTTTGCTTTTAGCAAATATACATTTTTTTTTCAGGAAGGTACGGCAAAGCAACAAACATGGAAAAAGTTGTTTTTAGTGACATGAAGTATGAGTAAATATGAATATTTTACTCACGAGTTTTACAGCAGTTCAGCTCATAACACTTCTTCTTGTTCATGCAAACAATGTAAGTTTCAAAATCAAGTAAGCATTCCAGGTTCTTGTGCAAGGGTCAACAGAAAGGGGCAGAATAATTGTCGAAATCCAAAACTTAGCCAGAATATCGTCGGGAAGCAGAATATCCAAAAACCATGAAGCAATAACCGGAGCGCATCCATTTACTCAGACAGAGAAACACGGAAGAAAAATAAATTATAAAATTAAGTTTTCAAAACTTTTCTGACAGCACATGTTACGTTCCGGACATATTAATTTGATGATAATGAATAAAATTTTATTTAAAATATTTTTTTTTTATTTGCATTTTAACACGTTGACTGCCACGCCGCAGACACAATGCAATTCTTATTGTTCGCGGTCACCGTTGACCGCGGTGGCAGTCAAAGGCTTAAATGTATAAATGTATCACTTATCGAAAATCTGTACTGTAAAATACGTAAAAAACTGAGAATAAAATATAAATGTATTTTTTTTACAATAATAACTTTCGTGAGTCATACTAATGTATAAATATTGATACGGCTTAATTCACGTATTGTTTTCGGGGAATGCCCGACTAGTTTCGAACTCAAACGGAGTCCAGTGAGGTCGGGTATTCCCCGAAAACAATACGTGAATTAAGCCGTATCAATATTTATGTATTTTTTTTGTTGGTGAAAAGATAGATAGCATAGAACGGAAAATACTGTTCCCGATTTCTGTAATAAAAACTAAAACAGTGCCATCTATCAAACAGTGACTAAAGCTGTGTCGGATAAAATGTAGGTACAGCTTGGCAAAAAAGAGTCTGGATAAATTGAGGGCGCCTTTTTCCTACAATGACCACCCCATATACCACGACTAAAAGTGACAAGATACTTGATCATTTTAGTCTTCAATATTTATCAAATTAAAAAAGTAAATTGAACATATTTAAAATTAAGAAAGATTTAAACTTTATTTGTAATAGCCATGATCTGGTAGTAGTTATTGTACAAAACAGTAACCAAATTATATTTAGGAAGATTGTACATTGGCGGCAATAACTACCTACTTATATGTAATATAAAGCTTGGTGGCTTACTCTGTGGGAGATCTAAGTAGAATATGAAAAATCTGACAACGCAATGCATAGTCCCATAATGTAAGTACTCGTAATCGCTATCATTCAGACTCTTGAGAATGGTCTTCTCAAGAGTTTGAATTATAGCGAGCCTCTCAGTGAGTCAATTATGGATTATGATAATAAATCTTCATTATCAACAAGGGAAATTAAATAACATGTTTCATTTTAGATTTTATTAAAATACAAAAAATTCAACGTCATCACCATCAGCCGGAAAACGTCCACTGTTGAACAAAGGCGTCCCCTATTGAACGCCTCAACGAACGGCAACTTGCAACATAAATAAAATCATCAAGTTCTTTCTTCGGGCGACCTTTTCGGTGTTTTCCAGGTGTCGAAAAAATACTCTTACTTTTTTCACCTTCATTGACAATTGCTCCGATTGTATTTTCAGATTTACCTGAAATAAATAATAATAACTCTGTATAAATTCTATTCATATGTTTCAAGTATCAATTTAAACAGTTTAACTACACGTGATTCGTCGAATTACAAAACATAACCTCAATAATGATTTGTACACAAGACGACAAAAACTGGTGGTATAGCTATCAGAAAGTAAATATAACGACTTAATTACATTCTAGAAGAAAAAATGCATGGACTTTACCTGTCATTTGGCAGTTCTCAGGTAAACATTATCAATTTCAGACAAAATTTGTCCGGCTTTGCTTTCGGCCAAACATCTCAAGAAAACTTGATATTTAATAGATCTTCGACTACTGCGAACGGTTTTATTCATTACGAATAACTATATCAACTATTATTATGTAAGAATATCACACACAATTCACACGAATCTTTTAAATTTTAAAGAAAATTACTCGCAATACGTAAAGTTGACAAGGAAGCTACTTGTAGTTGACAAATAAAACAGTGTTGTCATTATTATAATTTTTTAGTTCCAACTGTCACCGCCTCAGACTCTTTTTTGCCAAGCTTGTAACTTATTTCAAAAGCTCTGCCAAAAGCTATATTACCTAAAGTGTCCAAGGCAGAGGTTGCAATGGCAGGCTCAGTAACTATAAATATTTAATAAGAAATTTTAAAAAACTACTGATACGGATGGGATTCGAACCCACGATCTTCGGCGTTCCGTGCCGACGCTCTAACCGCTGAGCCACCGTATCCCATCAGAATCAGTCGAAATTTCAAATCTATACGCCTAGGGCCTTTTTTTTTCAAATTTCTTATTTATATTTCTTTAACATGTGCTAAAACATGTAAACATTTCACAAAAATATTAGGCTCAGTAACGTTGATGTTCACTGACCGCCGAGACCTTTATGCACCTGCAATAGTAAATAATAGCTATAATACATGGCATTATCTTTCTCTGGTCGTGTAGGATTATCGTCCAATGGACTATGAGCTTAGAGTATATATATTTTCTTGAATACTCTATGACTATGAGAGTTAGGGAATAGGAAGTGCACCTGACTAGGGACGCAAACCAACTGAAACTCTGTCTTGAAGACATCAATTACAATAAATATAAATACAAACCAATAAATATCAATACATATAAATCCACGCAGACGACTGGGAAGAGAAGCCCACAAAATAATTATTTTTAATGTTTACCGGGGATTTGGCAGAGATGATAAGCATGACTTAAAGGTTTTAGTTACCAGGTCATAAATTATTAAAAAAAAAAAAAAAAACATCAAAAGTGACGGATATCAAAATAAGAACATAGGTACGTATTTTTTGTACGTATTTGACATCTGTCACAGAGATCAAGCTATATTATTATAGTTGGATACTTCCTTTGTATAGAAAAACTTAAAAATTTCAAATCATCAATCATGACATAAATACGAGGTTGTGCTTGTAATTGCTTGCAATAAAATGAGACTTGTAAGTTGTAATGCACTTCGTCGTCACAAAGTTTTGAATGTACATTAAAATGTAAGATTTACATGTACTTGACTTGTATATTTATCATGTACAAACAGGTACAAACATAGATTATCAAGTTGAAACAGTGGAAAGTATTTATTTATTCATTTATTGCATACATGTGGTATCTTAGGTGGTATTCGTATTTCGGCTTTGCTCGTAAGTTTTATGTTATCGCGTTCTGTGTTTGTTTGGTTGTAAGCGACATGGCTGTACTTGGATACTGAAGAACCGAGGAATGTTACCACATCAACATACCTACGCTTCCTCACCTAGACTTGACAATAACGATGTCTGTATCTATCGATAAAAAGTGTTGTGTGCCCAATTGCGATAAAACCCGTAAGTACTTACCTTATGTTCATATTTTTTCTTTATTTCGAACTTTAGTGATCACATACTAGTATTATAATAAATAAATCAGCCTGTAAATGTCCCATTGTGGGGCAAAGGCCTCTCCCCATACAGAGAAGGATCGAGCATTCATCACCATGCTTGCTCACTGCGTGTTCCTCTCAAAATAGCTTATTAAAATGTTTATGTATTATAAGTATTAAGTTACATTTGTATATCATTGTTCTATAATTATGATTATAATAGAAAAACAATGGTTAAATGTAGAAGACAATTTTGATAACATGGGTTTTTATTGTATTTTTCAGGATCAGACGGTACTATTTTACATACATTTCCTAATTTCGAGAAAGACCCTGAGCGGTTTAGGACATGGATCTATGCTATCGGAGGAGATATTCTAGCATTGGACAATAGAATAATTTTTAAATATAGAAAAGTGTGCCATGATCACTTTGACGCTCGATATTATAGATCAAGCAAAAAACTGTGTGTTAATGCACTGCCAACACTGAATTTACCAGGTAGGAACAATTTGTTATTATAAAATATGTTTTATAATAAAATATGTTTTATAATAACCTTTACAATCTCTTTAGGTATGCTTAAAGAGATCGTAAAGGTCGAGACGTATAAAGAGGTCAAGGAATTGGCTCTTGATAGGGAGAGCTGGAAGAGGCTGCATCGACAAGAGCGTAGCTCTTAAATAAATGTTGATAAAAACATACTTAGAGAGGATGCTGTTTGGCATTGGCGTTTAAAGGGGAGGGGGGGAGTGGGTCGTGAAACTAAAATTTTTAAAAGTGATTCATTAATTTGATTACATTTGACGAAAAAAAATCGTCATAAAAACGTACTTGTAATTTCGGATTGTTGCACGAGTACGCCAGTGGCGCCCTCAATTTTGCAGACTTGCCAAATTGTTAATAATTAAAAAATAACATATTACTTAAACTGTGGTCTCATCATTTATTACGGAAGAATAAAAAGATACAAAATTAAACATTTTTAAAATCTTGACAACAGAATTTTATTAAAAATCTAAGAAGCTTGTTTTTAGATTTGAAGTACTTAGTCGGGTTTTAGTTTTTAAACTATATTTTTTTTACATTGTTTATTTTCTAAAAACTCTATTGTGTATAAATATTTAGTAAGAAATTTGAATTTATATTTATGCTAACATGTAAATAAAAATTTCACCAAAAAAAAAAAAAAAAACTATTGTGTGCTTGTAGTGGCTTGTACGAATAATAGACTGCCTCGTGTTGACAAAAAAAGCGGGTGGTTGACCGTCCACGAGGTCATTTTCCTTCTACCTTGCCCGGCACCACCATCTTGTCTCGGTTATCTGGCTCCTGACGGGCAATGTGACCAAAGTAATTACACTTTGTTAAGTTTTTTATGAGTGTCTTCGTTTATGAAAAAGCATATGTTTATGTCCAGGCAGAAAACGTTATTGCATTTATGGAAGCATGGAAGCGGTAAGTATCTATCATTTATCTTTAGATCACGTAATTTAGATTTTGTAACAAATATGGTGCGTGATAACCTGAAGCATACCTACTAGACTGAGTGAGTGAGACCCAGTGAGGATTCTTAACACCACCATTCATGATGCTCAACTTTTTGGATGTGAACAGGACGCAGCAACAGTAATCCAGGAAAAGCTATTTTATTCAGGTACCTACTGCAGGTTCTATCAGGTACTCTCCAATTTAATTAAATTTATCCAAGAACAATAATATATTGTGTGTTATTATATTTATATTATTTGTATATATTAGATATCATTGTGTATACTATATCAAAGTTTTTCAGCCAGCCTACGGCGGCAGGTGTAAGTTTGTGGACTTCCGACATTCCACCAGGAAAACAGCACGGGATCTGATCCACGCAGGATGAATTCCATACGCAATGATGATGATGATGATTGTGTATACTCCGTAAGATGACAGAAGACATTTTGGGAAAGTGACATTCGGAACGGCGCGGCGATCGCACACCGCATTATGGAGTGGTGCGCGCACATTGGTCCACTACCGCGATTATACGTTTTAGCATTTTTAGTAACCTGTTTAAATGGGCTAGTATTGCGGCTTGGTGAAGCGATTTGTGAAGTGACTAGCGGCACTGTGAACTGCACTATTGTTAGGTACAAGGCGCGCCAGTGTATGAATGTATTTTCTAAATACGCCAAAAATACTAAGGTACCTACATACTTTGTTTTAATTTCGTTATTTTAATCCTTTTTTCTTACTAGTCCTAATCTTTAACTGTCTCCGTACATCTTTTAACCTAATTGAGTTTACTTAAGGTTGCTTTTTAAAGAACCAGGGCGACCGGAAAGATGTGCCGAGAGAGTTACACTTTAAAGCTTTAGGACAAAAAAGAAAAAATGGAGTAAGTAGATACAATAGTATGAGATGTACCTTAAAATTTTTGCCTGTCCTAAGCCAGGTTCAAGTATGAAGGGAAAATAGATCATACCTCCATACCTTACCAAAGCACCCTGTCTTCGCCGCCTACGCGTGCGCGTGTACAAACCACTTTTATATCAGAATCGTTTGATTTTATTATTTGACAAAAAAATCGTCATAGAAATATAAAACTACCAAATAAAACCTTGTTAATATTTTGAGTTGTAGTATGGTAAGTGCGTTAGTGGCGCCCTCAATTTTTCCAGACTCTTGTTTGCCAAACTAACCGCATGACAGTAGTGACACTGAACTACAAAAATAGCCTTTACTGCTACGTAATAAGGGTGCTGTCAATGTCAAATTGTTACTACTGATGTGCGGTTGACTGTACAGTTAATTCGCTCAACGTTTACAGTACACACAGCTACACATCAAGCAATACATTACCAGTATGAACTGACCTGGCATTGTAAAGGCTCTTCGTACCTACAACAAAATTTGAGCATATCATCTCCCTGCCCTTTTCCCAATTTATTTGGGGTAGGCGCAGTATGTCCTCTTTTTCCATACATCTCTATCACCCGTCATCTCAGTAGTTACTTCCTTTCTCGCCATATCACCCTTCACACAATCCATCAATCTCTTCCTAGGTCTTCCTCTTTTCTTGTATCCATCCACATCCAATCCTAATACTCTTCGCACTACATGATTTTCCTCTCTTCTCATCACATGCCCATACCAAGACAGCCGGTTACCTTCCAATTTCTCAGTAACCGGTGCCACTTTCAGACTCCCTCTTATATACTCATTTCTAATCTTATCCATTCTGACATTCTCATTCATCACATCCATTCTCACACCACACATACCTCTTAACATTCTCATCTCAGCTGCATGCAATTGTCTTAAACAAAATTTCAGCATAATAAGTATATTATGCTGAAATTTTGTTGTTCTAGTAGGAAATGTTAAACTATTTTGGAAAGTTGTAAAAATAAATAAATAATATTTATCACAGTAGGTACTTATTTGTTAATTTGATAAAAAAAGACATTATTAATTAACTAATTAATGATAACAATGATTAATTATTTTTAACGAAGTACCAGTTTAATATTAATTAAATAAACAATATTTATTATCACTCGTTTTTACGGTTAGAACGATGGCAGTGCCATTAGAAGAAATCTTTCTGAGGGGCTATTTACTCCTGGGGATAGTGGTGTCGATCCTGTGTGTGATCGCGTTATGGACTACTTGGTGCATACTGCCCCGATGGAGAACTCTTCACAATTACATATGTGTCAATCAAATCACTTCAGGAACGCTACTTCTGTGCTCCTTACTAGGTGAAGATATATTTTACAGCGAGGATTATCTAGAGGAAATTCTATCTTTTTGGAATGCATTTTGGTTCATGTTTTGTGTGGCAACGGTTTGGTCATTATCAGCTTCATTAGTCGCGTACTTCAGACTAGTACTTCTATTTAACGTTAAAATTAGCAATGAGAAGTTACTGGTCACCCTTTTCGTTTACGTAACAACTTTTATTATTATAGCCATTGTTTTGGTAGTGACGTCTTTTCACGATTTGGATTTCACTGACGTCGGACTGTTTATTCTATTTTTAATGATGGCTTTGATGATATGCTTATTTTTGAGAACGATATTATCTGTCATGTCTTGCTGTAAGAAGAGAATGTCTAAGAGGAAAGTTAGTCACGTGTTGGCGTTAGTGGGAGTAGCTTTGTTATGTGACGTCGGCTCTGTGCTTCTGGTTTTCTTTTACTTGACGACAGATATCACTGTGGTTAATTTATGGGTTACTATGAGACATATACCACAGACAGTGTTGGTTTTGTTCAATGCGTCATCGCGGGCTCACTGGAGGTGGTACTGCAATCGACGGAGACGACTGAGGACAGCTGTGTAGGGCGTTGGAGTTAAATAAAAAGAATTAAAAAGCCTGCTGTTTTATTTTATTTTTTTATCCACTTAATCACATGTATTCTCTCATTACCTACATGGTTTTTGGTAAGAAAAGCGCTGATCTGGGTATGGACAAGTCCTAGTTTAGTTAGTGAAGGCAATATGGCTACAGGACGATAATAAGATATCTACCTATTCAGAAGATGAAAAAAGATTGGATATTTTAAGCAAAGGAGTAATTTTGGCGTCCTCCCAAGACACCTTGATATAGACACCTTGGACGATGGAGTGGTTTAGTTAGGAATGGATATGGGTGACTGGAAAGATTTTAACCAGGATAGGAAGTATAATTTCTTTCTGGTCACTACCGATATCCTCGACCGCGGTCGTGGATCTGCGGCCCTGCCACGACATGAATAGGGAAGATGCACTATTTTTATTTTTGTTTTCATTTTAAAGAATTCCATGTAGAATAGACCACAAATATATTAAAAAATTAAAACATTGCAATTTATCCGAAAAAATGCTGTTTTAAATTGACAGTTTGACAGTTCGCGGCAGGGTTGGATTTTGTACGATAATTATCGTATTTGTACTATAATTTCAGGCTTGGTACGATATACGATCCATAAGTAAGGATCGTACGCAAATGTACGATAATTTCAAGTAGTCCAAATAATTACCAAAAAAGGTGCAGAAATGCAAAACGTAGCAGTTGACGACCTTTTTTTTTTTTTTTTAGGTCATTCCTTATGCTGGATCGTTCCATTCATTCGATTTGAATGATTGTACGATAATTTCTGACAAATACTATCTTTTTAACCTTTTTATGCTATCCTTTTCAACGTACCCAAATCCAACCCTGGTTCGCGGGAAAACGGACTTATGGTGCTGATGACGTCACTCTTGTCTTTTACTGGTTCGCCGTTGGCTTTCATACTTTTGCATATTTATTTAATTCGAATAAAAAATAGTATTAACAAAGCATAGAATTTTATTTTATAAATTTACAAAAAAGAATAATTTAAATATTATATAGTTATTACATTTTAATTTTGGAAATACAGCATCTATCCAGAATTTCTATGCAGCATTCATAACAGATAAAATGCTTTTATCGTATATACAAATATACTTCTTTTAATTTTTCAAAGTTTGTGTGTGCTATACAGAAAAGTGATATTTTCCCTATGCTGAAAAACATTTGAAGTTGTACTTGTGCCCAATATTTTGGTGTTATTTTATTGTCTTTCACATAGGAAAGTATGGTAGGTAGCCTCTACTGTGTAATTTTCAGCCGTCAGGTGTTGCACCAAAAAAGGGTACTCGGCATTACGAAGAAATCCAGCTTCTTCAATTTTAATCTAAAATGCTGATTAAAATAATATAAACAATATTTATTACTACAAAGGCCTGGAACTAAACATACTTACCTAACTAATTATTTTATTCAAAATATTTAAACTAGAGAAAAACTAATGATGTTATGTCAATACTAACTCTAGGTAAACACCTGGAGTCTGCTTTGATAAACCCAACTCCCATTTTTATTAAAAAAATGGAATTAATATTCCCATAAAATAGTATTCACCTTTACAACCATAACCTCAAATAAGTTGTCAAAACAAGTGTGACGTCACGAAACGCTAATTCGTGTTTTAAAATACGTATTGTTTCAAGTCATTTTTAAATCGTAATTATTGTAAAAAAACAACAATATGTAAAATAAAAACGTTGCAGTGGCCTTTCTTTTATATTTTTTTAACGTTTTAATCATACAAATCCCATAAATATTACATCTGCATCTTCCCTATTCTAATATTCAATATAAATATTTAATAAGAAATTTGAAAAAAAAATTAAAAAACAACTGATACCTATGGGATTCGAACCCACGATCTTCGGCGTTCCGTGCCGACGCTCTAACCGCTGAGCCACCGTATCCCATCAGTTCTCATTAGTATCTCATCAGTATCGTATCAGTTTCTTCAAATTTCTTATTAAATATTTATATTTAATAAGCTAACATGTGCTAAAACATGTAAAAATTTCACAAAAATATTAAGACAATTGGTATCGCATCGGTGCCTTCTAAAAACAACAACAAAGTTTGGAACACTGAGTCGGATACGTAAGGTATTCCGATAGATATTACCACACGCCCTAGGCGTATAAAGAGATTTGAAATTTCGACTGATTCTGATGGGATACGGTGGCTATAAAAGTCTTACCAAGGGGTATCGTGTAACCCAGTATCTGGGTTGTAGAGGTCTGATAGGCAGTCGCTCCATGTAAAACACTGGTATTCTGCTGCATCCGGTAAGACTGGAAGCCGACCCCAACATAGTTGGGAAAAGGCTAGGCAGATGTATGACTTATAAATCAATGATATCATATCAAACGTAATTATTTATTAATAATCTTAGTATACATAATTATATTCTATAGTCTTCATTCTTCCTTCTTCCGGAGCCTGTGCTCGCTCCGTCTGTGTTTGTACAGCAGGAGCGAGGATCTGAACGTGGCTGGACAGGTTTGGCACGGGAAGCAACGCTCCTTGGCGCGAGAGTACTGGTGCCGATCGGGAGCGCTTTCGTCCTGAAAGATTAACAAATAAAAATGTTGTAAAAAAAAGAGGAAGTTGTAATTTCAACTTTTTTTAGTATATAATACTAGCTTTCTCCCGCGTCTTTGCTCGGATTAATTAGAATTTCGAGAAAGACACGTGGCGACATCTATTATCATAAGAACGTTATTGTTGTCTTCCTCGGGAACAGTACATTTTCGGTATGAAAGGTACCCTATGTCCGTTTCTGTACGACAACGTATACGCAAAATTACAGGATAATCGGTTCCGTGGTTTAGGTGTGAAAAGGTAACAAACAAAATAGAGTACTGAGCACGAGGTCCTGGATTCGGTCCTAGGACCTGAACCTGGATTCGGTCTGGGTTGTTCCTGATAAAATATAAACAAATCCCATTTAAATTATATTTAGTTTTATTTCCTTCTCGTTGCTCTAGTGGTGGCAAGCGCGACTGCTGAGCACGATGTCCTGAGTTCGGTCCCCGGGTCGCGTGTTATTGGGTTTTTCCATTAGAAAATTCTCAGTAGCAGCACGGAGTCTGGAATTGTGCCCGGTTATTCAGTATCTGGGTTGTGGAGGTCTGATAGGCAGTCGCTCCACGTAAAACCTGGAATCCAGCTGCATCCGGTAAGACTGGAAGCCGACCCCAACATAGTTGGGAAAAGGCTAGGCAGATGATGACCAATGGCTATCCGTAGACTGACACAAGCCCTTAATAAGACAACCAAACTCACCGAATCATCCCTCAACTGTTCTGGAGATAACACCTTGCTTTTGCTAATTATTTTACTGTTTTGTTTTTTATTTGTTATAGGTGGATTGTCCACTGGTAACTCTTCATATACCTTTTCGGAATATCCTTTTGTACGACTGAATCTCAGCGAGTTTGACCCTGAAAGCAAGGAATATTTTTTTTTTATACATTTACTTGACTAGAGTCGTGATAGCCTAGTGGTGGTGACCGTTGGCAAGTCAGAGGTCTCGGGTTCGAACCCAAGGCGGCGCACCTCTGGACTTTTCGTAAGTTATGTGCGTTTTCAAATTAATTATCAATTATCGTTGGCCCTGCGCCTGATCTCTCTCCGATCGTGTCGGATTGCCGTCCCATCGGACTATGAGAGTGGGGGAATAGAGAGTGCACCTGTGTCTGCGCACACACTTGTGCACTATAATATCTCCCGCGTCGATATCTAATCTCCGTTGAGATTGGCCGCTGTGACCGAAATTCGGTCAGGAGGACATTATTATTTTATTTATTACATATATAAATAAAGGGTGATTTTTTAAGAGGTATAGGATTTGATTTTCAAAAAAAACAAAAAATTTGAAAAATTTGATGAAATCTTTATTGGAATCGATAGAACGATCAATATAATTTAATGTTTGAAGATGATTTCATGCAAATGCTGGCCGCGCCTCCGGTTTAGATGGCCCATTCGCAAGGCCCAATTTCGGCACACTCTCTCCAACATATCAGCCGGTATATCACGAATAAATGCTTCAATATTGGCTCCCAGTGCGTCAATCGTTGCTGGTTTATCCCTGTAGACATGAGCCTTAACATGGCCCCACAAGAAATAGTCCAAAGGCGTTAGATCACACGATCTAGGCGGCCAATTGACGGGCCCAAAACGTGAGATAAACTGTTCACCGAAGGCGGCTCTCAATTGGGCCATTGTTTCGCGTGCCGTGTGGCATGTGGCACCATCTTGTTGAAACCACATGTCAGGCATGTCCAATTCTTCCATTTTGGGCAAAAAAAAATCGCCAATCATCACACGGTAGCGCTCTGTCAAAAACAGTGTTGCCAAAAAGATACCAGCAAAAAAAAAACAGTGTTGCCAAAAAGATACCAGCAAAAAAATCACCCGTTATATACACATATAGCCCTTTAAATACATATATAACAGGTCACAATTGAGATGATTCTGCCAAGCCGTGTTTGTAAATATGTTCTCGTACAGCTTGGCAAAAAAGAGTGGAAAAATTGGGGGCGCCGCTGGCGCACTTTTCACACTACAATTCATAATTACAAGTTATTTAGTGCTTACATATTTCCATGACGAGTTTTTTGTCGTTAATTATAATCAAATGAATCATTTTTATGATAATTTAGTACTCAAAAACTTAGTTTTTAAGATTTTTATTTTTAGTTCCAGCTGTCACCGCCTCAGACTCTTTTTTGCCAAGCTGTATTTTAACTTTGAATGAATAACGACTGATGATAAGTACTTACTCTTTGCAGGAGGATCATCTTCGGTGTCATCACAACCAGCTCGTTTCTGGACAGCAGAATATGAATTATCTTCAGCATCTGTATCTGAACTTTCATCAGTGGTATCTAAGTCGCTGTCATCTGTCGTATCTAACTCGCTTTCACTATCTAATCCTGTGTCTAACTGTTTTTGAATGATTTCATCTATGTTCGAGTCTCCGCCGCCATTTTGTTTCTCGTCAGTAATAGCTACTTGAGTAGTCGCTGATCTCTTTAGACGTGATAATGACGGCGTGGTTACTTGCTGAAATAGATAATACTAAATATAATCATATTTAATATTATAAATAATTTAATAAGAAATTTGAAAAAACAACTGATACGGAGGGATTCGAACCCACGATCTTCAGCGTCAAAATTTCATGACTACTTTTGGTCAAGATAACCGACATCCACGCGGGTGAAGCCGCAGGCATCAGCTAGTTTATAATATATCATAGTCACCTGATCGTTATCGAAGTGCGCCTGCGCGTCCATCACTCTCCGCCTGAACTCTCTGAACTTGCTCAGCGTGGCGTTACACTCCCAGCAGATACTGTGCTCTGGTGTAAACTGAAATAAATTCAATAAATTACGTATGCGACTCCGACTAGCACTTGGCCAGTTTTTTTTTTCAGGTATTTTATCTACTATATAAAAATAAGTCGGGTTTTCTTTCCTGATGCTATAACTCCAGAATGGTTGGACCGATTTGGCTAATTTTGGTCTTGAATTATTTGTGGAGGTCCAGGGAAGGTTTAAAAGGTGAGAAAAAGGGGTAGAGTAGGGTAGGGGTAGTGTAGGGTAGGGTAGGGGTAGTGTAGGGTAGGTTAGGGGTAGAATAGGGTAGTGGGTAGAGTAGGGTAGGGATAGAATACGCCTTGAAGTAAGATAATCACGCGTACGAAGTCGCGCGGGGAACAGCTAGTACTTTATATTAATTATTATATTTATTATTTATATATGGAGTCGTGATAGCCTAGTAGTGGTGACCGTTGACTGGCAAGTCAGAGGTCTCGGATTCGAACCCAAAGCGCACACCTCTGACTTTTCGTAAGTTATGTGCGTTTTATAAATTAATTATCATTTACTCCGTGCCTCGGAAAACACGTAAGCTGTTGGCCCTGCGCCTGATCTCTCTCCGATCGTGTCGGAAGGCCGTCCCATCGGACAATGAGAGAGAGGGAATAGAGAGTGCACCTGTGTTTGCGCACACACTTGTGCACTATAATATCTCCTGCGTAATTGGCTAGTCTCCGTTGAGATTGGCCGCTGTGACCGAAATTCGGTCAGGAGGGATATTATTATATTTATTATGCATTGTCATCGGAACTTAACCAACATGTAAAAATCAACTCCATAGGATAAAAGGAAGTGATTCTAATACCGCTTGCAAGATTTGACCTGAAGAACTACTCGCTATGAAAAATTACTCACCGGTCTCTCACAGAACTGCTGTAAGGTCCTCAAGTTATCATTGTGTTGCATGGAGTACATCTTCCTGCCCACACTCAGGCAAATGGCACAAGTTCTCTTCCTCAGTTCCTTTACATCAATGTAGAATAATTTCTTTGCTAAAATGTTTTGAAATTGGAATTTAGAATTTGCGAAATTCGAAAAATTCTAAAATGCGCAATTCGATTAATTATAATTAGAATTTCGTAAGTTCTAATTATTAGAAATTCGCAAATTCTAATTATTAGAATTTCGCAAATTCTAATTATTAGAATTTCGCAAATTCTAATTATTCGAATTTCGCAAATTCTAATTAATCTAATTCCGCAAATTATAATAATTCGAATTTCGCAAATTCTAAATTAATATAGGTAAATAAGAACACAAAAAATACGCATAGAATTGAGACCCTTTTTGGAAGTCGGTTAATAACAGTCCCTTACTGAAAAAAAAAACTTATGTAATGTATTTTTAACATGTTTTGCAAAAACAACTTAGGTACTAACAATAGATTCGTAATTTCAACTTAACCAGGCAGGACTTAGTAGCTTAGTTGGTAAAGCGATGGCACGGCACGCCAGGAATCGCGGGTTCAAGTCCCACCCGAGTCAGTTGTTTTTGCGAGTTTCTCATTAAATAATAAATACTTTCATTTTAAAAAACTTACTAGTCTGAGACCCGGTCTTATCATCAATTCCTATTCCATCTTTCACCAAACTCTTTTCTATTATAGATCTCTTTGTGGTTTTCGATGAATCATGTGTTATTCTTGAATAATGAACTTTAGGCCCTCTATGTATATTTGTCCCAATCGATTTAGACTTTTTTGTTGATATAGAAAATATATCTTCTGGTATTGTTGATTCATCTTCTGGTTTTGTTGACCCATCTGATATTGTTGACTTAACTTTTGGAAATGTTGATCTATCTTTCGGTAATGTTGATTTATCTTCTGGTAATGTTGATTCAACTATTGGTGATGTTGACTTATCTTCTAACTTCTCGGATAACTTATTTTTATTCTCTTCTATTAATAAGTCTTCATCATCTTCTAAATATTCCACTTCAACATCTGAAATTAAGTAAAAATATTATTGGTCTTTATTTTTGTTCATCCGTATGGTTGATAAACCACCTGGTGTCAGTCCAAAAATATCTGATTTTTGTAAATATTTCAATACCTAAATGATAAATGTGTAGTACATATTTTTTTTTTCCGTTTAAATTTTTCAAGGCTTCAGCCTCTCTTGGTGGCTATGCCAGCCCCATGGAGGTACATAGTTAAGAATCATAAATTATTTTTTTACTTTTTAGTTCCCTTTTTTTGTCGGTTATTTTTTACCCGACTGCGGCGAAGCCAAAAAGGAGGGTTATGTGTTTGACCTGTATGTATGTATGTCCGTCCCTATGTTCCCTCGTAACTACTAAACGGCTAAAGCGATTTTGATGAATGATATGTCGTTGGACTCGTCTTTATTGCGCGAGTGTCACTGGGTATATACAAATTTAAAAAAATCGATATGGCAGATTTTTGGCGCCAAAAGGTGTGATTAATAAAAAAAAAGTCCCCCCAAACCAATCGTAAGGGGTATCAAAATGAAGAGTTTTAAAAGGTGATTACAAAAATATATACAACTTATATGTTTAAACTTGATATAGCCCGCGATTTCGTCCGTGAGACCTACAGGAAATATGCATTTTTTCGTGATAAAAGAATGCCATAATATATATAGTACATACATAGTTTACCGACTATATTATAATATAGTTCTTAAACTATCTCTTGGGAAAAAAAATATTATTAAAAAACAAAAAACCCGACTGCTAACTAAAAAGATAGAAACAAGTTGGTTATAGATAGATCATACTTTACAGTGTTCACAAACGCAGTCGGAGGCATTCTTTAGGTTATACTCTTCTGGGTTTAGAGAGAGAGAGTGAATAGTTAATGCCTCCGACTGTGTTTGTGAACACTGTAAAGTATGATCTATCTATAACCAACTTGTTTCTATCTTTTTAGTTAGCAGTCGGGTTTTTTGTTTTTTAATAATATTTTTTTAGTATATTTTTTTGTTAAAAAGTTTTTTAATCAAAATGCTACCGTTAGATTGAGAACCAAACCTGATATATCAGCTTGAGAAGTGCCTGTTGGTGAGAGTTCAGGCGGAGAAGTGTCTTGCACATTATCATTCTGCGAACCATCTTTAGCGGCTGTGTCTTCAGGGAAATGTTTGGAGCACAGCATTTTATGGCTTTTGTAGAGTTTTTTATGAAATGCTTCTGAATACCACTCCGCTTCTGGGAAACAGTACTTAGCCCACCTCCATGTCCTGAAATAAGACCTAATTAATGACCAATGAAAGTGAAAACAGCGATCAAGATTGTCATTTTTTATCAATCTATATTCTCTAATCAATATAGAGTCGTGATAGCCTAGTGGTGGTGACCGTTGATTGGCAAGTCAGAGGTCTCGGGTTCGAACCCAAGGCGCGCACCTCTGACTTTTCGTAAGTTATGTGCGTTTTTTATTAATTATCACTCTCCGTGCCTCGGATAGCACGTTAAGCTGTTGGCCCCGGCTGTCAATTCGATCTTTGACAGTCGTTACGGGTAGTCAGAAACTCGAAAGTCTGACAACCAGTCTTACCAAGGGGTATTGTGTAACCCAGTATCTGGGTTGTGGAGGTCTGATAGGCAGTCGCTCCATGTAAAACACTGGTATTCAGCTGCATCCGGTAAGACGTGAAGCCGACCCCAACATAGTTGGGAAAAGGCTAGGCAGATGATGATTCTCTAATCAATATATTATGCCACTACACTAATAATATAAAGAGAAATGATTTGTACTTTTAAATTTTTGTATGTTTGTAATGAATTTATTCAAAAACTAATGGCCTGATTTAAAAAATACCACATGTAACATGTCACACGATGTGTCACATGTCACACGATATGTCACATGTCGTGGGGGCTCATTGGTTACAGATCAGCTTTGCAAGCACATGGGTGTGGGTTCGCACCTGGCATGTACCAATGTGACTTTTTCAATAGGTATCATATTATGTACTTTCTTAGTTAACCTATTTTCCTTTTATTTGCCATCAGTTTTCTTTATCTCAGTTAATCTAAGACACCACTGACTAATGGTGAAGAAAAAAACATTGTGAGGAAACCTAGACTTAATAGTGTGAAATCGCCAACACGCAGAGAGCTAGCGTGGTGATTAATGCTCGATCCTTCTCTGTATGAGAAGAGGCCTTTACATTTCAGTGGGACAGTTACAGGGTGGTTTATTTATTGATTATAGTAAGTTACATTACCCGTGAGTAACAAAAGCTATATTTTTTAGTAAAAAAAAGTTTATCGTAGTTATTATTGTTTTAAAAGATTTAGTACGTAGATAAAGGAACCTACCGCTGCCTGTTTGAAGGACACGGTTTTGGAAACCGATGTAAGACCACGGTTGGATCGTCCTCTGTGGATGCGTTGCATTTCACACATTTAACACTATTTTCCTCAATTGTTTCAGCCCACATACTCTTCTATAAAATAATACAAACAAAAATACAAATCATAAACAAGAAACATAGTTGAATTTTTTTTTAAGCTATTTCATGGTTTTTATTGCGGGCTTTGAGCGCGGCGACGTTTGATTATAGAAATCTATAATCAAAGGCGGCGACCGATACAAGAAATTCCGTAACGAAAATAAAAAAACTAAAACCCTTTATTGCAGAAGTATTTAAAACCTTATTAACTAACAAATAAGGTATATTTTATGTTAAGTAACACATTAAAAAACAAAACATTTAGAAAAATAAACATTTGAATTTCGAAAACTAATTTTTTGCTTAATTTTTCAAGACATGATTTGTAAAATGTGATAATGTTGCTGAGATATTTATCATCAAAGTTGGTGGACAACACATTTCTGGGGTGCCCATTTTTTTTAAAACACCCAATAGTATAAATATTTAATAAGAAATTTGAAAAAACAACTGATACGGATGGGATCTGATATGTATCAGTTGTTTTTTCAAATTTCTTATTAAATATTTATATTTAATAAGCTAACATGTGCTAAAACATGTAAAAATTTCACAAAAAAAAAAAACACCCAATAGCTTTAGTGCGGCAGTCCCCAAGTGCCACACATTTTTTTCTAGTTATCTGTGTCTCAGCCTAAATGACAGATTAACCCTTAATCAAATTAAGCAATTGCCTAGGGCATCACGTCTGAGGGGGCACCAAAAAAAAAAAACCGTCCTTAGGGCATCACGTCTCACTCTCACGTCACCAAAAACCACACCAAAAAAAGTTTCTAGGACTGATTGTTGTTGTCTAAAGTATGTTACATCTTATTTTACAAAAAAGTAATGTTTTTAGGCAGTAAAGGTTTTAAGACCGATTCTAGTTGACATATGAATAGGGGGGCCCACAGGCATGGATTGCTTAGGGAATCAAGTAGTAAATCTGTCACTGCTCAGCCTACTTATGAAATATTACTACTATAAGTATAAACAATATGCATGCATTAACACACCTTTGGCGTTAATGTAGGCACTGCTTTCTGTTTCAAGTGTCTTCTAGCTTCCGTCGGATAATCGTCATCATTGAAATGTAGGCTACAAACACACGCAACTTTTGAAATTACTTTGTTTTCAAGCTTCAAGGCCTGGATCCATGAATTTCTACGCTCACTGTCTGGTGGAATCCTAAAACAAAAAAAAAATATTTAAAAAAAGAACCAAGAAAAGGAAAAAAGAAGAAAGAAATAAGAATTTCCGGCCTATCAAACATTGCATTTTGCAATCCTAACTTTAAGTACTAATATTATAATGCAAAAGTAAGTTTGTTTGATACCTTTTGACGCGTAAACGACTGAACCAATAATTCTGTAATTTTGCATATATGTTGTCGTCAGAAACAGATATTGGGTACCTTTTCATATCGGAAAAAAAGGGTCAGAGTACTCAAGAGTGTCGTTATAGGGATGGGGCTAAGGGCAAATACGTCCTAAAGTTCCAATGGCGCGCATTGGGAGACGGGATCGGGCCTCTGCCTGTGGAGTGCGGTCAGCAGTGGACTAATACAGGCTGCTGGCTGATAATGATGATTCATGTACTCTGTGGTTAATTTATTTATAAAAATTTTGGTCAGAGTCATTTTAGAGGCGGAGTATTTTGCTAAAGCTTTAATTACTTACTTATGAAAGGTTAATCCACAACCCGGATACCATTCCTTCTTACAACCACTAACAACACAATAATTAACCATCTTGCCCAAGAAATCAAAGGTTACTCTAATTTGTACTAGTTAGATTAAAGAAAATTATTCGAAGTATTGCAAATTGCAATTTACTATAGCTTCTCTAAAGATAAGATTGCTATTTGCTAAAATAGAAAGAACGTAAACCGTGTCCGTAAACAAACAGCCAAAAAAGTAATAACAGCCGTGTGACCACAGACTTAATATAATGCCACAGATAAGATGATGAAGATGAGATAAGAATCACAGACTACTTAGAGAGTAACTATTTAGTTATCTGTGTTAGAGATAGGATTTAAAGGTTCATAACGCATTGAGAACATAGTGAGAAGATAAAATATCGGCCTAGAAAGAGAACTGCTTGAAATCAGCGGTGTCCCTGTCTAACACATGATTGACTAATGTTTTTTTTTAGAATACACCAAGAAAATTAATTATTTATTTTAAAAAGATATTTACCTCAAATACGCAACTTCTAATAGTTTCAACATCGATGTTTATCAACTATACATCGATGTTTTTAAAAATATATCGATGGCATCCCTACTCAAAAAATAGAAGCTTTCTCCCGCCAAATATTAAACTATTTATATAAAACCTTGACATTGGCAGAATCATCGTGTAATTGCGATTGATGTGAACTTCTTGATCTTGTTTGTGGTCACGAAACAGTGTTTGTCATTTTGCCTTAGAATAATAACATATAGAAGTGCAATCCGCGCACCGAAAATGTAGCACTTCAATTGGTGGAGTACTGGTGGAGGACCGCTCTGCGCGATGACGCCGTCTCAGTGCTTGGTGACGTTAGTTTCAGAACACAGCTCCGCAAAAAAAAAAAAAAAATGCCGCCTTGCGCAGTGAAATTTTGCCCAAACGAATCAAAAAAATATTAAAAAATGTGATAATGTATCATACCACAGGCAAGTGTTACGTTTTACTAAAATATTTGTACTTAAATCTTTAATCAAAACAAATTATTTCAAACACAATTTAAAAAGACGCCATGATGTCGTAGTGTTGCCAAGTAGGGAAAAATAGTTTACCAAAATTATTACCCAATAATTGTGGTAATTTTTGAAACTCATTATATAATATTAGTTTTAGTATGTATACAACATTAATATGAGTAGGTATTCTAAAATATAGCAAACTTGCATAATAATATTGTAAAAAATGTAAAGTAAAACCAAATGGCTAAAGCACATGTATTGCATGTTTTTGCATAAAAAAACATTTAAAAATAAAATTATTCATATAAAAAGATTAGCATCATACTAATATTTACAATAAAAACCCTTGCTATTTTATTTTTCCAAGTAAATATAAATTGAAATTTGGGGAAAAATTCCTACTGTTGCAACACTACCTATACGTCACCGAAACGTCAACGCTGTTTCGATGTGTGCGTGATTGAGACACTTTTACAACGTCACTTTACAAGGAACTTACTGTCTATATGTTATTAGTTTAAGCATTTTGCTTGTCATCTATTGTAAAAATACTATGCTATAATTTAAAGTTAGATAAAGCCAAGTTTAATTGGTAAATTCGTCTTATTTATGTATCAATTTATCTAACTTTAGTTTTATCAAACAATGTCTACAGAAAAATCAACTTCCGGTATAATCCGGTTATCGCACTACTTACGTCCTGATCGTTTTGATGTGGAGCCTGCTACAGCTGGGTCAGACCTGAAATGGATTCACTGGCGGTACTCTTTTGAAAACTTTTTGTCTGTAGAGGCTGCTTCCGCTACTGAAATTATTAAATATAGAATTCTCGTAAATCATATCTCGCCAACTATATTTAATCTTATACGAGAATGTATTGAGTATCGCGATGCCATTAAAATATTAAACGATGCTTACGAGAAGAGGAGAAATATTACTTTAGCCCGCCATCAATTAACCTCTAGAAAACAGCAGATAGGAGAATCTATTGCTGAATATTCAAGAGCTCTCACAATACTCGCTTATGACTGTCATTTCAAAGCGGTTACTGCTGAAGAACACCAAAATGAAACTATTCGTGCAACTCTCATTGCGGGACTGAACTCTAAAAGAATTAGGGAACGATTGCTAGAGAAAAGTACAATGACGTTGGAAGATACTCTGAATTTAGCGATTTCCCTTGAATGCGCTGAAAACACTTCCCGTATTATAGAATCTAACGTGAGCACCGCTGCTGTTAATGTCGTTACTGAAGCAGTAAGTCAAGAAAAGCCACAATTACCAAATTTGTCCGCCGCAAACTATCAAAACAATCGCCGTCGATGCTTCTTTTGTGGTGGCAATGTTCATCAACGGATAAAATGCCCAGCGTTTAAAGCTGACTGTCAGAATTGTTCAAAACGAGGTCATTTTGCAAAAGTTTGTCGCTCCAGTCAACAGAACGCAAGTGCAGTTAACTCAGATGATAATCAAAATCCTCAAATGTCAACAATCTCAGCGGCATCTCCTTCAAGCCTGCGTAAAGCAACTATCCCCGTTACTGTCAACGATCATCATGCTGATGCGTTAGTAGACACAGGAAGCTCTATCAGTTTTATCAACAGCGACTTAGCACAAACTATGAAACTCAAAAGGAAACCTTGTAAGCAAGCCGTAACTCTTGCCTCTCTTAGCCATGTCTCATATGTTGATGGAATTTGCTATGTGACTATACAAATTTATCGTCATATCTATAAAAATCAACCATTGCTTATCGTAAACAATCTCTGTGCTGACATCATTATTGGACACGATCTTCTAAAGAATCATTCTTCTGTTGAACTTCAGTTTGGAGGTGATAAAGAACCACTGAAGATTTGCAATGTGCTGGAAGCCTCCGTTCCATCAGCATCTATCTTTACTAATTTATCACCTGAAATCAGACCTATTGCTATTCGCTCCAGGCGTCACTCGGAGGAAGACAAATCATTTATATCAAACGAAATATCAAACTTACTTAAGGACAACGTTATCGAACCAAGTGTCTCACCGTGGAGAGCTCAAGTTCTAGTTGCTGGTGGAGGCAATCACAGAAAACGTCTAGTTATTGATTATTCACAAACTATTAATCGGTTTACTGATTTAGATGCCTACCCCTTACCAAGTATCGATTCTATCGTCACTCAAGTCGCAAAACATAACGTTTTCAGTCAAATAGATCTCAAAAGTGCGTATCACCAAGTACCAATACTTCAAAAAGAAAAGATCTACACAGCATTCGAGGCTTGTGGAAATCTCTATCAATTCACGAGGATTCCTTTTGGCGTGACAAATGGAGTCGCTGCATTTCAAAGGACTCTTAATTTTATTATTAACACAGAGAAGCTGAAAGGAACCTTTGCTTACTTGGATGACGTCACTGTCTGCGGAAGAGATAAGCAAGATCATAGTAATAATTTACGTAAATTCATGGAAGCGGCTGAAAAATACAAACTCACCCTGAACACTGATAAAAGTGTATTTGAAACAGAATCTATTAATATTCTGGGTTACACTATTCACCAAAATACTATTAAGCCAGATAAATCTCGACTAGAACCATTAATCAATCTACCTGCTCCAACAGATGCAGCATCCTTAAAAAGAGCACTTGGGCTATTCGCTCACTACTCAAAATGGATTGAAAATTTTTCAACTAAAATCAGACCGTTAGTAGAAGTCACATTTCCACTATCGCAGGACGCCGTAAACTGTTTCAATAAACTCAAAGCTGATATTGCCAAATCAGCCCTCGTCGCGATTGATGACAAAGAATTATTTTCTGTCGAAACTGATGCTTCAGAGTATGCAATTGCTGCAACTCTAACACAAAAAGGTCGTCCTGTAGCATTCTTTTCACGTTCACTGAACGATTCCGAACGTCGTCAGCCTTCCATAGAAAAGGAAGCCAGCGCCATTGTAGAAGCCTTGCGAAAATGGCGTCACTATTTACTAAAGTTAGATAAAGCCAAGTTTAATTGGTAAATTCGTCTTATTTATGTATCAATTTATCTAACTTTAGTTTTATCAAACAATGTCTACAGAAAAATCAACTTCCGGTATAATCCGGTTATCGCACTACTTACGTCCTGATCGTTTTGATGTGGAGCCTGCTACAGCTGGGTCAGACCTGAAATGGACTCACTGGCGGTACTCTTTTGAAAACTTTTTGTCTGTAGAGGCTGCTTCCGCTACTGAAATTATTAAATATAGAATTCTCGTAAATCATATCTCGCCAACTATATTTAATCTTATACGAGAATGTATTGAGTATCGCGATGCCATTAAAATATTAAACGATGCTTACGAGAAGAGGAGAAATATTACTTTAGCCCGCCATCAATTAACCTCTAGAAAACAGCAGATAGGAGAATCTATTGCTGAATATTCAAGAGCTCTCACAATACTCGCTTATGACTGTCATTTCAAAGCGGTTACTGCTGAAGAACACCAAAATGAATCTATTCGTGCAACTCTCATTGCGGGACTGAACTCTAAAAGAATTAGGGAACGATTGCTAGAGAAAAGTACAATGACGTTGGAAGAAACTCTGAATTTAGCGATTTCCCTTGAATGCGCTGAAAACACTTCCCGTATTATAGAATCTAACGTGAGCACCGCTGCTGTTAATGTCGTTACTGAAGCAGTAAGTCAAGAAAAGTCACAATTACCAAATTTGTCCGCCGCAAACTATCAAAACAATCGCCGTCGATGCTTCTTTTGTGGTGGCAATGTTCATCAACGGATAAAATGCCCAGCGTTTAAAGCTGACTGTCAGAATTGTTCAAAACGAGGTCATTTTGCAAAAGTTTGTCGCTCCAGTCAACAGAACGCAAGTGCAGTTAACTCAGATGATAATCAAAATCCTCAAATGTCAACAATCTCAGCGGCATCTCCTTCAAGCCTGCGTAAAGCAACTATCCCCGTTACTGTCAACGATCATCATGCTGATGCGTTAGTAGACACAGGAAGCTCTATCAGTTTTATCAACAGCGACTTAGCACAAACTATGAAACTCAAAAGGAAACCTTGTAAGCAAGCCGTAACTCTTGCCTCTCTTAGCCATGTCTCATATGTTGATGGAATTTGCTATGTGACTATACAAATTTATCGTCATATCTATAAAAATCAACCATTGCTTATCGTAAACAATCTCTGTGCTGACATCATTATTGGACACGATCTTCTAAAGAATCATTCTTCTGTTGAACTTCAGTTTGGAGGTGATAAAGAACCACTGAAGATTTGCAATGTGCTGGAAGCCTCCGTTCCATCAGCATCTATCTTTACTAATTTATCACCTGAAATCAGACCTATTGCTATTCGCTCCAGGCGTCACTCGGAGGAAGACAAATCATTTATATCAAACGAAATATCAAACTTACTTAAGGACAACGTTATCGAACCAAGTGTCTCACCGTGGAGAGCTCAAGTTCTAGTTGCTGGTGGAGGCAATCACAGAAAACGTCTAGTTATTGATTATTCACAAACTATTAATCGGTTTACTGATTTAGATGCCTACCCCTTACCAAGTATCGATTCTATCGTCACTCAAGTCGCAAAACATAACGTTTTCAGTCAAATAGATCTCAAAAGTGCGTATCACCAAGTACCAATACTTCAAAAAGAAAAGATCTACACAGCATTCGAGGCTTGTGGAAATCTCTATCAATTCACGAGGATTCCTTTTGGCGTGACAAATGGAGTCGCTGCATTTCAAAGGACTCTTAATTTTATTATTAACACAGAGAAGCTGAAAGGAACCTTTGCTTACTTGGATGACGTCACTGTCTGCGGAAGAGATAAGCAAGATCATAGTAATAATTTACGTAAATTCATGGAAGCGGCTGAAAAATACAAACTCACCCTGAACACTGATAAAAGTGTATTTGAAACAGAATCTATTAATATTCTGGGTTACACTATTCACCAAAATACTATTAAGCCAGATAAATCTCGACTAGAACCATTAATCAATCTACCTGCTCCAACAGATGCAGCATCCTTAAAAAGAGCACTTGGGCTATTCGCTCACTACTCAAAATGGATTGAAAATTTTTCAACTAAAATCAGACCGTTAGTAGAAGTCACATTTCCACTATCGCAGGACGCCGTAAACTGTTTCAATAAACTCAAAGCTGATATTGCCAAATCAGCCCTCGTCGCGATTGATGACAAAGAATTATTTTCTGTCGAAACTGATGCTTCAGAGTATGCAATTGCTGCAACTCTAACACAAAAAGGTCGTCCTGTAGCATTCTTTTCACGTTCACTAAACGATTCCGAACGTCGTCAGCCTTCCATAGAAAAGGAAGCCAGCGCCATTGTAGAAGCCTTGCGAAAATGGCGTCACTATTTAATCGGTAGACACTTCTTGCTAGTTACCGATCAGCGATCCGTCTCATTTATGTTCAATCAGAGGCACTCGAGCAAAATTAAAAATGAAAAGATAGAGAGATGGCGCTTAGAGCTGTCTTGTTATAAATATGACATAATTTACCGACCAGGGAAAGATAATTTAGCTGCTGATGCTCTCTCTCGAGTGTGTGCTCTTATAAATTCTACTTCTATCAGACTGTCAGAACTACATAACTCCTTGTGTCATCCAGGAGTCGCAAGGATGTATCACTGGATTCGAACTAAGAATTTACCGTACTCTATTGATGAAGTTAGAAAGATGACTGCTGCGTGCCCAGTTTGCGCTGAAATAAAGCCTAGATTTGTTAAAAATGAAGGACATCTTATTAAAGCGACAGCCCCTTTTGAAAGACTTAACATGGACTTCAAAGGCCCTCTTCCAAGCAATACTTCCAACAAATATATTTTAACAATTATCGACGAATACAGCAGATTTCCCTTCGCTTTTGCTTGCAAAGATGTTTCATCGGAAACTGTCCAAAAGTGTCTTAAAGAACTATTCTTTTTATTTGGGACTCCAGCTTACATTCATTCTGACAGAGGTGCTTCATTCTTATCTGGTGAATTGAAGAAATTTCTGACATCTCTTGGAGTCGCTTGCAGTCGTACGACCCCTTACAACCCCCGGGGAAATGGCTTAGTGGAGCGTCTAAACGGAACACTTTGGCGAACTATTCAATTATATCTCCGCTCCAATAACCGAGACATTGCCGAATGGGAGAAGGCAATACCAGTAGCACTTCACTCTATTAGATCCTTGTTGTCTACTGGTACTAACGCTACACCACACGAAAGAATGTTCAACCATCCCCGTCGCTCTTTAAATGGTCAGTCTATGCCAACTTGGTTATTAACGCCGGGACCTGTATATATGAAAAAGAACGTCAGGAACTCGAAATATGATCCAGCCGTTGAAGAGGTTGAACTTCTTCAGAGCAACCCTGATTACTCCTACGTGAGATTACCAGAGGGACGCGAAACAACCGTTTCAAACAGACGTCTGGCACCAATTCCAGTTACTGAAGACATTCCATCTGATGATGAGTATCTGACGCCTGACACAGAGGAAACTCGATCTCCTGAACAAGATCCCTCTCCCGGTTTAATGGTGGAAGACGTCCAGCCCCGTCGTTCTGCTCGACAGCATCGACCGCCGTCTTACCTTCAAGACTACGTCACGTCTTAAAAGAATGGCAGGGTGAATGATGTGAACTTCTTGATCTTGTTTGTGGTCACGAAACAGTGTTTGTCATTTTGCTTGTCATCTATTGTAAAAATACTATGCTATAATTTAAAGTTAGATAAAGCCAAGTTTAATTGGTAAATTCGTCTTATTTATGTATCAGCGATGGAGCCAGTTTATTAAAATTGGAATTGGAACATAAAATAATTATTAAAAGGAGTTACGTTCATACGTGACACGTCACTAATAAGCTACGCAGTGCAGATTGCAACTCATATTCAAATCGCATTCCGAAGTATTAAGGGCGTGACTTGGCGCCGCCGAAAATTTTTCTAAGTGTTCAAGCGGGAAAAGGCCGTGATAGTACCATAGCATAGAGCAAAATATTTTCATCCATGTTTAATGACTTATCTGAAGTAGCCTTTAAGATTAAGGTTTATTTTATTTATTTTTGTATAAATAGATATGTGGGAAAAATAAAAACCATATTACTTTGCATTTTATTTTTTTAATAACAGCAAAATTGTTCATCTAAGCATAGTTAAACAATGAACCTATCTAATTCCTGATTTAGTCTGCTGCAAAAGTGCATAGATAAAGATTAAATTGTATCGCATATCATTGATTTAATATTTAAACTCAAACTCAAACATTTATTGCATTCCACAATGTAATACTTAGGTGGTAACTTAAAACTATTGAGATCATTATGGACCCTGTCGGGCACAGCAAAAATAGAAGAGAGGAAGAGGGCTTAAAATTAAATTAAATTACGTTTGCTTATACGCATTTTTTAATAAGATATTTTATTAGGAGTAAGTTTAATTTTGTTTTAGACTAGGTACGATTAAGTATTTATTTTTATTCTTAATTAATTAAATAATATTATATAGGTAGGTATCACCTAGCATTAGGTATATTATTTCACTCTTGTAATAATATTTCTAATTAGGTAAGATATTATATTTTGTATTTATAATGTTATTTAGTGTTATGTAGTTATTAAATGTTTATAGTTTTGCTATTTTATAAGGTATATTGCTTTAGTTTTATTATATATTTATTAGATTTTATCACTTTATTTTTGACATACTTAAGTAACTAATATACTTACTTTAATATTATGATTAATTGTTCTTATAAATTACATATGTCTACATTATATACATATTATATAACATACATATTATATTATGAATTATCTTTTATTATTGGTATATTTTTATTATTATTATTAAGTATATATTTATTATTATAATAAGTACTATGAATTTAAATTAGATAAATTATTTATTTAAATTAAACTAAATTAAATTAAATACTCAGAGGTAAATATTATAATATTACCATACTAACTATAATATTTATTTATTATAAATGTAACGGATTATGTAGATTATAATATATTTATGTTAGAATTTTTCTTCTAAAAATTCTTTGATGGTGTAGTAACATTTTTCTTGTAGGAATTGTTTTAGTTTATTAGTAAATAGATTGAATTTAGTTTCTTTTTTTATTATTTCTGGTACTTTATTATAGATTTTGACTGACATAACGTGTGTACTAGTGGCATGCATCCCTAAATTTGAGGTTGGTAGGTTTAATCTATTTTTATGACGTAGGGTGTATTTTTGTTGTATTTGTTCTCTTGTGGTAAAGAAGCTCTCATGTTTACGTACAAATTTACATATTTCTAGGATGTAGATGCATGGAAGAGTTAAAATGTTTAGTTCTTGGAAGTGTGGTTTACAGCTGTCGGTATCTTCTATATTTACTAAAATTCTAATGAGTTTTTTTTGGAGTGTAAAAAGTGTCGGTGCATCTGTACTGTTTCCCCATAATATCACACCATAGCTGAACCAGGCGTAGGCATACGCATAGTAGGTAGTGAGGGCAGTATGAAGGTTCGTGGTCTTTTTTATTTCGCGAAGGGCATATGTAAACTTAGAAATTTTAAATTTAATTTTTTTAATATGTGATTTCCAATTTATATTTGTATCTATTGACAAGCCAAGTAGTGTAAACTCAGAGACTGTTTCTATTTTAATGCCGTTATAAGTCATGTTTATATCTAGTGGGGATTTTTGATGGGGGTGGAAGGACATTATTTTAGTTTTGCTGAAATTAATTTCCAGGTTGTGCTCGTTCATCCAAGTTACTGTTTGATTAAGTGTGTCAGTTAATGTTTCAGTAAGGTTTCTATTATTTTTACAAGAGGTAAGGAGTGAAATATCGTCTGCAAATAAGACACATGGACCTTGTACAGTTTTAGGGAGATCATTTATATACACGAGAAAGAGAAGACACCCTATTACACTCCCTTGAGGGATTGAGGCGTTTATTATTTTTATGTCTGATCGAATATTTTTTATTTCTTTGGTTGCATGGTTGATGTGTTCTATTTCTACCTGGTGTTCCCTATTTTTTAAGTATGATGCAAACCATTCGTGAGCTTTTCCACGGATTCCTATGCCCTGTAGTTTTTTTAATAGTATATTGTATTTTACTTTGTCGTAGGCTTTGGTCATATCAAGTAGTATAGATACAGCATATTCTTTATTATTAATTATGTTTAGGGCTTCCTGCATATATTTATAGATTGCTAAGATTGTTGATCGATTTTTTCGGAAACCGTTTTGACAGTCATCAAATATTTGGTATTTTTCACAGAAGGTGTAAACACGGTTGCACATCGCTTTTTCAAAAAATTTTGAGGCTGTTGGTAGAAGAGCTATAGGTCGATAGTTATTGGGATCAGTTTTTTTGTTTTTTTTATAGACAGGTTTTATTAGGGCTTTTTTTAAACAATTTGGGAACACACCCTCCTCAAAAGACTGATTTATCAATAGATAAAAAGGAAGGGTGAGTTCATCTGCACATTGTCTGATTAAGGTAGGTGGTAACTCGTCAATTCCATGGCTTTTTTTGTTTTTTAGGTTTTTAATCAGATTATTTACTTCATAGGCTTCAACTGGGCTGAGGAACATCGTGTTTTCAGTTGGGTGGAGTACAGGAGCGCCCTGCGGTTCGTTATTTGATCTAATGCTATTTTCTCCAATAGACGCAAAGAAGTCGTTGAAGATATCAGCCACCAATTTAGGGTCAGAAGTCGTCGTGGTATTGTCGAGCTTTTTTATCTCTAATGTGATGTTTGTCTTTTCTTTTTTTGTTTTTTTATTTGTTCGTTCTTTGATTATGTTCCACATTGTTAAAATTTTATTATCCGATTTTTTTAGTTTGTTAATATAGTGCAATTTTTTTGATGTTATAACTATTTTCTTAAGAGTCTTTTCATAGTTTTTGTAATTTTGTTTAAGTATTTGATTATTGGTTTTGAGTGCAATTATTTTTAATAATCTTTTATTTGTGCATGAAATTTTGATGCCCTTGGTTAGCCAATATTTTTTATTATTCGCTTTAAGTTTTATTTTTTGTAGAGGTATACATTGGTTTAGTATTGTAATTAGCGTATTATTGAATATTTCATAATTTTTATTTATATCTTTATCTAATGTAATTATGTTATTCCAATTTAATTCCTTTAAATTAGATTTAAAGAGTTGTATGTTTGCGTTATTGTATATTCTTTTTTTAGTAAACCATATAGTTTGTTTAGTTTGGTGGGGCAGAGATAATTGTATTGTTGTACCGCAATGGTCTGAAAAACCTAACTCTTCAACTGTTGTGTGTATCTCATAATAGTTAAAGTTTGTAAATATTAAGTCAATACATGACGATTTGGTTTTGGAGATTCGAGTTGGTTTTTTTACGTGTTGTAAAAATTTATATTCTAACATTAATTCTAAAAATGAGTTAACTTTCTTTTTATTTTCTAGAATATTTACATTTAAATCCCCCCCTATAATAATATTAGATTTATTATATTTTTTATTTATGTATATTAAAATTTGTTTTATTTGTTTGTAAAAAATAGCTTCCTCTTTTCCATTCCAATACATAGTAACTATTAATAGATTCTCTGTAGGTAATTCCGTTGCACATACTTCTAAAACATATTCAATTGATAATTCTGATATATCACTTCTATCAATATGCGCAATGTGTTCTTGTAATAGGACGCAGACGCCGCCTCCCGTTCGATTTTTCCGACAGTATGTTGCCGCAAATTTATAACCGCTAAATTGAATCATGTCTAATTTTTCTTGTGATAGCCAAGTTTCTGACATGCATATAGCGTTGTAATGAGGTGTTGATTCTAAAAAGGCTTCTAATATATGTTGCTTGTTGTAGAGGCTTTGAATATTTTGAAATAGTATTCTAAATTGTTGGTCTTTGCTTTCGAAATAAATGGTTGTTTTTTTCTAAATTTTCATTTTTATGTTGGGTGTGGTTATAAGCTTGGGTTGTTTTTTCTTCTTCATGATGTTTTTCGAATGTGTTTTTATTAAGGTTTATCTTTTTTCCTTCTATTAGAAGATGATTGTTTCGGATAACTGCATGTAGGCCTTTTTTACGTGCCTTAATCATTTCGTCTCGCATTAACATTCTTTCTTTTCGTGCTTTTTCATCGAGAAATTCAGATAAGGATAGTCCAGTGTCCTGTAAGTAGTCCTTGTTTTCTCTGATGTACTTAGCCATCCTTTTGCTTATCAGCTCAATTACTAATGGTCTATTAAATGTACCTTTTTTACCTAGTCTATATGTGTCTTCTATGTACCCTAATAGGTCCACATGCATGTATTCTCTAAACATCTCAATTATTCTTATGTGTAAGTCGTTTTCAGGCTCCTGAATATATTCAGGAAAGCCATAGAGCACAATTTTTTTGGTATTGTTTTCCTTGCATGTTCCTGTAGATATTATTTTTGTTTTAAGTTCATTTATCTCATTTTTCAGTTTATCATTTTCAGCTTTCAGGTTTTCCATTTTAGTGTTTACGTGTTGTATGTCCAGTATCCTTAGTTCGTTTTCCTTCTTTAAGATGTTAGTTTCATATTCTACCTCTTCTCTTAATTTTAAGATGGCTTTGTTAATCTCGTTTTTAATTGTGTTTTGTAGTTCAGCAATAATTGATTTGTTATTTTCTTTCAGGCGTAGTACTATAATTTCGTTTAGATTTTGTAATGTTAGTTCTGTTGGCATATTAGTTTGTACTTCTGCAGCCGTGTTTTGTGTACAGATGGTGTCGCCTAGTATGCTAAAATCTTCGGAGCTTATAGTGTCATTAATTGTTTCGGTAATCTTTTTTCTAATGGTAATATTATTTATCTCTGAGGGCGAATTTTCCAGTTGGTTCATATCTCGTTCTTGAGGGCGAATAGGGGTATTTGAGTTCCCTGTTTTGGGCATTTTACAGTAACAAGCTTGGCATTTCCATGCTTTTTTGCAAGTTGTCGACATCGAATTTTTAAATCGATCATTTGATATATTTGCACACTCCAAATCGTATGTGCATTTACAAAAAGTGCAGGTAAGAAATTTACTGTTCAGTATTTTTTGTTGACATCCTTCACAAGCGAGTGACATTTTTTTTATGTTATTATATTTCAACTTTTGCGACTAGTAACGCCCTCTATTATGGGGTATTAGTATTAATTAGACAAGCTGCAAGCTCAGTTTAGTCTAGCTGTCAATAGAAGGATCTTGTTTTTTCCTCTTAGCACTAGATGGCGCTATTTTCAATTTTGGTAAAGATCAGGATGATAAACACTTTTTAAAATGTTGTTATTATGTTACGATAAAATATTTATAAGATTTATCGTACCTCTTGGTGGTTCTAAATCCTTATTAAGTGTTGCTCTTGATGTAATTCACTTAAGATTTCCAGTAAATTCTATGTTTTTTCTTTTCACCAGTTTAAAACAAAACAGTCGTTACACTTTACACAATTGTTTATTTCTTAAGTTATTATTAGAAAAACTTATAAACTACTGCTTAAATCACTGAAAGTCTTTTATTACTATAACTTTATTATGCAATCTTTCCGTAATATTCACTTATTCTATTTTTTAAGAATTAAATACACGGAGCAGATGTTTGCTGTGTCGCACAGTAGCGCCCTCTTCCTATTTATTTGAGCTGTAGTGCGTTCTGTAGTTTCTGCCTACCCTCATGGGAAAAAGGCATGAATTTATGTAAGTACTTAACTAATTTATATGCGTCCAGGTTCCTGGACATCGCCCCAAGACGCTTTTTGGTCTTCACCACTACATCGTGCAAGGCGGGCGGCATACCGGATTCAGCCGCGCGCCAGCTCTTGTCAGGGTGGGTGCAGGAGGGCTACCGCCTGCGCCAGCCTAATTCGCGTGTGACGTACCCCGCTCCGCCGCTTCCTTCTGCGAGACGACATCCTCGCAAAAGGACAATACTCCTCGCTGTTGGCCACGGCTCGCACTATGGCCGACAGTGGCTGTGTGACGCCCTGTTGGCGGATAGCCGCGCCCAGGGCACGCCGTTGCACCTCCCAAGCCGGACTGCTGCTGGGCCGTGTCCACGGCAAATCCGCAGTGGTGGCAGACTGGGGTTCAATCCCGCTTCGCCACTCGGTATAGATATTCCCCGAAGCAATAGGGAAGATGCACTATTTTTATTTTTGTTTTCATTTTAAAGAATTCCATGTAGAATAGACCACAAATATATTAAAACAATTAAAATATTGTAATTTATCGGAAAAAATGCTGTTTTAAATTGACAGTTTGACAGTTCGCGCGAAAACGGACCTATGGTACTGATGACGTCACTCTTGTCTGTCAACAACTTTCAATTTACATTTACTTTTCATTTTAACTTTTGCTTTTTCGAGATTATTTGTAAAAAATTAAAATGGACTATCCATCGACGTCAGGTGATTGTAACAATACCATTAATATTCAGATAAAAAGCCGTGTTGACTCATGTTTTGTGCCAATGTGTCCATCTACCTCAACAAAGTTTTTGCAAATAAATTATTTTTGAGTGGACCTTCTGACCCAAAGCTGAGAAAAAAGTGGTTTCAAGCTGTGAAGACAAATGGTGCACACCCTTTGCTACACTCCGACCAAGCTTTGCGTTTCATTAATAATGGCTGTAACCCGATAACCTTCTTTACGTTCTTTGTGCTCCGGAGTAACTCTACTTTTTATTGTACATAATTCTCCTCCATCTCTTTTAATTTGGACATGGCCGATTGCGTTATCGCCATAAGATTCTCTTGTCGAGCTGAAATAACTGCTATATGTAGAAGCCGCTGAATAAAATACAAAGTTTAACAACTATGAATGACTATGATGTATACATACCGTAGTAATTTATTTTACCCCTTTCATTTCTACACCTGAAAACTCTGCACTTTCGATAAAAAAGTTACAACCATGTCAACACTAACTTTCGGTAAATTCCTGGAGTCTGCTTTTATAAATCCAACTTCCATTTTTATTTAAAAAACGCAATTAATATTCCCATAAAATAATATTCACCTTTACAACCATAACGTCAAATAAGTTGTCAAAACAAGTGTGACGTCACGAAACGCTAATTCGTGTTTTAAAATACGTATTGTTTCAAGTCATTTTTAAATCGTAATTATTGTAAAAAAACAACAATATGTAAAATAAAAACGTTGCAGTGGCCTTTCTTTTATATTTTTTTAACGTTTTAATCATACAAATTCCATAAATATTACATCTGCATCTTCCCTATTATGCTCGGGGAAAAAAGCCTCTCGAACCATCAAAAGGCATCAAAGTAGATAGCCTCAACGACGGTTCCAGCTGTGTTCCAACACTTCCAGGTGTACCTTTCATTGGCAGCACCTCCTCTTGTCGCACCACCTCCGGTGTCGATGTAGAACATAATTATTTGTTTAGTCATACTGAGATCTATTTTTACAATTATTTCTCGTGACATTTCTTCTTTATTCTGTAAAAAATAGACGAATCTTTAGACTGTAAAAGAATGTATAGCTAGTCTAGTTGTATTCTACTATTTAGGATAACAACCTTTAAAGTTTTTTTTTGAATTTTTTTACATGTTATAGCACATATAAAAAAATTCACAAAAATATTAAGAAAATTGGTAATATCGCATCGGTGTCTACTAAAACTGCAAAGTTTGGAGCACTGAGTATACGTAATATATTCCGATAGATGTCGCCACACGCTCTATGCGTGTAAAAGAGATTTGAAATTTCGACTGGTGCTGGTGGGATACGGTGGCTCAGCGGTTAGAGCGTCGACACGATACGTTGAATATCGTGGGTTCGAATCCCATCCGTATCAGTTGTTTTTTCTCATTTTCTTATTAAATAATTAAACCTTTAAAGTGTATCTTTAAAGTAGCGGTCTGTCTATGCTCAACGTCAACTTATTATTTCATCCAGCGCGCTTTCAAGCGAGTGAGAACACGATAACGCGATGGAACATTTACTGACATCAGAAAAATCTCAGACATTTCAGAAAAAAATCCGACATACCAAAAAATTTCCCGACATTTCAGAAAAAAATCCGACATACATACCAAAAATTTTCCCGACATTTAAAAAAAATCCGACATATCAGAAATTTTCCCGAAGTTACCTACCGAAGATTTCTCGACATTTAAAAAAAAATCTGATATTATAGAATTTTTTCTGAGTTGTCATCCTATTTGTTACCCGACTACAAAAAAAAGGAGGGTTATATTTAATGAATTCGCTTTCATGCTTTTCAAAACACCTTTTTAACAGACTTCAAAAAGGAGGAGGTTCTATGTAGGTATTTAAGTTCTAGCCTCTTTAACCTTCTCATTAAGAACTTGACTTGGAGTTGGAACCAACTCCAAAACGTTTTAAAGTTATTTCAAGCTTTTTTTGAAGTCAGATTTATTATGTATTAAAAAAAAATTAATAAAAATTCTCTGCTACCCCCATGGACGTAAAACTGCGTTTCAGTCCTAGATCAAGGTAAACCTATTTAGCTAATGATAAATCCTATACCCAAGCAACCCGGTGGATAAGTGCTTACAATACTTACTTGATATTCCGCTTATATTTGAGAGAGTGCGCCATTTTGTAATGTCGCACCGCCTCGTCCACTATGTCGAAGCGTTTGGAACACAAACTGCATTGGTACCTGAAAGTGCGCGTGAGCAATATTTAAAACTATTCTAAATGGATATACAACGCTAACTGTGTCTATCTTCGTATTTCTTTTCAAATGGTTGTCTGGAAGAAATTGCTATTAGCGGTAAGACCGCCAATTGTACATTGTTGACTAAATTGTAACACATGACTAAATTAAAAATTCTTTGGTTTGCAATAATCAATCTATCTATCTAACTAACCCTCAAAATCATGACGTAATTACTAATTTTTTTTTATAGATTCACGCCTGTATTCCCCAGAGGGGGTAGGCAGAGGTGTGCAGTACACCCACGTTTCGCCGGCTAAGTTATAAGTTCCATGTAATAGGGGGCGAGCCTATTGCCATTAACCGGGCACAATTCCAGACTCCGTGCTGCTACTGAGAATTTCCTAATGGAAAAACCCAATAACACTGCCGTAACATAACCATACTGCAATAACCTAGGACCTCGTCCTCAGCAGTCGCGCTTGCTACCACTAGAGACCAATGAGGCAGTCTAGGTAATTAGGTAATTACTAATTACCTGGTATAATGTCTTTTATGATGTGCCATTAAATTATCATCATCAGACATCACTTGCTGGCATACTCGACAAGTTCTACCGCCTTCTTTCTGAAACAAGTACAATTTTATAACTATTAGGAAATATTACAAACACACAGCGAGTACATCGGGAACTTTATAATCTTATTAGAAGTATATAGATATTATACAAGACTAGCTGCCCGGCGTGACTTCGTACATTAACCCCTACCTTACTTTACCTCTAACCTACCCTTCCCTACTTTACCCCTAGGTACCCTACTCTACCCCTACCCTACTTTAACCCCGACTCCCTAGGCACCCTATTTTGCCCATACCTTATTTTTTGTGTTCTTTTCTGCTATTCTAGGCGGAGACAAATCCAACAAATTATTAATTTAATGAAACAACTTTTTAACGGATATAACTCGCGTTTTTATTTTGATAATACAATCCGTTAAAAAGTTGTTTCATTATGTTGAGTGTTTGCGAAAGTTTGAGACTATATTAAATTATTAATTATTAATATTATTTTAATAAATTATTTGAAGTTGTACTTACTTGTGTATGTTTTCTCTTTTTATGATCCTCTAGATTTACTTCATAATTAAATCCAATAAGGCATAGGTCACACCTGTAGGGATATTTTAAAAACGGTGCAGATTTCAATAACTCCTCTCTCTCTTGTAACAGTTGGTGTTTCGTTATTTTTAACAATTTAATTTTGCCTCTGATGCCAGATGCTAAGCCTGTGAATATTGTATAATTTTTCGTAAAATATTTAAAGTAAATCAGCGTGTAACTGACCCACTGCAGGGCAAAGGCCTCTTCTCATACAGAGAAGGATCGAGCATTAATCACCACGCTAGCTCACTGCGTGTTGGCAATCTCGGACTATTAAGTCCAGGTTTCCGCACGATGTCTTCCTTAACCGTTAATCAGTGGTGTCTTAGATTAAATGAAAGTACTTTACATGAAATTGAAAAAGTCACATTGGTAAATGCTAGGTTCGAATCGCACGTGCTAGTCAAGCAGGTTGAAACCAATATGTCACTACGACTTTTTTGGAACACTGTTTCAATTTATTTTTAAATTTTCTCGCTAATTAGCGAGCAGAAAATTTTAAAATAAATAAATTCATGAAATTTCATGTTACAGAAAAACCACAATTTTTATAAAAGCTATATTTAGCTTTTAAAAAAAAACTACCTACAATCAAAATCAGTTCATCCGTTTGGGAGCTACAATGCCAGACAGTCAGACACACTTTTTGGCGTCGGGGAGTAAAAAAGAAAATATTATAAAAAAACGATTACACACAATACTTACGAGGGCATTTTATTTTTTTTACTTTCGACAATGATGTTGCAGTCATTTTTGTTGATTGTGAAGCTGTCACTACTGGGCTTTTTCCTAAAAAACTTTTCAAAACCGATTTTTCAACATTTCGTTCGTTATTTCTATCTAAAATTTCATTTCCGATAAAAGAATTATTACTAGCTATACTCTTAATTGAACTAGCTAATATATTTACACAATTATTATTAGCATTATTATTTATTATTCTCAACGCCTCTTCTATATTTTTGACTGATTTTTTATTAATAAGACTTAGTTGTTCAGACATTTTGCTTTCGTCAACTAAGTTTTCGTTTTCATTATGATTAGCTTCTCGCAAGTTATTATTTTTGACTGATTTCTCATTATTACTTGAGATAAGATTTATTTCAGCAGCCATTTTGTTTCTCTTAGCTACTTCTTCAAATAGAACGGTTTCTTGTTTTCTAGAATTTGTATTTGAATTTATAGAATCAGTTTTATCTTTGTTTTCTGTTTCCTCTATTTGTTCTTTTAAATTATTTACATCAATGACACATGGTTCACAGTTACCCTCTATTTTTATAACAATGTTTTCAACATATGTTTCTGTATTTGTATCTATATTCGATTCTGTATTAACTTCTAAATCCCTGCTTTCTATATCGCCTTCAAAATCCATAGTTTCTTCAAGAGTCCTGTTTTCGTTGTCCGATTTTTTTTCTACATCAGTTATATTGAAAGCGATGTTTTTAACATTTGTTTCTGTATTCATAATTTTATCTATATTCGATTCTGTATTGACTTCTAAGTCCCTGGTTTGCATATTGGCTTCAAAATCCATAGTTTCTTCAAGATTTGTGTTTTCTTTTTCCGTTTCAATTTCTACATCTTTTATATTAATATCAACTACTTTATGTTGTACATTTAATTTGTTTTTTCGAGGCTTAAACCACGATAATGATATTGTATCTTTATTAATGCCGAACTGGTTTAAGAATTTGAAACTGTCTTCAACTAGCAGTTTGAATTGGTCAATTTTCTTCAAAATATTGTGACATTGATGGCAAATCATTTGGTTACTTGTTTTTGGCTAAAACAAAAAGTATTAAAAAACATTACAAATATTTTTTGTAATTTATTTGTTTTTTTTAGCCTCCTGTGGGGTTGGCTTTAGTTTCCGGATGCAGGCGCAGAAGTGCGAGAAGGGGTGGGGGATGGGGGGAGTGGTACTACCCCCCCTGAAAGGAGGGAGGTGCGGAAGATATATATCGGCGGAAGGGGTGAAGTCGCAGCCCCCCCCCCTCTTCGTTCTCTGTTCCTTATTAGTATCCTCCTTTTTGCCCCAGCCCTCCTTTATTATCGTAGCCTTTTTTTGTGGCCGGAAGGAGTAAAAAATACCTTCGGCATATTCGGCATACCGCACGGTACTGCAATTCCGCTTCGCAGCCCCGTCCAGTGCCTGCCTGTATCTCCGCTCTATCATCGGCATCGTTGCCCTGATAAATATACGTACTAAGCGTAGTACTTACCTGTATTAGAAAACTTTTTAAAAATTCTGTATGAGAACATGTAACTCTATTGATGAATGGAATGTTTTCATCGAGACAGCAGATGCAGTACTTAGTCGTTTCCATACCATCTACGATATCTTGATTATCAGAATATTTATCAAAATTCGATGAAGAGAAATTGGACATTTAATTTTCAATATCTGTGAAATGTATCAATCAAATGTTTCAGTAATGTGTAGTATCGTAGTATCCCTAATAAGTCTGTGCCCTAATGTAATTACATGTAATTACTAATTTCCTTGACGAACACTATCAGTAAATCATGAAACCATCAATGTAAATATTGTAAACACTTGACGACCTTGACGAAATGACATTGACGACTGACAGAAAGTCAAATATTTTAATTTGATTAGTTTTTTTTTTTAAATCTTTATTCATGCGGCATGCCATGGATACAAGTCCTTCAGTCGTCAATTTGATTGGGTGGGGTGGGTCCATGGGAGGGACTGAACCAGTGTTGCCAACTTATTTTTTGTAAAGAAATATTTTGGAAAGTGAAAGAGGCAAGCAAGAGCTAGATTGTTTTTTTTCTTCTTACGGAATCTTTAAGTTGTTGTGACCATGCCCTTGTCTTTAGTCATATGTTAAATTCATTTCAATCAATTAATTCATAATAATCTGTCATAATCTATATTGCCCTTTGTCCTATAAAAAATTGTATTAGAAATAGGTACAGTGTAGTGGTTCTCTTTCTAGACTGATATTCCGGCAAATGTAAGCAATCTAGTTTATTAATAATAAATCTATAGATACCACCAACTATATAAATTTTTCAATTTAGTTTTAAATTTATGTTTTCTGAAAAAGAAGGAAGATTGGATGAGAAGAAAGCGCGGGAAATTTCGGTTTGACCGGGTGTATTTTTTCTCAGCAATTTTTTATAATTCAATTTTAAGTAGATAATTGGTTCAGTTAAGGTTCTTATGTAAATATATTTTCTTTGTAGTGTATGTAATATTATATTTGTGTAAATTTTTCCTGATTTTTGGTAAGTTTTTGTAAATATTTGTAGCATAGTACAAAACTATTCCCGGGTCGTATGAACGACCCGCCTATTGCAGATGTGGGGGATTTAGGCCCTGGCTTAAGTCCCCCTGTAGGTAATTATGTTACCATAACAACCAATTTAGATATGGGTGGTATGGACACTGATGGGTCTGTAGCCACAGCAAGTGAAAGGGAAACTGATGCGTCGACCTCCGGTAAAGTCAGTGCTTCACGTAAGAGGCGTACACATAAACATAAAATAGTATGTAAGCATTGTAATAAAACAAAACGGAGTAGACAGGGAATGATTCCTGAGGGAACCTCTTCTCATATTGACTGTACATGTATTCCCAGCACAGAAGTTAATTTAAAATCCGACTTAATAATTAATAACAATACAACATCAGTTCCACATTCTCAACCCTCTGAAATTACAGTTTCCCAAACTTTGCAGTTAGATCCAACTTCAATACCAACTAACCAACCAGTTGGTGTAGGTAGGAAGGAGTACCAGGCCTCTGATACAGGGCCATACATAGTTCATGTTCAGCGTAATACCAGTACTGAAAACAGTGGCACCATTCTTCACCCTATTGCATTTGGAAATTTCCTTAAAAATAACAAATTTCAGAATATTGTTCCTGGCAGTGTCAAAAGAATTGGTAGGAATAAGTGTGTTGTAGCTTTTACAAACCCTATGGCTGCTAACATATTTATTAATAGTAATTTATTGCCTCTAAACCAATTTAAAGCATTTCTACCCACTTTTAACGTCACTCGTATGGGCTTGGTCCGGGGTATCCCATCTGAATGGAGTGTGGAAGAAGTTAAAGAAAATATATCAACTCCTATAGGTACTGGTGAAATATTGAAAGTTAGACGCTTAAATTACAAAGTTCAAGTAAATGGGTCATATACATGGAAACCATCTCAAACTGTTGTAATAACATTTGATGGTCAAGCTCTTCCTAAAAGAATTTATGTATGTTATAATGCACTACCTGTTGAGACTTATGTGTATCCCACCATACAATGTTTTCGCTGTTGCCGTTATGGCCATACTAAAAATCAATGCAGATCAGCTGCCCCTAGATGTTATAAATGTGGACAAAATCACTTAGGTGAAACTTGTTTAGTAGAAGAGGATTCTGCATCTTGTGTTAATTGTTCTGGATTTCACTATGCTACAGACAAGACTTGCCCTGAGTTCCAGAGGCAAAAAAACATTAAACACACTATGGCTCATTCCTGTGTTTCATATGCGGAAGCAAGCAAAATACACCCAGCTACATCAAAATCTTATGCTAATGTTCTCACTACTGTTACATCTCATGATTCTCATGCCAATAATAATTCATACTTGAGTTCACAACCTATACCTTCAACTTCTTCATCATATAAAAAGACAGTCTTTCTTAAACCCCGCGCTCCTCCTAAGTCAGCACAAGGTTATGACAGAGCAGCTCATAACGCCCTTCTTAGAGAGTTTCAACCCCCATCTTTGGCAAATGGGTGTGCTTTGCCTAAGGAATCTGATATGAAATCGCAACAGAATGAGAATGAGCAGGTTGTTGATGTTATTATAAACCTTATTAAAATGTTATTATGTAAAAATACATCTTTTGAACCGTACGACGTGGAGCGGATAAGTAGTTTATTACTGAACAAAAACCAAAAAGATGGACACATTAATTCAATGGAACTGCCGATCAGTAATACCTAAAAAAACGGACCTCATCTACTTATTAAATAAATTTAAACCAAATATTGTGGCATTATCTGAAACTTGGATTAAAAATAATCAGTTATTTAGTATTTCAGGTTATGTTTGTGTACGCAATGACAGAGCTGACGGATATGGCGGTGTGGCCATATTGATTAAAAATAATACCCCATTTTCACGTGTTTCTTTCCTTTCATGTTCTGATATTGACATTGTTGGGGTAATTGTTGATAATATTACTTATGTTTCCATTTACATTCCTACTGCTAATAACAATGCCCTACAAGAACTTAGCAATATGTTGTCATCCCTTCGTAGGCCATTTTTAGTAATGGGCGATTTTAACTGTCACCACCAGTGTTGGGGAAGTGGTGAGACAAAAAGAGAGGGGATACGTTTATTAGAAATTATAGACGATCTTAATCTATGTATTATAAATACTGGCGAGCCTACCCGTAGAACTAATACAGGTGAAAGTGCTAGTGCTGTGGATTTATCTATATGCTCCCCTAGATTGGCTTCATCTTTATCTTGGTCCTGTTTCTCTTCTACTTTTGGAAGTGACCACTTTCCTTTAGTAATTACTTCCTCAGTAAAGTTCGTTACAGCAACGAAAAGACCCCCTAGATTAAAGTATAGACTGGGAAACGCAGACTGGAATAAATTTAAAACGCTTGTCGATGTTAAAGTTGCTGAGCTTCCGCAAATTACTCAGGGTGGAGAAAGTGATTGCTCAAAAGCTTTAGCAATGTGCTTAGTAGAAGTAGCAGACCAAGTGTTCCCTCTTAAAAAAAATTCTTCTGATAAAATTCCTATGCCCCCTTGGTGGGACTCTTCGTGTGCAAATGCAGTTAGGAAGCGAAAGGAAGCTGAAAAAAAATATGCTGAGGATATGTCAGATGAAAATTTGGACAGCCTTAGAGATATTATTAATGATACACGGATTTTTCTCAGAGATAAGAAACTTCAGGGGTGGAGGTCATTCTGTATGTCTTTATCACCCAGCACATGTCCGTCAGAAGTTTGGCGCAGTATTAAAAGATTTAGAAAAGCCTTTAGTGATTCTCCTTCCTTCACACAATTACCTCTATCTCTTAGTGACAGTTTTATTGACAAATTAGCTCCAGCATCAGCTCCAGAGTATGATCAAATTTTCCCTAACTTTACTCCGTTAAATATTGATAATCATTCATCTTTGAACGCTCCCTTTTCATTGTTTGAATTGAAAGGGGTACTAACATGCTTAAAAGACTCGGCCCCAGGAGAAGACGGTATTCCGTATTCGTTTTTCTCTCATTGTAATGATAGTACAATATCATATTATTTACAAATAATTAATTCTATTTTGGTTTCTGGAAATATTCCAGAATCCTGGCGCTCCCAAGAAATTTTGCCGATCCTCAAACCAAATAAAAATTCAAATGATATTTCATCATACCGGCCTATTGCGCTATCTTCGGTTCTTACCAAAATTGCAGAACACCTAGTTAAAAATCGTTTAGAGTGGTATATAGAAAACAAGCAATTACTAGCAGGCAGTCAGTTCGGGTTCCGTAAAGGAAAAAGTACAACTGACAGTTTAAGCGTATTCACCACTGACCTTCGCATAGCCTTTTCAAAAAACGAGTCGGTTGTTGGCGCTTTTCTAGATATAACAGGCGCGTATGATAATGTTCTTATATCTGTCCTTAAACGCAAACTAATTAATTTAAACATCCCTACCTTGATTATACGGTTTATCATAAATTTGTTATCAGTTAGATTTATTACTCTTTTTTGCGGTGACAAGAAAATAACAAGGACAGTGTTCAAAGGCCTTCCACAGGGATCAGTATTGTCACCTTTGCTTTATAATATTTATTCTTATGATTTAGAATCATCTCTACAAAAATCTGCTGATGTTTTACAATATGCTGATGACCTTTTAATCTATACTACTCACAATAACATCTCAGATGCATGTAAGGCTTTGACCGTCTCCCTAAGTCTTTTACAGCAATGGTTACAAATTAATGGGTTAAGTCTTTCAATAGAAAAAAGTACTGTAGTAGTTTTTACAAGAAAACGTAATATTCCTTCCCCAAACGTTACTTATAATAGCATAAGCCTTCCTGTGAAAAATCATGTTAAATTTCTAGGACTGATTTTAGATAAAAAACTTTCTGGCAAACAACATTTTGACTTTGTAGTTGAAAAATGCGAACGTCAACTGAATGCTATGCGGTGTCTTTCTGGAGTATGGTGGGGGGCACATCCTTTCAGTCTAAAACTGTTTTATAATGCAATAATCCGAAGCATACTTGATTACGGAACATTCCTCCTTGAAGATGGTAACAAAAAGGGTCTTAAAAAGTTAGACAGCATACAGTCGAAAGCTCTTCGAATCATTTCTGGAGCCATGAAATCAAGCCCGTTAAATGCCTTACAGGTAGAAGTAGGAGATCCTCCACTCCACCTAAGAAGGCAATATCTATCTGATCGATTTTTATTTAAATCTATGCAGTTTTCTAACCATTTGCTCCATTCAAAATTAATACAACTTGATAATCTTATTCAAACTTCATCCTATTGGCGGCACAAAGATATTCCGTGTTTAGTTAAAAGTATCAGGAAATTTAATTCTATACCAGCAAGTGTACATAGGTCACCTACTCTTCCTTTATTTGAGTGCAAAACATTTGAACCCTTACTTGTCTCCCCTGTAGTGCATTATAATTTAGGTATAGAAAAAAGTGATGTAGGAGCTAACATAAAATTTAATGCTGCTGTTGGTGAAAACTGGATAGACTATCATTATATCTTTACGGACTCATCAAAAACCCGGTCTAGTTGTGTGGGAGTAGGTGTATTTCATTCTCAGTATAAAGTTATTCAGATGGTAAAACTTCCTCCTGAAACATCAGTTTTCACCGGAGAATGCTTTGGTCTGCTCAAAGCATTAGAGTACGTTTTAATTGCTAAACTTAAAAATGTTCTAATATTATGTGACTCTAGAAGTGCGCTACAAACTATCGAAAAGTTTACATTTAAAATGAAACCCTTTTACCCGATTGTATTTGATATACGAAATCAGTTGTACAAATGCATACAGAGAAATTACACGGTACAGTTTGCTTGGATTCCAAGTCACTCCGGGATCCAAGGAAACGAAAAAGCCGATGAATTAGCCAAACAAGCGGTGCAGAATGGTGACACTTACCCATATAAAAATTTCTGTCATGACCTTGTCAGCCTCCCTAAAGACTATCTTCGTCATTCCTGGGAACTTCTTTGGACTGAGAGCTCCCAAGTAAAGGGCAAGGTTTATGCCTCAATTCAGCCCTCAGTCCCAATTAAACCATGGTTTTTTAAAATAAAAGGCACTAAACCCATTACGAGCATGATAATTCGCATGCGGCTTGGCCACGTTTGTACTCCTTTCCACCTTGCTAAGTTGCATATTGTAGATAGTAATATTTGCGAGTGTGGAGATGATGTTGGTACTTTGGATCACATATTCTTCTCCTGTTCCCGTCATGATCATTCATCCTTCCTCCGTTCTCTTGTTTCCCAGAATGTTTCCCTTCCTACTTGTATTTCTTGTTTAATAATGAATCCTATTAAATATTATAAGTTGATATCTTCTTTCTTGTTTAAAAATGATATAAAGATTTAGTTTATGTATGTCTATTTATATATATTTTTCCTAAATATTAAAATACTTCCTTTCCTGAACCTTACAAAATTCCCTTTCCTATCCGTTATTTTCCATCAAAAATATAATTTCCCTACCTTTTATTACCCGAAATTGGCACAAAGTCATAACTAGTGCCACACTTCAAAAAAAAAAAAAAAAAGATTGGATGAACAAACAGTAAACGAAACGTCAACGGTCATTTTAACAAACGTCAAATTTAGTCAATCAAGATTCAAGAATCGTATCGACGACGTTGTTAATTGTAAAGGAATTGTTTTTAGAGTTTTATAAACTATTAAACATACGCAAATAAACGTGACCAAGTGATATTTGCTCAATTTGTGCAAGAAAACAAGGTGCTAAGCAAAGAAATGGTCTAGATATTGAGTATTAATTGGATACTTTATGGTGTAAGAGTAACGTCAATTCAAGCAGGGTAAGTTTATTGTATTCTAATTGGCTTGAAGGACAACCTTAACTTCTGTGATCCTAGTACCTATGACTAATATATTTTGTGAAAACACATCTGGATGTCTTTTAAATGTTTATTTTTCTGCATACGTACGTCCAACATCTACTATTACTCAAAGTTAGTTGTTATTGTTTTGTATACAATATGACTAATGATATTGTAGTCTACACTGCACTACAAACACTACCTACTAACAAAACAATGTGTAAATCACGATAAATTGTTTATTTTAACCCCTACAAAAAATGGTATTATTATAATATGCATAAACAGCTTGTGCTTAATTTGAATGCCCTGAACTAACTCTAGGTGAGTTCAGTTTTTTGTCATAAGTATTATAACACTTGAATCTTATTAAATGAAATAGTAATAAAACAAGATATATTGGTAGTTAGATATGACAGAAGAAACTATGGTCACAGTTATTATTAATATCTCATCTATACTTATCATTCATACTATATTTTTTTTTACATCATCCTCCTAGACTTATTATTCCCAAACTTCTAACTTCAGTATTCCATGGAGCAACTGCCTATCTGAACCCAACGGAATATGATATTCTATAGTTAAATGAGGATTTTATATGGATACTGACTACCAGCTATACTGACTGTCAAAGATCTTCATGACAACTGGGGCCAGTGGCTTAACATGCTTTCCGATGTTGGAGATATTGGTATTATAATTAATTTATAATACCAATATCTTAACGTTATTTCCAAGGCATGAAGCAATTGATACTTAATTTATAATACACACATCATTTCGAAAGTCATGGAAAGTCAGGGGTCACCTTGGTTTCCAACTTGAACTCTTACTTACTTACGTACTTACATACTTTTACGACGCAATTTAATGTACAAGTGTTCTGGTGGCGCATTGAGTGCACCTGTATATGGTATATGGCGCATCGAGTGCACCTGTATATGGTATATGGTGCATATGAGTGCACCTGTATATGGTATATGATGCATATGAGTGCACCTGTATTTACACTACTGTTACTATTTGGTGCAGCCGTGGGACACAAACCTCATGATTTATTTTTCTTTTATTTTGTTCTTTTAGTTTGTTTGTTTTATTATTGTTTGTTTGTGTTTTCATGTGCTGTCTCAAATAAATTTTATTCATTCATTCATTCAATACACACAAATTTGTGCACTATAATATCTACGTAGTTGGTTAATCTCTGTTGAGATTGGCCACTGTGACCGTAATTCGGTCAGGAAGATACTACATTAAATTAAATGATGTATTATTTACCTACCATGATATATTTACTTGGAGAAAGTACAAAAGAAAGTAATTAGTTTAAGTTATTCATTAAAAGTGGATCATTCTCATAATTATGGAAAGTGTGTTTTAAATTTAATTAGCTGACTTATGATTGTTTTGGTTTAGTAGTGAGATTTGCTAATTAGGTGCTAATAAGGCCACCATGCGTAAAAGCATATTAAGGCCAGGTTATCCGAGACCTGTAGGCATCGATAACGCTACCTCAGGCCCCGCGTCGAGTAGCGCTACGTACGCGCCGCTCGTGCCTCCCCGCACACTGCACGTATGTGTGGGTTGTGTGCAGCATTACCACACGCACACATTCGTGCGGTCAAGTCACGCCACAATAAAAATATTTGCAGTAGATCAACTGAATTGATTATAGATATTTATTGATTTTTGACATACATACTTTTGTAGTATTACAGAAGTATAGTTTAGTAACCGGGGAGTGTTTTTGTAGTATAGTACACTGTGTACATAAACCTTACGGGTAAACTGAGGTTACTTTATCCCAGGGTAAATCCATAAAACCCGTAATCCATAAATCCATCCAATCCAATCCATAAATCCATAAAAACGCTATTTGGATATATTTATGTATTAGCGTAATGCGTCGCGTAATTAATTACCTTATTATATTATTTATATTGCTAATATAAATAAATATTCGAAAAGTACGTTCCGTTACGATGCAAAATGTATTTCTGTACGATCAGTCAATGACAGCCAAAAATTCAGTAAAACTCCGGTTTACGGTACTTATATCGGTTTCAGGGGGGGAGGGAGGGGTAATCAACCAATTTTACTAATGAAACAACAGTAGTTCATGGAAATATTATAATTATTTACGATTACAACCCACATAAGAAAAATAAAGCTTGTAACAAAGTTAAAAAAAAAATTGTTTTTTTATAGCTGAATTTGAATAAATAGAATGAATCTAACGCTGACTGAGGACGAATCTGATTCCAGCAAAGAAGAAGAAAGCGAAAAGTAACTAATTCTAAGAAGAAGTTCATATGGTAGGGATAGGGATAGGTACATCTACATAAAAAAAAACTTTAATATTTTTCCTTTTTTTTTGTAAACGTATCCCCACACTAGGATTTTCTCCTGTGTTGTGGGTGCAGATACAAACATATAATTTCACTATGCACAAACACCCAGACCAAAACAAATATCTGTGGATCACACAAATATTTGTCCCGAACGGGAATCGAACCCGGGACAACGAGCGCAGAAGGCAAATCGCCTAACCGCTACGCCAATCGTGTCGTCAAAATATATATTATAGTATTACGTAATTAATTTTGCCTTGACAATATTGTGATAAAGCTGATTCAGCATTATAAAAACATTTTTTTACCAATACAAATAAAAAAAATCTGAAGTGCCTGTCTAGTATCTAGTGGTGCCTATTTTGAAGCTTATATGATTATTTCCATGTTACTGAAACCGAAAGACCCGTTCATATAATAAAAATATTTAGTTAGATAATAGGGATGTTTCCTGGGTAAAAATAAATCGATTATATTTGGTCCGTCAATTAGTTTATCAAAGAATATTGACACGTATTTTTTTCTTTATAAAATAAAAAAAAATTGACGAAGATAAATTGCATCAAAGTCCGGGAGTGGGGGGATGCAACGTCACTCCCCGGTAAAATTTGTAGCGGATTGTGACGTCACGCGAATTTTCAAAGCTTATCGTCGTAATTTTTTTTTTGTCGGACAAAAGAAAAAATACGTAAGTACCTATCCAATATTTTTTAGTAATCTAACTGACGGAATAAACATTTTTTTAGTCAACATCCCTATTATAGGTATATTTCAAGGTAACATTTAGTTTTCATTTCATAAAAATCGGTTCGGTATATCATAAGTTATGCTAACGTAAAATTTACTACGATTCCACTTCACTAAAATGCACAAGATGACTAAATTACACGCGGACAAAGTCGCAGGCGACCGCTAGTGTCATATAAAATACTATTCTAAATATTCTTACAGCTGTAGGTAATAATAATTTGTAGGTACTATTTATAATAAATTTTATACTATGTATAAAATATGTTCAACAACCAATCTAATTATTGTCGTCTTGACTGTACCGCGCTCGCAGCTAACATCCGCGTTGCCATAAAGTTAGCATCAAACAGTACGTAGTACCTATTTATCCCTAAACACAAGATAGACTGACCTACCCATTGTGTTTAGCTAATTGACCTACTGAAAATATTTTTACTGGAGAAAGTAATAGTAGCCATCTTTGAACTTCGCCAAGGGGGGAGCGCACTAACAAAAACTGGCACAGGTCCGACCTCTACAACGTCCGGCTGGACACTGAAGCTCGATTGCGCCGCCGCGCGCGAGGCGATTTACTACATTAAATTGAAATTAAAAACTAAACTATTAATTATCAAGAAATTAACCATTAAAATCACTTTATAATACGAGTATCAATTAATACATATAATTTTGTTATAAATTTGTAATGTAATTAGAGTATAAAATGGAAAAATGTTTCCAAAATCGGCCCTGTTTCAGATTTTTTTTTGATCGAGTAAAGTGTAATTTATCGTGTTTTTAACCATTAATATCACTTAGGAAAAGATGTATCTGTAATATATATTTTTTTCTGGACTTAAATATCGTAATTTAACCATATAAAATTGATTTTTCCAAGCGCAAAATTCGGATAACGGGCCCTTAAGGCTTACTTATCACAAACTTTTCGGTACAATTTGATTCTTAATAAAGAGTCAAGCTGTTTGGAGGTCAGAATCACATACAAAATGTACCTAAGCCCAGCCAGGAAGCTACCGAGCGGCACCGAAGTGTTGCCGAAGTATTGCAAGGAACTGTAAAAAACAGAAGAATTTTTTTTTAAACATTACATTTTTTATTTATTTTACTTTGTGTGTATGTATTATTGATAACCTTGTTCCGGAAAAGGTGGGGGAGGGGCTTTATTTTGCCACTTAAAATAAAAATATTTACAAAAAGACCAAGTCAGTGCCAAGCTTAGGATGAGATAGTCTAATGAAACTGGTTTGGCTTGGTACCGGCTCCAAAACAACGTTTTTGTGTTATTACTAGCATTTTTTCTTTTAAACTCGTTTTGTTTTTAATTAGAGTATACCTACATTTCTTTAGATGCACCAAGCACACTTTTTCAGAGCAGTAAACAAAGAAAAACAGTTATTCGGTTTCGGTGACTATATTAGACTTCAGCCAAGCCAACATTTTTGTCAATGGATTTTATTGATATAGATTTAAAAAATCGTATACTCCCACCGTCACAATTTTTTCAAATTTATATTCTATCTTTACAGAAAACACAGTACAAAATGGAAAGAGTACAAAATTCGAACAACATTCGCGACGCGATGAATAACGAGGTGTCCTCCACGTCTAGCGAAGAAGCTCCCGAACCAGTAAAAAAATATACGAAATACAAAAAGCACTACGACAATGCCATTTCGGATAACGAATTAGACTCTCGAAGTCGATTACAAGCGAGAAATCATTATAAAAGCTTGGGAAACTTGAACGATAACTATCGTGATTTCCGAACGATACAAAACAGTATCAGCAATATCGATTTAAACCTTCACCGGGAAGATATCAAGAAATTTGAATCGTTACAAATCCCTATAGTCGGTTATGAGATCATGGAAGAAAGAGCTAGGTTTACGATTTACAAATTAAAAGTGGAAGACGATCATAGCGACCAATCTTGGTTAGTTTTTCGTCGGTACACCGACTTCGTTCGACTATACTCGAGGATAAAGGCAGAACAGCCGAATCTGAACCTTCCTTTGCCAGGAAAACGCTGGTTCAGGGACAATTTCGAGCCAGCATTTTTAGAAGAACGTGTCAGAGGGCTGCAAATATTTGTCAACGCGATTTTGAGTAAGTTACCAAATCATTCGGTTGTGAGAGAATTCTTCTGTCTCGATGAACCCCCTCAGGTGTTTACTTATCAGCCTGAAGTGCAAGCTGTATACGGAGCGCTAGAAGATTCGATAACCACTTTGAAAATGCAATTGAAACAAAAAGACGCGACGATATTGCATTTACAGAAAAGATTGGCGCAGCTCGAAATGCAAGCGAAAAATTGTGGAAATTGTAGTACAAAGGTTTAAATAGTTTCTTTTTTAAGGCTAGGCTTTTTTTTAATGCCTACATTTAACTGCAAGCGGAGCTGGCTCCGTACAGACTCCTTAGACTCGTAACGAAAAACGTCGTAGAAATGCGTTCTACAAGTGCGGCAGAACCGTTTTAACGGGTAAAAAGAGTCTCAAAAGTGATGCAAATGATATTTTCGGTAAAACCCATCTGTAATGTAGACGGAGAGTATTTTGCAACGTTTTGCTCAGCTGTTTTGTGCTATTGCCTTTCTGTGATGAAAGGCAGGCATAAGGTTCACAGTATTTTATAAATACACTTAGTTGTTATGGGAAAAGTTAATTGTTTTAATAAACATTGCATATAGAAGGAGCTCGACGAGTATAAGTAGGTTGAAACAGAGTGGCTTAAACTATAAGGGGATGTTCATATTTGAGATCGCCTTTAAGATTTTTGAGAGACCTTCATTGAAGTCTGTCTAAAATCATCCTGTTTATAGGATAGAACATCTGTCGTCGGCTTATTGCGTATATAATTCGGCACTTCAGCGTTTTAATTAGCTTTTGACCACAGAGTTTTCAATCATATTCGTATTTTTTTTTGTTAATTGCAAAAAGGCAGCCATTTTACAATTCGCCTAGCTGTTTAGGAAATTATTTGTAAAATGCCGAATTTTGCATTTTGCCGACGATGTAAACCATTTTATCTGTGAGCCTTGTTTAGCTCTAGCCATAGAGAAAATAGCCCTTAGAGTCGTATGTACGTGAGTTTTGATTCAGACAACTTCTGGCTTTCGTACGCACTAATTTCGTACGCTTGGCTCTAATTGGTCAAGACATCGTCATGCGACATATTCTTGATCGTTGATTCGTGTTAATACTCATATTTATTTGCAATATGACTCAGTACACCTACTCTAAGAGCTAAATCCTCTATGCCTCCAGCCTGTTACAAAATGACAAAAAAAAAAACAATTTTAGATTATAAAAACCAAAAAATGTATTATTTTTATATTATGTAGGTAGTTTTTTTTTCTATAGGTGCTTAGAAACGTCACTAATTTTGCATTTAAACGTATAGGTACAAAGATTTTGTGTTATTTTTTTAGAATTAATATTTTATTTTTATTTCTGTATATAAGAGGTAGTTTAGGGGTAGATTTTTAACCCTTTGGCTGCTACGAGACAAGATTGGTCTCTTGATTCTCCTTCCATTTGTTACCTTGCAACCGTGGCAGAAAAAAAACGAGTCATTTTGCCATCTTTTTCTGAGACTTCCCCGCTGCTTTTTCGGCCTTTAGGCAAATATGGGGTAAATTTGAACCATAGACCCTTCCATATGCGTCAGATTACATATCTTGTTCAACTTAAACTTGGCAGCTGCCTGGCCTACGTCCTACAAAAATTAAATACCTACTCAAATTAAATTATTTTTAGAGTTATATTATTTTTCATATAATTTATATTTGGGGGTAAAAAGTAATAATACCCGCCAGGCAGAATTTCGGTGATATAACGCAGGAGATATTATAGTGCACAAGTGTGAGTAAACACAGGTGCACTCTTTATTATTACCACACTCTCTTAAACCGATGGAACGGCAATCCGACACGACTGGAAAGAGATCAGATGCAGGGCCAACGGCTTTACGTGCTTTCCGAGGGACGGAGCATGTGAGAATTAATTTATAATGCGCACATAGCTTACGAAAAGTCAGAGGTACGAACCTGAGACCTCTGAATTGCCAGTCAATGGTCATACCGCTAGGCTTTGTGAAAAAAAAGTACCCATGTCCGTATCAGCGAAGGGTTAAAATAAATGATATTAATATGAAGTTTTTCGTACATATTGCTATTTCGATAAATATACAAATGTTATGATGGTACGGGATTATACTGGCTTGCCTGAGTGCATAGGCTGCGCAGGAGACGAATTTCACAGAAGCTCTGGGCAGAACGGGTTTCACTTGCGCTTGCGCACCGTATTCTCGCCTCGTCTGTACCAGCGCCTGCGCATCTACTTTACTCCAGACAAGCCTGTATATGATGCCTTTAGTACCTCCGTTATTAGTTTTAAAACAGTATTTTAAAACTAGTTTTTCAAACACTACCTGTATGTTGTTTGATTATGTTATTACAAAAAAGAATTGAGTCTTTTTAACAAATGTTACAAATTAAAATGAATACAGGGTGTTCCAGTATGGTGTTCATAATTATATGGATATAAGTTTCTGTGTTTTACAAATAAATTATTTAATAATAATATTGAATGATTAACTTATTTATTATACCGAAAACTTAATTAACGTCAAAACACGTCCAATCTAAATGTACACCCACAGGAATATTTGGATGCACGTTTAATTTAGTTGCAGGATTGATTGAGTATGCATGCAATATCCGATAATTTCTTTTTTAAATATTTTTTTCTCAAAATACATATATTATATTATATTTTCGTCTTCACCGAATATTAATTGTTATTTCATATTCATACATATAGTACTCTGTTCAAATGGTTTCCGCGCTTGTTGTTGCCGACACAAAGCGACGCCGCGCGCCGGCTCGTTCCGTAAGGCCGTTGTGTCGTCGGCTACTTCAAAGACTGCGAGCTGTACTGGCTGTACAACCCATGAAGTTATAGGTAAAAATGGAGACCACACTTCGAATACCTACTTGAAGCAAAACCTATGTATCACTATCTCGCTCTCCCATGTATCACTATCTCGGTCTCTGTGGGCAGATCTCTCTCTTTCTCTCATACACTAAAAAGAGAGGTCGGCCCACAGTAATACGTAGGTATTTGACTCAAGTTGTTGTTCCAAGTGTGGCCTCCATTTTTACCCGACTACAAAAAAAAGAGGGTTATAACTTCATGGTACAACCCCAGGGTATAGGTATTGGTCTGCCGCGCTAAATGTTAGTTATGACAAATGAGAAACCTACTTTGTGGAATAAATATGTTGGGCAATTAAAGAAGGGAATAAATATTAACCTGTTGAGTTCGACCATGACATTGATCTCGATAGAAACTTTTATAATGAACACACAAAGTGATTTGAAGGATTCAGATGACTAATACCTACATAAATTAATGTACTTTAATATTCCGTTGTTAAATCATTGCATGTAAAAAAGTTTAAATAAATAAAAATACAGAATTATTTTTATATGTTACCAAAATAGCGTGAAGGTGTACCTACTGCAGACCATTTGAGCGGATAAACTATACTTCAGGTGTTCCCCCTTCCAGATAACTCATCATCATCATATTCTGTGATAAATATAAAAAATGTTTTGTAATAATATAATTATTAATATTACTAATAAGCAATGGGTGTGCCTCATGTTGTGTGGACCACTTCTAGATACTAAAACTAAAATGTAGAATAATGTTATTTCTGCTAAACTAGACAAATGTTTTTTACAATTATTGTAAAAAACATTTGTCTAGTTTTGTCTCTTTCTAAAAAAAGAGAAAGGGATAAAAAAGTTTTAATCCTGTCAAATTGTAAAATTATTTTTTGACAATGTGAATTTATTTCTAAAGAAATAAAAATAGACTTAAAACTGGTATTTTTTTTGATAACTAAAACGCTACCTAGTACAGTTTGGCAGTCTGGAAAAATTGGGGGCGCCACTTCCGCACTTCTCATACTCATCAATTCAGAATTTTATTACAAGTTATTTGGTACAGCTTGGCAAAAAAGAGTCTGGAAAAATTGGGGGCGCCGCTGTGAGCGTTACCCCAGCCAGATGTTGTCGAAAATCGACATTTTAGTTCGACGGGGAATTAGAAATACAGCTTCTGTAAATGGTATGCACATTTTTAAATTTGGTATGACGATAGTTTTTTAATTATTCGGTAAAAATAGTTCCGGCTGGAGTAACGTTACCCCAGCCAGATGTTTTGTTTTCTAATGGGTATGTTGAAATAAATGTTATGTATATAATTAGGTAGCAATTTGGTATAAATGGTACAACTTAGTTTGTATTTGTATTTGCTATGGTTGCGAAGATATTTAGAATCCTGCTGGGGTAACGTTTGCACGATTGCTGGATCTCGGAACTGGCTGAACGGATGATTATAATTCTTGTACAGGACATCTGGCTAATTAGGTATAATTTGGTAAGCAAGAAAAGAAACCATAATAATGAACCGTTTTGAAGATATTTTCGTAAATAGAAATATGCTTTAATAGGTCCTAGCTCTTCCAATAAGCGCTCCAAAGACTAATTTAAAACGTAATTAATTAGGTAATTACTGCCTATAAATGGTACTGAAGTTTCATTAGAATCCTACACGTAAGTAAAAAGTTCTGATGAAAATTCAATTTGTTCCGGCGACGGCGCGCAGCTGAGATATTTGACGAAAGATTAACCGAGTTTCCTGTAGTAGTGGTAACTGAATCTTACATCTATAATTAGGTAGACAGTTCAATGATATACCTGTGAAGTTTCAGACCTGTATATTAATTAATTAAAGAGATAATTGAAAGAAATGATGTATGCGTGGTAACCCGACCAAATCTAGAATGTTATAAAAAAGCGGCCGCGCAATACATTACACCAACCTTCTAAAACTTACAGGATAATACGTGAGAATAATATCGTATTTGGTACAGACGGGTACACAACTGGTAAAGTAAAACAGTTATAATAAACTATTACAGATAGATTATTCATTTAAAAATGTTACCTATGTAGGTATGTATGTAAATTAACTTAAAAAATTGATGTAATAATTAAAATTAATGGACTAAGATAATATTATTTCAGTTTTGTATATTTGTAAAATACCAGCATCCTTTGAAGGGGTCATTAAACTCATCATTATGAACAACGTTTACTATAAAACCAACCCTGAAATCGCAAAAAAAAATCAGCTGTTCCATACATTTATGTTCATATGACTCAACAAAATGTATGAAACAGCTGATTTTTTTTTTGCGATTGCACGGTTGGTCCCATAGTAAAAGTTGTTCGTAATGATGAGTTTAATGGGTAATTTTTTAAGGATGCTGGTGTTTTACAAATAACCATCTATAAGTGTTGTTGTTAACCAACATTCGTAAAAGGGGGAGGGTTTCTTGTGCCACCAAAAATTGAAAAAATAAAAAGCACCGACTCCGAAACGAACGTATTGTTTTATTTATTTAAAGCATCGCAAAATATAATAACATCACATTGCAGTACCTAAGTACCTACTAACATATTATTATTAGGTACGTATACAGTAGGACAAAACCAATAGTGACTGGTCCACACTGGCTCTGGATCGAGACACGTGGAAGTCAGAGGGAGAGGTAGGTATAGAAGAAGATTATACTTACTTTAACCTAACGATGCCATCATCTGCCTAGTGCCTAGCTTTTTCCCAGCTGAATACTAGTGTTTTACCATTTATTTTATTTATTATTTAAATTATATTAAAATGTAGGTAAGTACCTAATATTGTACAAAATATATCATATGAAATTAATTAAAACCTAATTGATTAATATGAAGAATGCCATATTAGAAACTAATTTAAAGTTCATTTAAACATTTAGTATGGTAGGTATAATTTTTCAATCAAACTAATTTGATTCGTGACTGTACCAAATTTTAAGGACAATTATGCTAATAATTTTAGAAGGTTGGTATAATGTATTGCGCGGCCGCTTTTTTATAACATTCTAGATTTGGTCGGGTTACCACGCATACATCATTTCTTTCAATTATCTCTTTAATTAATTAATATACAGGTCTGAAACTTCACAGGTATATCATTGAACTGTCTACCTAATTATAGATGTAAGATTCAGTTACCACTACTACAGGAAACTCGGTTAATCTTTCGTCAAATATCTCAGCTGCGCGCCGTCGCCGGAACAAATTGAATTTTCATCAGAACTTTTTACTTACGTGTAGGATTCTAATGAAACTTCAGTACCATTTATAGGCAGTAATTACCTAATTAATTACGTTTTAAGTTAGTCTTTGGAGCGCTTATTGGAAGAGCTAGGACCTATTAAAGCATATTTCTATTTACGAAAATATCTTCAAAACGGTTCATTATTGTGGTTTCTTTTCTTGCTTACCAAATTATACCTAATTAGCCAGATGTCCTGTACAAGAATTATAATCATCCGTTCAGCCAGTTCCGAGATCCAGCAATCGTGCAAACGTTACCCCAGCAGGATTCTAAATATCTTCGCAACCATAGCAAATACAAATACAAACTAAGTTGTACCATTTATACCAAATTGCTACCTAATTATATACATAACATTTATTTCAACATACCCATTAGAAAACAAAACATCTGGCTGGGGTAACGTTACTCCAGCCGGAACTGTTTTTACCGAATAATTAAAAAACTATCGTCATACCAAATTTAAAAATGTGCATACCATTTACAGAAGCTGTATTTCTAATTCCCCGTCGAACTAAAATGTCGATTTTCGACAACATCTAGCTGGGGTAACGCTCACGGCGCCGCTGGCGCACTTTTCACACTACAATTCATAATTACAAGTTATTTAGTGCTTACATATTTCTATGAAGGGTTTTTTGTCGATAATTATAATCAAATGAATCATTTTTATGATAATTTAGTTCTCACAAACTTAGTTTTTAAGATTTTTATTTTTAGTTCCAGCTGTCACCGCCTCAACTCTTTTTTGTCAAGCTGTAACTAAGAGCAGGATGAATCTTCCACCTTCTTACGCCAGCATTCAACGAGCATACCAATGTCAACATTCCATAGTGCACAGATAGTTGAGAACCTCCTCCTTTTTTGAAGTCGGTTAAAAATGAAGTTCATCCTCAGATGAATCTAACTTCTAAGCAATATGTTTACTAAATAAGTAAGATAACTAAATAATTAAGACCCGTTTCATTTTAACCGACTATAATTAGAAAACTAGGGGTCAAAATAAACAGATTCCATGTCTTTTAAGCATTTTATTGTATTCTGAAGTGATTCAACTAGTTATAAAAAATAAATAAACCTACGATGTCGACAAACCAACTTCATTAATTACTGAGGTAGGTAATCTTTCGTAAATAGCGAGCTATACCTAAAATCTCAGCAACCTTTGTAGCGAATACTGTTAAGCGATTTATGGCATGACCGAGTTCAGCTACTTTAGTAACTAGACCTATAGGTCATAATTAACTAGGTGCCATAGTCAGACAGACACGGACAATGCAATTTAGCGACTCAGCGTGGCAAAGTGAAATGTCAAATTAAAAACAATCACAATATTACCTATTTTATTAAATGAAACACAACTACACTTTATATTTATACATTTATTGCAATCAGTTTGCAGGTATATACAGTATAAACTTTAAATGTCTTTGTTCAAACGGCATCCGGACCATGAAGATGGTAAAATGGTTTAACATATTAAAAACTTCATACTACCACAGTATAATAATCATACAGTATGGTAACTACATACAAATGCTCAAAACGGCTCAACTCACACAAACATGCGTAATATTGCGTAATGACGAGACTCGAACGTCGCGGTACTCGCAGTATCAACGACGCGTCGTTGCGCATGTTTGTGTGAGTGTGTCGTTTTCGAGCGTTTGTACGTAGTTACCATACTGTATGATTATTATACTGTGATACTACAGTCATGCTACTTTCAGTTGCTCAGTAAAAACAGGCAGATAAGTAAAACAATCCACAACAACAACACATTACATCACACATCGCATTAACAATCGTTTGAGGTGCTGTCCCAAAAACGATGGAGCACATATCGTGCCCTGCATGCCCTGTCGTTTGTTCATTACAGGAACTGATGGACGCTACTGAAGGCGCCAATCTCGTAGCCCAGTTCTGGGCTGACAAAATTTACATTGTCGTCGACACGCTAACGGCCTGGCCACGAACTCGCCGCTCGCAGCGGCGGCTTAGCGCGGCGCGGCGAGCGGTAAGAACAAATGTACTAAAATGTTCAACGACGCCACGACTCGCCGCTCTCAGCGGCGGCGGCGGCGGTTTCTCCATTCTCCATACTTAAAATGATTTGTATTGATTTCGTGTACTCCATCCGTCGAATTTAAAATATCATTAGAAAATATATGCCTAAATACGTGGCATGGCCATCGCGCCGCTCGCAGACCTAGCCCGTCGCCGCCGCCTTAGACCGAAGTCGTGGCCACTAGGTAAGAAGAAGAAGCAAAACAATGAGTTTAAGTAGTATGGTAAGCTTTCAAACAGTATTCCACACACAACGGCACTTTGCAGCCCTCACACATGTAAATTGTTCTAGTAGTCTTACGACCTTCGCGGGCGCAGACAACACAATATTTTTGAGGATTGCGGCTTTTTGCCGCAGAACTCTCAGTGTGTGGTATGCGGACTGGCCAATGCGTGTTTTGTGTGTGTGTTGATTGAACCGTATTGAGAGGCTGGGAAGGAATAGACGAAGTGCGAGGAAAACGCCGCGTTTCAAATGATTGCGAAAGATGTTTTTGTAAAATAGAATCTATAATAGCAAGTTGGAAGGTGAGGTGATCATGTTGAGATTGTGTGGATGACTCCAAAAGAATGCGAGCGTTCAGAACAGAAACATTAAGCAAGCGTTTAAAAAATTTAATGTACCATTTGGCACATTGCTTCCGTTCTAAGTACGGGTCGAGCATCTGGTCTTTCAGGTCGACTCCACCTATGAACTTGTTGTAATCTAGTACAACCTGAGGCTTAAATGGTACCGGCAAAGAATTAGATCGTACTGTGGGCAAAGCGGTTTCGGAGCCATGGCAGGTGGAAATCATAGTGACAGTTCTATTGTCGCGCCATGACAAGATACAGACATCACCAGAGTGCCTTGCTACAAGCTGTCCTTGCTTTAGCGGAGCGTGTTTAAACAGCAGAGGTACATTTCGTTGGGAAGTGCGCAAGGTCCCGACACAGTCTGTACGATTACGCTTTAACCAACGAGCAAGGAGTGGAGAATTATACAAATTATCTACAAACAAACGATATCCTTTGTTCAGTAAGGGATCCATAAGCGCTTTAATAATAGCAGCACTTTTCATAACTAGTGGATTTTGTCCAATATCTAGGCTAGTTTCTTTACCTGCGTCAACAATAAATGACCACAAGTAACCGGTCGTGCTCTCACATAGCTCGAAGGTCTTGATTCCTACCTTTGCAGCCTTCGACGGCATACATTGACCGATGTTGAGCCTCCCTTTCCATAGTATCAAACTTTCGTTTATGCAAATATTTTTAGATAAAATGTAATTTTCTTTAAATTTTTCATTAAGGTGTTTAATTATAGGCCTCAATTGATATAAGCGGTCCAAGTTTGCAACAGAGTCACTGTTGGTCGGGAACTCATTAATATCTACAAAATAGAGAGCTCTCACAAGATGGTCGTGTCTCTTTAAAGAAAATATACGTCTAAAAATATCAGTCTTAAGGATTGGGTTAATTGAGAAGCAACTTTTAATAGTTGGCATTCGGATAATCCCTAGTACCATCCAAAATGCGAAGAGACACAAAATCTCGTGGATATTAGTTGGAAACCAGTCTGACTGGAAGGCTACTGAGGGTATTCGAGAAGCGTACAGATTCGTTTGGTCTACGATGTCTTGCAAAATGCGATCGTCCCAATAGGAGCGGAAGGCGTCGTATGCCGAGGAATATGACTTGACCGAACCGGTACGGTCTACTAAAAAAGGTTCTTCTTTACCTCGAAAAGAATCCATTGGAGACCATTCAAAGTGAGAATCTGCATCTTCCAGTAGCGGATTACCCCTTCCATCAGTGGCATCATGGAACTCATCATCCTCGTTCTCATTCTCCCTATCATCCCTCATTCTTTTATTATTTTTTTCTTTTCTTCTCATTCTCTCCTCTCGGCTCCTCACAACATCCCTCGCCAAATCCACCAGTTCAGGTGGAACATCAGCGTCACTAGTCCAGATTTCCTGGAGAGGCTTGCCTACTTTCCACTCTGACAGCGGAACTCCACGGATACTTATACTCCTACGACTTAGCCTACGTTTTCTTTGTCCCCCCAACACTCTACCTCTCGTATTCATTCTATCATCCACACTCGCATTTCTACTTTCATTAATAATTATATTCCGTCTCCTTTTTTTAACCTGAAAGAGGTCATGAGCATCAGGTGTATGGAATTCGTCGGCGTCCAGCGGCATCTCTTCATCCAGCTGCAAACGATGACCATCGTCAATGCCTACATCCTTGTTCTCCAAAGATTGTCTGAAATAGCACAATTGTCAGTGAAATGGAGTCATCATACAGCTTGGCAAAAAAGTCTGGAAAAATTGGGGGCGCCGCTGGCGCACTTTTCACACTACAATTCAAATATTTCTATGACGAGTATTTTGTCATTATCTATAATAAAATGAATCATTTTTATGTTATTTTAGTACTCACAAACTTGGTTTTTAAGATTTTTATTTTTAGTTCCAGCTGTCACCGCCTCAGACTCTTTTTTGCTAAACTGTACTTGTCAGTAAAGAAACAACAAAATAACGCACAATATTTGTAAGTAATAAACATATTGGCCGGTTTATATCGCGGATGCCTACTGCAAGCGTATTTTTTTTAAAGATTAATTTAGACACATGATGTGCAATTAACCTACCAGTCAGCAACATAAAAATAAATATTTATGTAATATTTAATTATTTATAATTATAGCCAAAACTTTCCCACTGCAGGGCCAAGGCCTCCCTTCCCTCTTTCCACTCCTCTCTGTCGTAGCTTTAACGGATAGATAAATATGTTTAGATAGTAGATCTATACATGTTTGAATAAAAATTTTATTGGTTGGTTTTTCAAGCGTTTGTGGAAAAATATCTTGGAAATCTAAGATTTATATGCAGTTCTAGAAGAAAAATAATAATAGTAATTTTTTTTTTTACATAAAACGGTTTTGTCATCAGAACTAAAGGTATGTACCAAATAACAGATCAATCTGTCAACTGGAAGGGGGTGAAATATCGATTACTAAATTTGAACCAAATAATGAACAGGTCAAGCTAAGTAAAACCGTTTAACAAACACTTACACATCTACATTATCTGGCAATATTAAAAGGGGCGATCGTGATCGAGCTGGTGACGGCGACCGGTTGATCCTTGATGGACTGAGTGGACAACATGGAGAAGAAGTAGACTGGCGTGATTCATCCTACAACAAAAAAAAGTTCATCATTCATAAACTTGTATATGTTAGAAACTTGCATGCAGATTGTTCGTTTGACAAATTGTGTAATTTTGACAAAAAAAGTGCGTAAAATACTGATAGTTATCCATAATTTATGTAAAATTACGGGCGACCATCGGCGGAAACAAAATTTGCCCCTGAGTCTGCTAGAGCTAGAAAGGTATATCGTTACGAGGCAGGAGAACCGAAAATTGGTAGTTCCAGCGGGCAACAGAACTAGCTGAACATAAGAAGCTTCTAATATTTCATTAGCATTACATGCTTAGCGACATACATTATTGATCAGATTAAACTACAAAATAGTTTTTTTGTTAAGTATACCTAATTATTTAATAAGAAAATTTAGTTTTGTTAGTTAATTTTGTTATCATTAAATTACAAAAGACGTTCAGTTATACCATAAATTGCTTAACACTACTATAGACAAAATTTAAATACATATCTATAACAAAATCAAAAGTTGCTGAATATTTATTTACACGGAACTTTAAATTTAAAATTGTATGAATATTTATTAATCTATTATTCGTCTTAATATTAAAACTATTAGTCGTACCAGCTAATTTATTAGACTTTTTTGTAGTGCTTAGAAACTGCAGATTTCTACTTTGCAGATTTTTACATCAATCATAATATCAATATAAATAAAGCTAGAACTCCAATTATCTACATACCTCAACAGTAAAATCTTCCTCATCAGAACTGTTCCATTCCTTAATAATTATATGCTCCACTTCATCTTCACTGCAGTCCTCACACTTCACGTCATACAGCTCGTCATGAAATTGGGAAATAGACATTTTCTTGACATCCGTTATATCTGAAAACAAATGTTATACTGTAAACACTAGAGAAAATAGCACTGATAGCCTAGTGGTATGACCGTCGACTAACAAGTCAGAGGTCTCTTATGTGCATATTATAAATTAATTATCATATAAATATTTTATAAGAAATTTGAAAAAACAACTGATACGGATGGGATTCGAACCCACGATCTTCGGCGTTCCGTGCCGACGCTTTAACCGCTGAGCCACCGTATCCCATCAGAATCAGTCGAAATTTCAAATCTCTTTATACGCCTAGGGCGTGTGGTAATATCTATCGGAATACATTACGTATCCGACTCAGTGTTCCAAACTTTGCAGTTTTAGAAGGCACCGATGCGATATTACCAATTGTCTTAATATTTTTGTGGAATTTTTACATGTTTTAGCACATGTTAGCTTATTAAAATATAAATATTTTATAAGAAATTTGAAAAAACAACTGATACGGATGGGATTCGAACCCACGATCTTCGGCGTTCCGTGCCGAATCACCAACCACCGACCACCGAACTCTGACACCAGGTTGTTCATCAACCATACAATAAGAAAAAGACTGGAGAAAAAAAGAAATCAGTCTGGGCCCGTCCAATATGTTTCCTCAAACTAATTCAAATATCCTAGTCAATGTTTATTGTGTAATATTTATGGCCAACCTGACCTATGCCGTAGCAGTAAAATCTAATTTTTAACCGACTTTTAAAACAGGAGGAGGTTATCACTTCGAGTGTATTTTTTTTATAGTTTGAGTTACCTTTTGTCACAAAATTGTACCTATTCCTTGATTTCGTAGCAACATGTCCAAGATTATAAATTTAATGTTTCTTTCGTTAAATTATCTTAATAATAATAATATTATAATATAATTATAATCTTAATAATTATAATATTATATGTTTGTTATCTTTACACTTAGGTAAACCACTGAACAAGTCACAGGTGTACAGAAACGGAAATACACCTTCGGACCATTCGGACACCTTTCATTTCAATCTGAAATAATAAATCAAAAATAATTACCTATGTAAAAAACTTACAGGTAATTCTTTTTTCAAAAACAACTTTTTTATAGAAACTCTAACACGATGACCAACGTCGTTCTTTGTTTTTGTTACCACCACGTTCACGAAGCATCAAAAACTTTGAAATAAATTAACGAACGGTCTGAATGAAAGCAGTTTGGTTTGTAGTTGTACCAAACAGGGCAAAATAATAACAATTAAAATAGTTGTTCTAAAGCTTACGCGCAGCAGGTCGCCAATTCGCCAACGAACACGTCAAACTTAGAATAATAACACACTAAGACGTCAAATTAACAAACAATAACCAAAACAAAAAATAGATAATACCTACCTAATACCTATTATAGATATCCCTATTTAACCATATAATGCCTATTCCACACCATAAAATTTTAATCGGCAAGTTAGCAACTGTATTAAAAACGTGCACATAAATGACTTTAATGTTATTATTCAAAACGATAAAATATACAACGAGTCCCGCACTCCGCAGCCGGCCAGCCGCTGTCAGTTGTCAGTGTCACGTTACCGCATGTGACCTCAATGTACAGCCACAGATTAATAAATAGTTACTAGATAGATAAGTACAGCGCTCCGCTAGTAGCATGCAAATAGCAACAATCACCAACTCCAGCGGTAGCCGGTAACGGTCGTTGTACTTCACTACTTCAGTAGGCCAGCCAGTGGCTAAGGAGCTTGCGCAGTATTTTGTTTTGTTTTCATCCGCGCATTACCTACGATAATAGTGTTAATATTCGAATAATGAAATCGATGAAGGATTCGAAAAAGAGCATCAATGGGATAATCAATGGTTGCCCATTATTTATCAACAATGATTTCTTAGCCGCAGAAATGCGAGGAATAAAAATGCAAAGGTACCTCTTAAAAGTACAACAAATCAGTTCAAAATTGTTATCAACACAAAATACCCAACTAATGTCATACTTAAATAGGCAGAAGTACCAAACCTTTTACGTTAAAGTAAATGTATATAATGTATATAGTGTAATAAGGTACCTCTTCTTAGTAAATTTAACTAAACACCTACCTACCTACATAAATTGATTTATCGCAAATATAGTGCGTTGAACACTGATCATTAGGTATTACCGATATTTATTTCATCCTCTAATACTATTTCTGTTTTACAGCAAGCAACAAATATCTCTTCAGGCTTTATTTGATTACGTTTTTGCACTGCAGATCTTTTAGGTTTATCATCCTTTTCTTGTTGACAATTGAATTTGTAAGGAACTATACCCTTTTTTAGTTTAATTCTTCCCCCAAGCATCTTATATTGAATATAGTTCTCCATATCATTCTCAATCTATAACAAGAAAAAATCTCATCTAGATTATTACTCAAGCAGAGCAGTAGGCAAAGTCTAGTATGGATTAAAAGTTGTGTAAAAAGCAAAGGATAACGCAAAACAGTTGCATTGTTCTCAAAATATTAATTATAATAATATCTATGTAGGTATAAACATAATGGTAAAACCTAAAAGTTCTGACACCAAAGGTTTTGCGCCTCTGACCTGATTTTATGTTTATTTGTACCTACATAACATTGAAGATTATCTGTATGGGTACTTACGTCAAAATGGTCTTCACAACAATAAACTGTGCTTTTATCTCCGAATGGATCTAATCTCCTCATAGCGTTTATCCATTTCTTTCGCATTTCAACGTCCTTTGGAACGATAAAAAACAATTTTTCAGGTGCATTGATGGTTGTATTTGTACATTTCGGCACAACACATGATTTCCTAGTTTTTGGATTGGACATTTTTGAAAGTATTTATAATTTCTATTGTAACGTAAGACGATACCGCACCGTGCTGAGAGCGCGAGCGGACTGAGCGAGTGTTGTGAAATGACGTCACACCGTCTCACACTAATCGAGTACGAGTTTGCATCGCACGTTTACTTTTTTAAATCGGAAAATAATTGACGTATCAAAGTACTTAATTCTTCTTCTTATTTTTGGCAACAAAGGACTTATAGTCTACTAATTCTGCCAGTGTCAAGTATTTTTAATATTTCAAGTACCTACCTAAATAAAAAGTACCTATTACCTAACTACCTATAAACTAAAAAAAACTTGAGAGGTGTCAAGGTACACCCGGATGGAACGAAGGTCCTTTCGATTAATTGTATTTTTTTTTAAATTATTAACAAGTAGGTATAATGTAAATTGTAAATAAAAGAAGTCATTGGCCTCCCGCCTATGTTCTGCAGTGGACGTCTTAAGGCTGAAATGATGATGATGATGATGTAAATAAAAAGTTTAAAAAAGTGACCACTTTTTCCAATTCTGAAAACGGGTGTGTACCTACTCGGAGACCATACGGCCTCTCAGATATCGATTTTGAAAGCAATCGGTTCGATAAATAAAAAGTTCAAAATGGCGGCCACTTTTTCTAATTCTAATGACGGGTAGGTATGTACTCGGAGACCATGCGGACTCTCGGATATCGATTTTGAAAGCAATCGGTTTATTAAATAAAAAATGTCTTGGATTTCAAAAATGACTTCATATTCGTATTCAGCCATCTTGAATTTCAGAAAACAAAGTAGGTAAGTAATTAAATTAAATTTTGCGTTGACGAGCTGGATTCATTAAAAAAGAACTGGGCACATCTACCTACATATTACATCGCAATCGACTGAGAGAAGTGGAAAAGAGTAAGGATGCCGTTGCCCAGCAGTGGGACACTTTGAGCTAATATTAATAATTTGCGGTGCATCGGATAACGGAGACTATATTAATAATTAAATTATTGTGCACACACATTCGCGCAAATGTCCATTCGCGCAGGTGTCCTTCGCGCAAGTATCCATTCGCGCAAATGTCCATTCGCGCAAGTGTCCTTCGCGCAAGTGTCTTTCGCTCAAATGTCTTTCACGCTAAAATCTTTTCGCGCAAAGGTCTTTCGCGCAAGTGTCCGCATACAAAAAATTAATAAAAATTACTATTATTAAGTATTGAAATCTATGTTTATGAAAATGCCACCCGCAAATAACAGATTTGGGGATCTGGCGCGCGAACTACGAGTATACCGGAAGTCGGTCACGCTGTCAATATCAAGCCCCAAATATTTTCATGGCATCATCTCCCCAAATAGGACAAACTTAATCTTTTGATATATCCGTGACCAGGGAAATTACCTAGTTACAGATAAGTCACGACAGATAAGATATCGGGAAGCGACTTTGTTTTATACTATGTAGTGATTAGGTTTAGTTTAGGTATTTATAGGTATTTAAGTAGATTTAATTTGTAAATATTTTTTATGTAGTTCTTAATTTTATTTTATTTTTAAATGTATAATTGTTTATTAAAATACAAAAAAATAAAACCGACTTCAAAGGAACTAAAAAGCTTGAAATAACTTAAAACGTCTTGGAGTCGGTTCCAAGTCAAGTTCTTATTGAGAAGGTTAAAGAGAGTTAGAAGTTATTTCAAGTTTTTTAGTTCCTTTGAAGTCGGTTTTATTTTTTATTAAAAAAAAAATTTTCACGATTTTTAGTGGTGCCTAAAGTTAAGACTTTTGTGAGGCTAATATTTGAAATCCTTATGAAAAGCCCATTCAAAAGATACCTCACAAGATATTTTTAATCTTGGATGATTACAGGAGGGGGGGAGGGGGGTGACCACGTATCCCCTCTCTTCCTTTGTACTCGTCAGCCATTGACTGCACGTATAAACAAAGCAATATTACTTGTTACGACATTTCTGCTATTATCCTACGAGGAGTTCCGTTCCATATCTCGTAAGTCTATGATCAGATCACAACACAGATACACAGATCATATTCAACCAGATCACAATCACAGATAATATTTCTATGGGACCACCTCGGAAGTATACCCTTTCGATTTCAAAAAGAATTTTGAAAATCGGCCCACAACTGAAGAAGTAATCGCGTAACAAACATAGAAAAAAAAAACATACAGTCGAATTGAGAACCTCCTCCTTTTTTGAAGTCGGGAAAAAAATAAAAATCGGATCGATCAGATTTTCTCTCTATACTTTAATACTAACTTTCACATATTCGTAGGATTAGTAGGGTTGTATGCGATATTGTCTAAGCGTTGAAATTTATCAGATTATAACTTATCCATTAACGAGATTAATTATCTACAAGTTGATAATTTTATAATATTGACACGCAAGGTGAGTTAAGTACTAAATATTTTAGTTAGTAGTTCGCGGGCGCACAGACAGACAGGAAATAAGTAGACATGCGCGTGATTGCTTTACTAGCTTTGTGTGGCGCGGTGTTTGCTGGTATGTAGGTACCTACTTATTTAATTGACGAATTCGTAATTTGATTTAAAAAACTATAAGTGTTTCTATTTCCACTGAAAACACCGATCAATACTCACTGAAATCAAAATAAAAAGAAAAATCTTAAATATTTTTAAAAGTTCTCAAAGTTTAAAAACTTCTTACCTTAGTCAAAACATGTGGCTTGGCCGTTTCGTTAGGTACTATAAGAACTAATGTATAACAGAAAACCGACTTCAAAAGGAACTAAAAAGCTCGAAATAACTTAAACGTTTTGAAGTCGGTTCCAAGTCAATTTCTTTATGAGAAGGTTAAAGAGGCTAGAACTTGAATTGGAACCGACTCCAAAACGTTTTAAAGTTATTTCGAGCTTTTTAGTTCCTTTTGAAGTCGGTTTTTTTTAGGTTAAAAATATTTTTTTCACGATTTTAGTGGTGCTTAAGATTATTGCTCCCAGACTTTAGTGAGGCTAATAAGTACCTATTTTAAATCTTTAAAAAGTAATAATTTTGAAGTCGGTCAAAAAGTAATGAACAGTGAATACATTTTTTTACGCCCATGTGAATGTAGCGAAATGGCCAAGCCACATATTTTGACTAAGGTAGGTATATAGGATAGAGTTTGTGAAGTTGGGCTTGTAAAGTTAGGTCATATAATAAGGCACCGATATACACATTTGTTTTGTTGAGAGTCGTGATAGCCTAGTGGTGGTGACCGTTGACTGGCAAGTCAGAGCTCTCGGGTTCGAACCCAAGGCGCGCACCTCTGACTTTTCGTAAGTTATGTGCGTTTTATAAATTGATTATCACTCTCCGTGCCTCAGATAGCACGTTAAGCTGTTGGCCCCGGCTGTCAATTGTAGATCTTTGACAATCGTTACGAGTAGTCACAAGCCCGAAAGTCTGACAACCAGTCTTACCAAGGGGTATCGTGTAACCCAGTATCTGGGTTGTGGAGGTCTGATAGGCAGTCGCTCCGTGTAAAACACTGGTATTCAGCTGCATCCGGTAAGACTGAAAGCCGACCCCAACTATGTTGGGAAAAGGCTAGGCAGATGATGATACACATTTGTTTTGTTCTAGCCGAACCCGCAGCACCAGGAAGAATCGCTGGTGGATCTGTGACCACTATTGACCAGCACCCATACATGGCATTGCTGTTCTATTTCGCTACTAACTTTAATAGCTTTGTACAACATTGTGGCGGTACAATAATTACAAGTAGATCTGTACTTACAGCAACCAGCTGCTTACGGTAAGTTCCTCATTGCAAGAATACTGATTCAAATACAGGCTGATGATGATGATGATTACTGAATCATCATCATCATCAGCCTGTATTTCACCACTGCTGAACATAGGCCTCTCAATGCGCGCCGGACCTGTGTACTAAATATCAGATCAATCTGTCTACAGGAAGGGGTTAAAATTTCAATTACTTCCTTTTTTTTTAATATTTATAGACTCACGCCTGTATTCCCCATAGGGGGTAGGCAGAGGTGCGCAGCACACCCACGTTTCGCCGTCTAAGTTATAACTGTTATAAGTCTCATGTAATAGGGGGCGAGCCTATTGCCATTAACCGGGCATAATTCCAGACTCCGTGCTGTTACCGAGAATTTCCTAATGGAAAAACCCAATAACACTTTGCCCAACCCGAGGTTCTCAATTCGACTGTATGTTTTTTTTTTTTTTTGTACCTATGTTTGTTACGCGATTACTCCTTGAATAGACTTACGAGATATGGAACGGAACTCCTCGTAGGATAATAGAAGAAATGTCGTAACGAGTAATATTGCTTTGTTTATACGTGCAGTCAATGGCTGACGAGTAAAAAGGAAGAGGGGGGATACGTGGTCACCCCCCCCCCTCCTGTAATCATCGAAGATTAAAAATATCTTGTGAGGTATCTTTTGAATGGGCTTTTCATAAGGATTTCAAATATTAGCCTCAAAAAAGTCTGGGAGGGGGAATAACTTTAGGCACCACTAAAAATCGTGAAAAAAATTTTTTTTAATAAAAAATAAAACCGACTTCAAAGGAAGCTTTTTAGTTCCTTTGAAGTCGGTTTTATTTTTTATTAATTTTTTATTTTATTTTAGCCATGCGGACTATATTAATATTTTCTTTTCCAATGCAGTAGCGCGCCGGGCAGCAATCTAAGATGGCGGTTCCGAGTTGGTTCTTCTTTTGCCAGCAGAGGAGGCGTTATCCACAATGTCAACGAAGTTATCGAACATCACGATTACGCTTCACAAAGAGATGATATCGCTATACTACGTACTGGGACACCCATCTTTTTCTACGACCAAGTCCGTGCCGTTCCCATCGCCGGACGGAATTACATTGTTGGGGATAACGAGCCCGTGTGGGCCGCTGGGTGGGGACTAACTGCTGTAAGTGTACCTATTTTATATTTACAGAGTTTCCGTAAATTGACGTCTTTGTCGAAGAGAATTGTCAAAAGTTTCCGATTTCGGCGATAGCGTGTGGATGATATCTTCGACAACTTTCCTATCGGATTCGATAGGAGCACTTTCCGACGGTTCAGAATAGCTACCTAGGTGCCTCTCCTAGACCTTCGTTTGTGCCAGTCCGGGCTTAGCATGTTATATTAACATGTTACATGTCCCTAAGGGTCAATTCATATTGGAGCAAAAGCATACGGAAGCGTCAATCTGGAACTTAACATAGCAAATTCGCGCGTCGAAGCGCACCCAACGCTGATTTACTACGCGAATCAACGCCGTTGTCTACTCGTCAAAAAAGTAGTAAAACCGTGCGAATGTGCGCATTCGTGGTAGGTACTTCGCTTTACTTGAAGAATTTGACGCTTCGATGCACTTTGATTCTGCGTTAGTAAGTATGAATTGACCCTAAATAATAAAAATCTGATCCAGTTAGTCCTTAGCATGTCCCCAAGCGACGCCATAGGCCCGAGTCCCATTAGCCTTTAGCTGCTGCTAGTTAGTTAATTTAGTTAACTGGGTTTTTGTTACTAAAATGTTATTTATAACTTTTAATTTGACTAAAAATAACAGTTTCTGTAACAATCTTTGTGTTAGTATCAGCTTTTAATCTATGCAGCTGAAATCTATTTTCTACGGAGCGACTGCCTATCTGACCTCCGCAACCCAAAGGGATACGATATTCTTAAGTTAAATTAATCGTCAGGATTGCCACCAGCTTCACCGCCTCAGACTCTTTTTTGCCAAGCTGTAGGCAGCCCCGGTTATAGGGGGGGGGGGGGGGGCAAGCCGGGGCACATTCAGAGGGCGGCATTTATATTCAAGCTTGGCAAATGCTTACACTACTCGGATTATACAGCGCTAGACCGATCGTTGTGGTGTTTTTAGCGGGAGGCCTATGTTCATCAGTGGGTGTCTTGAATGAAGTCTTGGATGAAGGTAAAAATATTATGTGCGAGTGGCAGTCCTGGATTTGTAAATAGGCCGTATAGGCCGCGGCGTAGGGGCGGCAGTGTCCTAAGGGTGGCAGATTTCGAGGACGCTCACTCGATTTCAGATGATAAAAGTCAAACAAGTGCACTGGTTTCCTCATGGTTTTTGACTAATTCATTCATTTTAAATTTAACTTAAATATCAATAAACGTTTTATTATTTTATTTATTATTTATTAACTTCAGTGTACTAAGTGTATTAAAAGAAGTACTACAAATGAAAAATTACTATTATACATAGAAAGGTACTCGTACATGGGGCGGCTGAAAAAAAGTGGCCTACAATCATAAAAAATATAAATCCGGCACTGGCGAGTGGGCAGCATTTTTAGTTTGAAGGTACTTATTCTCATATCTATATTTTTTTTTCAATTTCCAACAGAATGGTTCCCGTTCCGATGAGCTGCGTCACGTCGAGTTATTGACAGTTAACCAAACATTGTGCAGAGAACGACTCACGCAGTTTTTCAACGTGAAAGACGAGCATGTGTGCTCCGGATGGCTCTCAGACGAACCCCTCGACAGCGACCAAATACGCGGGCAGTGCGCCATGGACTTTGGTGGGCCACTGATTCACAACGGCGTGCTTGTTGGAATACACATTCATACTCATTCTTGTGGACACTCGTATTTTCCAAGTGTTAATTCCCTCCTGTCTAGATATTTCGCATTCATTCAGACTTACGCCTAAAGAACAATAAAATTGTACCTAAGATTTATTAAACTAAGTAATTATACTTATTTAATGTTTTGTAAGTTTCTATTATTCTTTCATCCGGGTTTAATTTAATTCTGGTAGAGTAGGGTAGGGGTAGAGTAGGCGTTGAAGTAGAATAATCATGCGTACGAAGTCGCGCATGGCAGCTATGAGCTAGTAGATTATTAAAAAAAATATCTGAAGTTTTTTTCTCGCGGCGCGGGCGTCAAGCTGATTGTCAAGTGGTTTTTACAACAGTATTTATTATAATTATTTTCTATGTTTTTCTATAGGTTCTTATGTGATCTTTGAGCTGCTTAATAAGTGTAACTGGTGTAAATCGTTTTTATTAAGGTAAATAAATAAATAAATAAAACAATATGAAAAATTGAAGACAACAGTGTTTTTCAAAGCAAAATTATTATTATAGTTTCGTGGAAAATTGGAAATATAAATAAAACAACAAAGATTGTCAATTAAAATTGATTTATTTATTTTAAATGAACGTACAACATTTAGATCTACGGTATCCCAACATACCGCCCCCGACCCTTGCTAATGCCAGCCCGGGCTGAGCCTGTAGCCAGAGGGGCGGGCCAGTAAGTGTGGTGCGTTTCAAAACTTGCTTTGTTAGCCTAAAAAACTTCCTTTCAGAATAGGTGGTACATCAGGGTCCTCTCAGAGGTCCAGGTATCACAGTACTATGCGGGCGAAGCCGCGGGTAAAAGCTAGTCATGTGCAACTAGTAGCCTTTGCCTGCCGGGCACTGTTTCACTGCCACTGTGGTTTCCTTTTCGTCCTCATATGTATATGTTTGACGTGGGATAACATGGATGTTTTCTGAGTGAACTTAGCCGAGCAGTATTGACATTCGTAGGGCCTCTCGCCAGAGTGGGTTCTGATATGGTTGATCAGCGTACGGTTCGCCTGTAACAAGAAGAAATAAGTTTTTCCGAAACCCGACTGATTTTTTTCCGACACCTCCAACAAATATCATTAGATTTTAGCCATTGTACACAAAATCTTGACAAATTATATACTAAAACCTTTTTCGAGAATCACTCTATCAATTGGTGAAAACAGAATAAAAATCGGAGCAGTAGTTTTTGAGTTTATCGCGTACAGACAAACAGACAGACTCGGAGGAGGACTTTGTTTTATAAATGTAGTGATATGCCCAGAATCATCACGTTCTAGACATGGGCGTAGCTATAGCTTTCCCATGAGGGGGGGGGGGGGTCCGAGGATCCAAAAATGTACCAAGATAAACTAGTTTTTGCCAGAGCTTCACACAGATAATTTTAACTGCAAATCTCAGTCTTCTTCTTCTTATCGTTGGTTGATTAACAACCTGGTGTCAGAGTTTAAACCGCCTGTAGGCCTCTGACATGGCTTTACGCACCATCGAAAAATCTCTCAGATGTGCTGGTTTCTTCACGATGTTTTCCTTCACCGTTTTAGCAACTGATAATTAATTTATAATACGCACATAACTTACGAAAAGTGAGAGGTGCGCGCCTTGGGATCGAACTCGAGACCACTGACTTATCAGTCGACGGTCATACCACTAGGTTATCAGTGCTGCTATCTCAGTCATTAAGAAATTATAAATATGAAATGCACGCAAGCTGTGGCGTAGTTCTGGACGCGACTGCAATATGTAGTGCGTGGGTAAAGGGTAAAGGGTGGGGGATGCGCAGTATGCGCGTACTTACTATCGCTCGTAGTTGCGTTTGCGTCTAATATTCATCGATTTTTTTTTTTCTGTCATTTACACAGACATTTTACAATACTCACAGCGAAACCTCTTCCGCAGATGTTACAGAGTTTATTCTTCGTTCTCTGAGCACCCTCGTGGCTGTATCTCATGTGGTCCACATACTTTGTTCTGTTTAGAAAATGCTGAAATAAAAATATTAGTGTTTTCATCATACTTGCTATTACATGTAAGAAAAGTGGGCGGTAATTCTGAATTACGACCCTTGGGCGTATAGATTTTTTATGTGGCTGTTTGAGAGCAGACGGGTTATGGTGCCTAATCAGTTGTTTTTGCGAGTTTCTTATTCAACAATTTTATTTAATAAGCAAAATATGTAGAATATGTTGCGTGATTTTTGTATATAATTCTTAATTTTTTTTTTCTTTTCGTATTTATTAGGTTTAGTGTATTTATAGTAAGTAGACTTAATTTGTAAATAATTTTAACGTAGTTTTAATTTTATTTTTAAATTTTAATTATTAATTCCACTTATATGAAATAAATATGTAGAAAACATACATAAAATGCCTATATCACGAATCATTTCCTCACAGTACGGTACTATGCACGGGATATGGTTTTTTTTAAAATCTTTATTTATTTAAATGATTAAATTGATTTAGTCATACTCATTCAATCAAAAGAATAAATATCAAAATCGGTTGGCTAGATTTGAAGATATCGAGTAACACACATTTAAAAAAAATACAGTCGAACCTCCTCCTTTTTTCAGTTGGTTATAAAGTGGCCTCACAAGTAGGATATCTTAAAATTCCATGGAACCTACATCGATTGTGGATAATTTCAAAGGCTTTAGGAGCGCTCTTAGAATTTAATCGTAATCGTTAGTCGCACTAGAACTCACTCGATCGCACTGGGAGCAGTAGTAGGCGGATTGCTTCATGTGTACGTGCCTGTAGTGGTTCATCATGTACGTCTTCCTCGAATATACATTCACACATTCAGGACACGGAAACTTCTTTTGGACTCTGAAAAAAAAAATAGTAGTATATTTTATGTATGTTTTTTACATGTTTATGCTCAGAATTTGCTTGTTAAATGAAAATATTTAATAAGAAACTCGCAAAAACAACTGACTCGGACAGGACTTGAACCCGCGATCAGGTTCAGGCAGGACTCTGTAGCTTAATTGTTAAAGCGATGGCACGGCACGCCAGGGATCGCGGGTTCAAGTTCCGTCCGAGTCAGTTGTTTTTGCGAGTTTCTTATTTAATAGTTTCATTTAATATAGAAGTACATAGTATAGCAGTCAGAGAGTCGGCACGGTACGCCGAAGATCGTGGGTTCGAGTCACACCCGTGTTAATTGATTTTTAGCGCAAATAATTAGGTACAAAAAAAAATCCAAGGACCCTAAAAGCTATCGAGGGAAAAACAACTCCAGCAAGAGTGGGTGTTAGTCGGTTCGAGACCGACACTAACCCAAGCTATCTCATTCGTGAGGTACCTTGAGTGTCCCGGGGAATACCCACTCTTGCTAAAAAATAAAAAAAAACCGTACAGTACCATTACTCACGTGGATCTACTCTCCTGCGCATGTTTGTTGGACGTGTGCACATGTCGCGTGTACTCCTGTGGGCTGTTGAACTGTTTGTCGCACACCACGCAGTACGCGAGCTCGGCTGAGCATGCGCAGTGTTTTAGCCCACGATGTTTGCGGAGCGCTGATAGGGATTTGTAGCTGCGGGAGCAAGAGTCGCAAGGATGGGTCGTGCGGTGATGTCTGTAAGAGATATATTTTAAGAATATAAGGTGCTTCTAAATTATCTGCCACGGCTGCAATGGTAGATAATATTGGTTATTTATATTACAATAGTGAAGTTATTTTTTTATCTAACGTCATAATTTTTTTTCTTTTGCCTGCGTTTTATTGCGTAGGTCTAATTCTGCTCCATGCTCCAATTTTTTTTTTATTGTTCCGGGGTACGAAATTTCTTCACTATTGTAATCTATATACCCAATACTTTCTCCCTTTGCAACCGTTGCAGATAATTTAGAAGCACCTTATATATTCACCTCTGACTTTTCGTAAGTTATGTGCGTATTATAAATTAATTATCACTCTCCGTGCCTGCAGCACGTTAAGCTGTTGGCCCCGGCTGTCGATTAGATCTTTGACAATCGTTACGGGTAGTCAGAAGCCCGAAAGTCTGACAACCAGTCTTACTTACCAAGGGGTATCGTGTAACCCAGTACCTGGGTTGTGGAGGTCTGATAGGCAGTCGCTCCATGTAAAACACTGGTATTCAGTTGCATCCGGTAAGACCGGAAGCCGACCCCAACATAGTTGGGAAAAGGCTAGGCAGATGATGACGATCACTAGATCAATACATTTTGGTTCACTGACTAACGGTGAAGGAAACATCGTGAGGAAACCTGGACTTAATAGTCTGAAATCGCCAATAGCACTGATAGCCTAGCCGTATGACCGTCGACTGACAAGTCAGAGGTCTCAGGTTCAAATTCAAGGCGCGCACCTCTGACTTTTAATAAGTTATGTGCGCATTATAAATTCATTATCATTTGCTCCGTGCCCCGGAAAGCACGTAAAGCCGTTGGCCCTGCGCCTGCCTCTCCTGCCCTGTCTCTCTCCGGTCGTGTCGGATTGCCGTCCCATCGGATTATGAGTGAGGGAATAGAGAGTGCACCCGTGTTTGCGCACACACTTGTGCACTATAATATCTCCTGCGTAGTTGGCTAATCTCCGGTAAGATTGGCTGCTGTGACCGAAATTCGGTCAGGAGGACATTAACATTAATTACCTCATATGTTTCTCGATCATATGTCTACTTTTGCATGTCTTTCCGCAGTGATCGCATATAAACACAGTGTGCATGCTCCTGTAGTGGCTATTAAACGAGGGTATATCTCTGGAACAAATTAATATTGATTCATTAAGGCGCTTCAGGTAACATAATAAGAGAAGTAAAGTCCACTTTTGGGCTAGAAATACCACAGAATGGACCCCCAGGTTCCAGGCCCGCCGCAAGCGGGCGTGCAAGGCGTGCACTGCACGCGGGCGGCACACCCAGGGGGGCGGCAAATCGAGGGACTCATCACATATTTAAGTCATTGTCATAATACCCATCCCACCATAAGTATAATAAGAAATGTCATAGCCTGGAAAAAAATCGACCGAATGACGTTAACCCCGCCATATAGGACATCTGTTAAAACATTAATTAGGTATCCTTTTTTTGACAAACTTAGAGTCGAGTCGAGTGATATAATTGGTATTGCACGCGGGCGACGAAACAGCTAGCGGCGGGCCTGCCAGGTTCAACACCAAAAGGAAACGTGGAAGACCACTTAAAAGGTGGTCTGATGACATCAAGAAGGCAGCAGGAACACTGGCCCAGGGTGGCAAGGAACAGGTCCGAGTGGAAGAAGTTGGAGGAGGCCTATGTGTCAGCAAAACGCTGATGCGGTTACTGATGTGTTTTAACTTTCTGTATTTAAAGATGTAACTAACTATAAGTATCAGCAATAAAAGGCTCTTGAATTTGAATTGAAGGCGCCTCGGTAAACCGCATCTTTTACCTAGTGGCCACGACTTCGGTCTAAGGCGGCGGCGACGGGCTAGGTCTGCGAGCGGCGCGATGGTCATGCCACGTACCGCGTAGTCGTTTGCCGCTGCGACCGAGGTGGACGTGCCTTAATGGCATATATTTTCTAATGATATTTTAAATTCGACGGATGGAGTGCACGAAATCAATACAAATCCTTTTAAATATGGAGAAACCGCCGCCGCCGCCGCTGAGAGCGGCGAGTCGTGGCGTCGTTGAACATTTTAGTACATTTGTTCTTACCGCTCGCCGCGCCGCGCTAAGCCGCCGCTGCGAGCGGCGAGTTCGTGGCCAGGCCGTTAGTGATAGTGGTAAAGGTGTAGAAATGAGACGCGTGAATCTCCCCCTTAAATAACACACAGGATCGATGACAGGAAACAAGCTTTCTTGTAATCGATTAAAAAATAAATCCGGGCAACTGCATTCCGACTTGCGCTCGCAGGGCTCCGTATGATATTATAATACAATTTTAATTTAAATCAAGCTAATCTTTTTAGTAATTTTTATTTTATAACTTTGTCGGCGTTATTAATACGTATATTTATGTAGAATAGCACCGTTCTTGCATTGATAATCATCATCATCAACATCATTATCATTATCTTTCTGCCCTTATCTTAATTTTATTTTCTATTATTAATGTCTGCAAGTAAAATGGCTGTGACAGACATACAGACAAACATGACAAAACTATAAGGTTTTCTGGATTTTAAGTAATATAAAAAAATGTATAGGTACTTACAAAAATTTAGCTCCACAATACATACATTGCACACAATTATGCGTCTTAGCGTGAGCCTTGAATTTTCTAAAAGTATCAAATACAGTACCACACATACACTCTATCACAACTACATCGGGCTGTGTAGAAATCTTTTTCGTAGAAAACCTTTTTGAAATAATTTTGTAATGTGACACTTTATTTTTTTTTGTAGTTTTTTCTTTTGAATTTTCTTTTTTAATTGCATCAAGGCTTAAATCTTTGAAGGTATCTGAATTGTCATTTTCTTCTTTGAGATAGTCTGTATGATATTCATCATTTTCTATCACCTTTTCTAAATTATCATTTTCTTGTTTAATTTCTACTAGTTTTGTTTCATCATCATGATTTACGATTATAATGTCTTCCGTATATATTTTTGTTAGTCTTGATAACGTATTGAGAAGAGATTTCTGAAATAAATAATAATAAATTAAAATGCTGGTTGCTTCCAACCGGCCAATCTGGAAGTCATTGAAGGAGGCCTATGTTCAGCAGTGGTCTTATGGCTGAAATGATGATGATGATGATGATGAAATTATAACATTTAAAAACTCTTGAAACAAAAAACCTCTAAATAAATTAAAGTAATAAAAACCGGACAAGTGTGAGTAGGTCTCGTGCTCGAAGGGTTACGTACCATTATTTATACAACATTAGACACTATTTATTATATCCTTTTTCTAGGTTCCGTATCTCAAAAAGTAAAAAAAACGGAACCCTTACAGGATCATTTTGTTGTCCATCTGTCTATCAAGACCCTATATTTCGAGATTGCGTAGAGGTATCAAGTTGAAATTAAAACCATAATTATACTCAGGTTTATAGACCTTTGAATAATAAAAAAAAGGCTACAAAAAAGTCTCTTTTGTGTTGTCTGCGCCTTACGTTTGAACCTAAGACCTCTGACTTGCCAGTCAAGATACTCCACTAGGCTATCGCGCACTATTTGTCTTAATTCACTTGAACTGTCAAAAGACTGCATTTCAATATTTAAAAAGTCAATATTTATTTTATACAAACCTGATTAACATCTAGGAAATAAGTCAGCATCCTCTGAGCTTCTTGTATTTTAGCTTTGAAGTGTTTTATCTTTTTCAGCACAGCCATGCATTCCCAGCATATGCACATTGATTGGGGCACCTGAAACAATATTGAGTATTTGAGTCAACCTGAGATCTTTCATTTATATTATAACTCCTGATACAAAAAGAAGGGTGTTTGAAGTGTCTGTCTGTGGCATCGTAGCTCCTAAACGGATTAAACAATTTTGATCTAGCTTTTTCTTATTTTAAAGGTAATTTGATTGAGTGTTCTTAGCTAAAAAAACTTCAGTGTCAGGGGTTTTTGAAATTTTTATTTTTTTGTTTTAATTTTATGTAAGTATAAGAAAACCGCTCCTAAAACTACACTCTGACTAAATAAAGGTCTATTAAGCTTGGCTGAATTATTTTATTTTTAATAACAGCTTTTTTAAATTAAGTAAACGTAATTAAGATTGAAATAGAAAAAGCAAATCAAATATAAAATAGGTATATATATAAAGAAAATACTCCGCCCCTAAAACGACACGCTGACCAAAATCCTTACATTGCTTGAAATATCAGAAATAACGCGATATATTTCAATATATTCGCCGATCGAAGACAGCTTTCTATCTGTACTCAAACAGGCATGACAGAATGATTTAGTGTTTTTTGGAGCCTGGAGGACATTAAACTTTGTTGCATCCATTTTAATCTTTAATTTAGATTTATTTACGAAAAATACATAAATTAAGTCAGTCACAAATTCACAACAAAACAGAAAATAATTTAAAAACAACAAACACAATACAAGAACAGCAAGCAACTCAAGTCAACTAATGTGATTGTCAATGTCAACCTCACGTCATGCATGACAAATAGAGATGCACCCCCAGCAAGGTAGCTAAAACCGGTGTTTACGGTTTTGTGGATAAAATTTAGAATGTTATATTTTAACAAGGGCGATGCCAATCCAGTGCCGCATTGCCTTTGCACCTTTCTTGATATATTATTATGTTCTGGATCAATCGTTTGGCTGCCGTGGCTAGGTACAAACCGTACAAACTAACCGAACAAAGGCTAACCAATGATATTTTACTGATGGTTACAGAATGGTTGGTTTGTACCCGGCATAATAAGGAAAGAGTCCACAGATTATAACAAAAAGTGACTAAAGGGAGCCGTAAGACACATCGATAGACACTAATTTTTTGAATTATAATGAATAAGTATTTTAAGAACTACAAGGGAACAGTCATCACCCTCGCTTTTTTGTGTAGTCAGGTAAAAATGACTGTAACAGCTTCTTCTTCTTATCGTATGGTTGATTAACAACCAGGGGGCCATATGACGCCACCGCTAACGGGACATTTCTGTGAGCATGACTTACCCAAGCTGCACAGCAATCATCACGTCGAGTTAACCCGAGCTTGGGGCAAGTCAGCTAGAGTCAGCAGCTCGGAACAACGGCGAATCTTTACCTAAGAATTTACGATTCTATGATTGGATTTTGTACTCGTATTTATCATCGTATTTATACACTGCAGGTACGTATAATAACAAAAAAAAATTTTTTGAAAAAAGCATTGCCTAACCGAAAAAAAAATGTACACCCGCGATCCTAACGTTAGGACCGCGGGTGTACATATATTACTATATATCTTTTTATCAAAAAAGGTACACTGGATTTCATTAAAGGTACACTGCAGGTACCACCTTCCTAAGCAGCTCAATTCTGTGATGTTTAATTTTGTACACCCGCGGTCCTAACGCACACTTTTTTTTATATAAGGTTTCCCCTAACATCATTAAATCGACGATTTTTTGATACTGTCGTCATGCCTATTATCATGTCCTCCAATCTCTACCGAGATTAGCCGACTACGCAGATGATATTATAGTGCATAAGACACTGCGGGCACAAAAAATGCGGGTTGAATTGAGAACCTCTACCTTTTTGGTAATCAGTTATAAAGAGTTTAAAAGTTCGAAATTTTTGTGAAAAGTGAAAAATCTTTATTTCTACAAAAATTTCGATAACTCGAGAACTGCTTAATCGATTTTCATGGTTTTCGATTTGTTGGATTTGTCTTTAAAATTTCGAACTTTAGTGTTTGCTTAGCACGGATAAATCTATACTAATATTATAAAGAGGTAAATTTTGTATGTATGTATGTCAGGGGTAATTTCTGGAACTACCGATCCGATCCTAAAAATTCTTTCACCAATAGGAAGCTACTTTATCCCTGAGTACTATAGGCTGTTTTTTATTCTAAAAAATTTGAGTTTTCAGTAAAAAATAACAATATCTGTGATTTAAGTCGGAAAAACACAGGCAATCTGGCTGCTTATCAACGTGTGTTTACGGGAAAAAATAATTAAACGCGGACGAAGTCGCGGGGAACAGCTAGTACTTTATAAAAGTGTTGTTTCACATAAAGATCATCATGTCGTCTCTTTGTTTCAGGAAAAATCTTCTTTGCGAGAACACATGAACATACATTATGGTGTACGTCCATACAAGTGTAGAGACTGCGGGGATACATTTGCGTACTCAGGGGCCCTGTACACTCATCGAAGACTAGTTCACAAAGTAAAAAGATTAAAAGATCTACGGGAAGAGCAGAAAAAAAAACATCATCGTCCTAGCGTCAAACAGCACTCGATCAACTACAAAAAAAGATTAGCTCCATCCAAACCCGCTAGCAACAGAATTGCTGATGACCAAACATCCAAAGAGGCTGAAACGAAAACACATCACCGAATTGGATTTTAAGTAAAGAGAGGAAAGGTTAATGGACCGCTCCTCCCACAGGATTTTGAACGCCTACCCCATCTGCTTAAAGTTTGAGAACTGATCGCAGATTAAATTTTTAAAAAAATTAAAAAAAAATCCTAGCGTTATTATTCCCAAACTTTTTGGGGTTGGGCTTCTAATCTAACCAAGGTAGTAGGTAGTCCTTAGAGTATATAAGAAAATATAGAGCAACCCTATAGAAGTATGAACCGTGAGCACGGGTATGAACAACGCGGCCGCGACTCGAGCTCCGTTTGCGATCATATCTCGATCGACTGCGGTTCAACTAGGTTCCACGAGCGAAAAAGTTACATTTTAGCTTATATCATGGTTAACTGCTGAGTTAAATTTTGAAAAACGTCTAGAAAACATAATTTGAAAAAATGACATTTTAACATTTGTATGGTGAGACCTGCTTTCGCTCCGCACAAGGCAATGTGGTTGACGTTATCACTCTATATTTTCTTTAATACTCTATGGGGTAGTCACTTTATGAATCGACAAGATGATGCATTTCTCCATTGAAAAGGGAGGATCCTCCTTCTGCCCGAAGCTTTAACTATGTTTGTATATAATATAGTCTCAAACTTTCGCGAATACTCAACATAATGAAACAACTTTTCAACAGATATAATTCAACCTCAGTCTGCCTGCGACCACGAGTGCTGCAAAGTACTCGAAACGTCAGGATTGTATTATCAAAATAAAAACGCGAATTATATCCGTTGAAAAGTTGTTTCATTACTTATATGTTTGTATATTTTTATGTTTAATCATTTCTGTAAATACTAAATAATTACCTGAGTATATTATAAATAGGCTTACGAATATGTTTCGTTTTCTTTTAATTAAAAATCTACGTACCTATTAAAAGACAAAAGTACAGGGGTGGTGTATGACAATAAATTGTCAACCTGCTGCTCGTATTTGTTGCTCGACAACTCTGCCATCTTATATTATGACTAGCGACCCGCCCCGGCTTCGCATGGGTGCAATGCTGATAATACATATAAACCTTCCTCTTCAATCACTATTTAAAAAAACCGCATCAAAATCCGTTGCGTAGTTTTAAAGATTTAAGCATATATAGGGATATAGGGACAGAGAAAGCGACTTTGTTTTATACTATGTGAAAGAGTTCCCGCAAGCTTTCCACAGACGAGGCAACAACAGGAATGCATCAGTCAATAACATAGTCGCTAATTTCCCGCAAGCGACATTACGTACTTTCTATCAGTAAGAGCTATTTAGATTTACATAATGTATTTACTTAATTACTTACCCACAACCAGAGTTTTACTCAAAAAACTTAATAAAAGACATGGCGAATTTAAAACTCCCGCTTCGTTTGACTTCCCGCCAATGTTTTTTTTGTCCCCTATGGGCAACGGAACGAATACCTCTTTTTTAAATGACCATGGTCCATGGATTCAAGTCCTTTGAATATTACAATCTATGGGTCCAATGACTGGTAAAAAAAGAGCGCAAAAAGTGGCAAAATTTGAGGGCGCCACTAGCGTACTTCTCTTAATTATTAACAAGATTTCTTTTTTTGTCATCATAATTATAATATATTCAAATGATTTACTTTTATATGATTTTAGTACTCACAAACTTAGTTTTTGAGATTTTTATTTTTAGTTCAGGTGACTTTTAGTGAAGCTGTAAATTCGGAAAATAAACAGCTGTTTTTTTTTTACTTTTGCAACCCTAGGTTAAGAAGCAAAGAAGCCATTTTGTGGTGTCGCAGTGCAGTGAATCGTTGTTCATTAATTTTCGTCTATTTTACATGGGAGTATTACTTTTTGTTGTGGTACCGAAATTAATCATAACAAATAGATATTTCTGAATAAGTTATTATATAGTTTAAATAAAATGGAGCAGGATGTGGACACAAGCTATCGGGCAGTATGTAGCGCCTGTCTTAGCAGTGATCGCGACTTGTTTGATCTAAGTAATTCTCACACACAAGTTTACCAAGTCTTTCGCCTGCTGATGTATGATTTCGCGGGTGATAGGGTAAGTAGGAAAGTTTTTGTAAAACTTTTCTTTTGAAACAAATACCTATTACGTAATTAAATAAGGTCAGAGTCAGGCCGAACTAAAGAATGTCTTGGCCTGTTGGCTTGTTGTTTTTTTTTCAATAATTTTATTAGCGGGAAGCGGTCCAATTTATTCGGGAACTATTTTTATGGGTTCAGAGATACATTTATCATTATTTAATGTTATTTACTCCATTAATCAGAGTCAAGTGCTCGTCACTGCGCTTGTCGCGGTTGAGGTCAATAGTTATTTTTTTAAATCAATCAAATTATATTCTCGTCAGCCTTCATCAACTACTGAGATTTTAACCGGTCACTGTTGTTTTATTGAAAACAGTGTGCGCCTACAATTTAGATGAATTTAAGATGGTTGTTAACCAACTTCAAAAAGGAGGAAATTCTCAATTCGACTGTATGTTTTTATCCAGTTTGAACTGCTTCGGAATGAATGAGAATTTTATAGTGACATTATGAAATAATCCTTCACTGTGTGTGGTCCGACATTCACTCTGCCAGATTTTAAAGTTCATTGAGTAGTTCATCTTAATCTGCCTAGCCCTTACCCAACTATGTTGGGGTCGGCTTCCAGTCTTACCAGTTATACATGGAGCGACTGCCTATCAGACCTCCACATCCTAGATACTGGGTTAACAATACCCCTTGGTGAGACTGGTTGTCAGACTTTCGGGCTTCTGACTACCCGTAACAACTGTCAAAGATCTACAATTGACAGCCGGGGCCAACAGCTAAACGTGCTAAACGAGGCACGGAGAGTGATAATTAATTCATAAAACGCACATAACTTATGAAATGTCTGGTGTGCAGCTTGGGTTTGAATCGGAGACCTCTGACTAGCCAGTCACACGGTCATACCATTAGGCTATCACGACTTTCTTCTATTCATTGAGTAGTTATTGTTTATTATTTATTCTAGTTTGGTGAATCTATTCCTGAGATGGAGCAGTATGTGTGCTGGGAATGTCTGGCTCTCATGAAGCGGTTTGTTAAGTTTAAATGGCAAGTCCACAGTGCACAGGAGCATCTGAGAGTCTTAGCACTTAGTAGGACTCAAGAGGTATGTAAAACTGAAAGAAGAAAGAAAGAAGCTTTTAGTTTGGCACCAAAAAAGAATAAAAAAATCAACAAACATATGTGAGACAGCACTACATCATAGCTATTTAAATATAATAAGAATAACAGTTAAACATCATTTATTAAGAAAAAAAAAATTGAAAAATACAAAAATTAAATAACAACTGCAATGGTGTGAGTGTCTCATGGTTGTCAAGTGCCAAAATAGGAACTAGTTCAGCATGTGCCAGACAGTGGTGCTGATTCTCTTGTACATCCCGCTAAACTAATTTTAGTCTAACTATATCTCTTTCTAATATACACCATTGAAAAAGGACAGCAAATAATTAGAGCTGTCAAATTAGTCCACGTCCTTGTAGTTGACGTGAAATTAGACGAGACCTCTATGACATGCCGACTAAATTCTCTTTGATATCACGCAAATGGACTAGTTTGACAGCTCTAAAAATCTTCTATCCTTTTCTAATGATCTCTGTTAGAACGAGAGATAGCGAGCCTAAATTAGTTTAGAGCGTATGCAAGAGAATTAGCACCAGTGCCTGGCGCTGATTTTCAACTAGTCCTTATGTGACTTGCGGATGCAACTCACATATAAGTAGTGGTTGCTCTAAAGTTTAATATTTATAGGATGAATTTTTTACACCCCCACTTTTAAGCGACTCAGAAAAAGGAGGAGGTTACCAGTTAAATTGTATTTTTTTATACTTAGTCTGAAGTTGTAAACAATCTTAGCACATCTTTTAATCGGAAAATGCATTTAAAAAATGCAACTGAATTTTACTAAAAGCAGTACAGTTAAATTGGTAACTGCAGCTTTTTAAAATAACATTTGTTTTAACCATTTTTTATATCTGGAGGATGGGCAGCAGCATCCTTCTGTGTAACAGCAATCATCTGCTACTGCGATCTCCAACCTGCTTGCCCAAGCGATTATGGGCAAATACCTCCAATGAGCGCACAATAGTGGCGCGCATTATAGGCTGATAATGATGATGATGAACATTATTATTATTGAGGGACGGGGCTATGCAGCTTTACAGCCACACTCACGTCGACCTAAAAACATCTATTGTGATTAGCCCACATTTTTATAATATCTCCCTTAAACCAACATCCTCCATAAATCGAATGATTTGGCTGGCAGTTAGACTTGACATCCTCCGGGCTCAGTATGTAGTGTCCCAGAAGGGTGTTTCGTCTGTGTATGAGAGCTCCACAGTCACAGAGGTGTTTAGGGGTTTCACGCTCCTCATTGCAGATGATGATGAAAATTTTATTTCAGACAATGGACCACACATACATGTCTCAATCTCTCTCGTGTCTTGAGATGGAGACTAAAACGGAGTATGATAAGATATACTTCGACTACTCTGCAGCCCCAGAGGAACAGCAGTACATCTTAAGCTCAGCACACAGCGTCAAGAGTGAGAGTTTTGATGTGGCTCAGGTCGTGAGGGATAATATTAATTTAGATATTGACGACCACATTTTAGAAGGTAAGATAAATAATAATTTTTTTTTTTTAACGTAAAACGGTTTTGTCATTAAACTAAAGCTGTGTACCAAATATCAGATCAATCTGTCAACAGGAAGGGGGTGTAATATCGATTACCAAATAATAAATTGGGCAGGTAAAGCCTTTAATAATAAACCAGTCTGTAACTGTCCCAATTTAGGCCAAAGGCTTCTCATACAGAGATACATACAGGATCGAGCATTAATCACCACGCTAGCTCACTGCGAGTTGGCGATTTCAGACTTCCTATTAAGTCCTTCATTAAAGTTTTCAACCTTTTTCAGACACGGCTCCTATAATTTGAAGAAATATTTCACGACCCCCCCCCCCCCCCGTTTCCCCCCTAACCGTAGTTTTTTTCATGTATTTTATTTTATGACAAATATTCAATCCAACATATTTATTCATTTTCATAATTAGAGTTCGGATAAATACCTAGGTACATAATTATTTTATATTATATTTTTTATTTTATTAAAGTTTTCATTGGTAAAAAAAAAATATTGGTCTTGTAAAAATGTAAACCAAAGTTAAGATCTTTAAAAACTTCAAAGAAAAAAAAATATTTATCAATAATCTTTTTACTGTAGTAGCTTTCCTAACCTTTTGCAAGTTATATTATAGTATAGTTATAGAAGTTTCGCGACCCCTTTTAAAAGGCTTCACGACCCACTAAGGATTTGCGACCCACACGTTGAAAAACACTGCACTATCAGTGCCATCTCCTTGCTATAACTATACTTTCGTCTTAAAACTACAATTTTCATTATGTTTTAGTACCAGAAATTGTGCTTGAGAATCCTGTAACGGGAGTGATGTCTCACATCGTGGTGGGCACTGATGCGCTGGTGTCATCGGATCCGAACAAACCTGAAATGCCACACCTGACTATCGGGTAAGTTTTAGACATAGGCAGAATTGCTCACTGAAAAGAAAAAAAGCGACTAGCTCTTTCGCTCTAAAGAGCTAGCTCTTTTAGCTCTATAGCTCAGTAGTTGAGACAGTCTGTTAGCTCATTTGATGCATTCGCGTCAATGGAGACGGCTCGGCTCGCACAATATGCAATAGCTCTTTGAAATTTCAAATTCAAAATTCAAATTCAAAAGTCTTTATTGTGGATCACAGATAGGCACATAATATATGCAGGTGTTAATCAATATTTTTCGTTCAGCTATGTCCCGCCCTATGGGCATACAATAGTTTCAAATAATGATTTTATTAATGTCGACATTATGGTTGTTTAATTGATTACATAAACATTAATGATATAGTCGTGAATATAATATTCCATCACTTTAAAACTACGGATTTCGGATTCTACGATTCTTTAGCTCGCCGAACACGCGTAGGAATAAGCGAATTTTATATAACGATATTCTTGAAGTTGGTTAAAAAACTTACAAGTTTTATTTAATAAGAAAATTTCAAATAATAGTAATGTTTTCCGATAGATATTACCACACGCCTAGGGCGTAGAAAGAGATTTGAAATTTCGACTGATTCTGATGGGATACGGTGCGCGGTGGCTCAGCGGTTAGAGCGTCGGCACGGTACACCGAAGATCGTGGGTTCGAATCCCATCTGTATCAGTTGTTTTTTCAAATTTCTTATTAAATTATAATAATACTAGCTGCCCCGCGCGACTTTGTACGCGTGATTATTCTACCTCTACACTTTTTCTACCCTACCTTACACTACTCTACGCTACTCTACCATACCCTACCCTTTTCTACCCCTACTCTACCCAACCCCTACTCTATCCCTACCCTACCCAATCTACCCCTACTCTACCCTACTCTACCCTACCCTACTCTACACCTACCCTACCCTACCCTACTCTACCCTACCCTACCCTACCTCGTTCATTGATTATGCTACTTTGATATCTCTTACTAATATCGAATTTCCTCCACAAACTTTCACCCCCGCCTCCCCTTTCCCCCCTATTGGGTAGATTTTTCAAAAAGCTGAAACACGTCTTATTTATTCACCGAAAAGCTAAACACCAAGTTTAATTGATTTAACTTAAAAATGATGAATTTGCATTACAAACTTTCATCCCCTTTTATATCTTCTTAGGGTGAAAAAAATCCAAATTTTTTGATACACGTCTTTTTTATTTTTAAAGCAATAATACTCATTTTTACACCTGTAACTTAAAAAATAACGAATTTTCCATACAAATTTTAACCCTCTTTTTTATCCACTCAAGGGTAGATTTAAAAAAAAATAACCTATGCTCGTCTTTCATTCATCAACCGAAAAGCTGAATACTAAGTTTCGTACATGTAACTTTAAAAACGACGGACTTTCATACAAACTCTTATCCCCCTTTTTACCTACTTAGGGGTGGAGTTTCCAAAAATCCTTCCTTAGTGCACCCCCAGGGTACTTAAAGAATATTGTCTCAAAATTTCAAGTCTCTAGGTCCACCGGTTTAGGCTGTGCGTTGTCTGTCAGTCAGTCAGTCACGGTACTGTTTTATAAGTATAGATAATAGTTAAATTTTCATACATAAAAGTATATGATTGTTAATTTTAATGTTCCCAGCCCCATGGCCTCATCGAAGATTGAAACGGTGATTATGTGTCAAAATAAACCTGTGCAGGAGAAGGAAAAAGAAATGAAGGCCGGCTTCATCACCGAGTACATGAGTGAGATTGACATGCTAGCTTGTAGGTAAGTACATCATCATCCTCCTAGCCGCTCCCTGCGAGCGCTCCAGGACATCATCGGGAATGTGAAGGCCCTGGCTGCGTTCCTGAGCGAGCTGGGATGGCTGGAGTGATCCAGCCAACATCCGCGTACGCAAAACAGGCGCATGGAGCCGTCAATTTGCGGACACCGCCCGTTTGAAGAAGAGATCCTCCTAGCCTTATTACTTCCAAAGTGTGATGTGAGTCATGATAGCCTAGTGGTGGTGGTGGCCAAGGCGCACTTCTGACTTTTCGTGTTATGTGCGTATTATAAGTTAATAATTATCACTTACTCCGTGCCTCGGAAAGTACGTAAAGCCGTTGGTCTTGCGCCTGATCTCTCTCCGGTCGTGATTGTCGTCCCATCGGACTATAAGAGTGAGGGAGCAGAGAGTGCACCTGTGTTTGCGCACACACTTGTGCACTATAATATCTCCTGCGTAATTGGGTTATCTCTGTTGAGGTTGGCCGCTGTGACGAAAATTCAAGAGATCAAGACATTAATTTCTACACAATATACCTACACACTATCACCATAGTCTAAACATCATATAGTCAGTCGACGCGTTTGATGTTTTCGGAAATGCCGACAACGTCTAGACATTCGTCGCGACGTAAAAAGTGTTAGGGTTGACACAGGACTAAAAACAAAAATATGTTTTTATAGTGTTTTTTTTTGTAAGTATGTACAGGGTGTCCAGTGGCAGATTTCAAAGTTTGAGCAAACATAGTTTCTGAACGAAACCCGATAGAGGGGCGCGGGGGATATCGCTAGTAGCGCTAGCGCTGCGGATTTTTTAGTAGCCATGGAACAGTGGAGTGGAGAGCACCGCGCGTTTGCCGTCGAGGCTTACATTTCGAGTGGGTTTTCGCTGTCTGTAGCACGCCGTCGATTTAATAATCGTTACGGTATTCGTCGATTACGTGATGGACCATCGATTAACCTTATTCAGTCATGGGTAGCAAGGTTCAGAGCTACAGGATCAACAGTAAATAGACCCAGACCAGGGCCTATACCATCGGTAGCCACAGATGAAAATGTCGACCGTGTAATGCTTTCTGTCGTTGAAAATCCCCGTTTATCACTGCGTGCACGTTCATCGATATTGGGAATTACAAAATCAACTTTGCAGGTAATAATGCGAAAAAAACTCAAGTTCCATCCCTATAAAATTCAAATCGTACAAGAATTACACGATTCCGACTTTGCATTAAGGAAAACTTACGCAGAGACGATGTTGTTGAGATTTCGTACTGCTACTCGGATGGGAAACATATTCTTTAGTGACGAAGCTCACTTTCATATCGGAGGGTATGTGAACAAACAGAATTTTCGTTACTGGGATACCCACAACCCGAGGCAAATGCATCAAGAGCCTTTACATAAGCCTAAAGTCACAGTTTGGTGTGCCATATCTGCTTCTGCAATTATAGGGCCTTACTTCTTTGAAAATCAACGTGGCCAAACTGTAACAGTGAATTCAGAGAGATACAGCCTGATGATAAATGACTTTTTTAGACTAGAACTACAGAATAGTTCATGTTACAATCGAAACACATGGTTCCAGCAGGACGGGGCCACAGCTCATACTGCTAATGTGTCTATGAATGCAGTGCGGCAGTTATTTCCCCAAAAAAACATATCCCGAAACGGTACCATACCCTGGCCGCCTAGATCACCCGACTTAAGCCCGTGTGACTTTTTCTTATGGGGATACTTAAAATCCATTGTTTACAAAAACAATCCAAGCACTGTGGAACAACTTAAAGAAAATATTCGCAACGAAGTCAACAGCATTCCCCAGGCGCTCTGTAAACGGGTTTTTGAAAACATGCGTGTCAGACTCGAAGAGTGTGTCAGACTCGATGGCCACCATTTGGAGAACATGGTTTTTAAAAAATAAAATCCGCATTTGTTGTTATCAAATTGAAATAAACCTACTTTACATTAGAAGTGTAGTTTTTTTTTTTCAATCATTTAAACTTTGAAATCTGCCACTGGACACCCTGTATAACACGTTATCAAAATTGGAAAAGGTGGCCGCCATTTTGAAATTTTTATTTACTGGACCGATTGCTTTCAAAATCGATATCTGAGAGTCCGCATGGTCTCCAAGTACAAAGCCGTTGTCAGAATTGAAAAAGGTGGCCGCCATTTTGAAATTTTTATTTACTGGACCGATTGCTTTCAAAATCGATATCTGAGAGTCCGCATGGTCTTCAAGTACAAAGCCGATGTCAGAATTGAAAAAGGTGGCCGCCATTTTGAAATTTTTATTTACTGGACCGATTGCTTTCAAAATCGATATCTGAGAGTCCGCATGGTCTCCAAGTACAAAGCCGTTGTCAGAATTGAAAAAGGTGGCCGCCATTTTGAAATTTTTATTTACTGGACCGATTGCTTTCAAAATCGATATCTGAGAGTCCGCATGGTCTTCAAGTACAAAGCCGTTGTCAGAATTGAAAAAGGTGGCCGCCATTTTGAAATTTTTATTTACTGGACCGATTGCTTTCAAAATCGATATCTGAGAGTCCGCATGGTGTCCAAGAACAAAGCCACCCCTGAAAACCTAGAAAACGATACCCATATTGATTTTTACTCAAAATTAGCGTTCGCCATCTTGGATCTCAAAATTAATGTCATATTCGTTATCACCGCCCCCGAAAACCTAGAAAACGATACCCATATTGATTTTTACTAAAAACTCGCGTCCGCCATCTTGGATCTCAAAATAAATGTCATATTCGTAATCACCGCCCCCGAAAACCTATAAAACGATACCCATATTGATTTTTACCAAAAACTCGCGTCCGCCATCTTGGATCTCAAAATAAAGGTTATAATCGTAACCACCTCCCCCGAAAACCTCAAAACAATACCCATATTGATGTTTTTCAAAAACTTGCGTCCGCCATGTTGGATCTCTAAATTAATGTCATAAGTATTCATAATCAACACACCCGTTGAAAAATTGAATCAACATTTAAAATTCAAATAAATAAAATGCGACACCCGCTAATTCCTAGGACCCAACAATTCCATACAACCTACGGTGCGCCCCCCCCTCCGTCCCCCGCTCCACACACCCCGCACGATTGCTCTGTCTAGACGTGTTCGTTGGACTACTGTAGGGAAAGAGAAGACCTCTTTATACTGTGCTATCACTATCACGGCTGTCACGACTTATTTAATTATAAATTAATATAATAATAAAAAACCAGCCTGTGACTGTCCCACTGCGGGGCAAAGGCCTCTTCTCATACAAAGAAGGATCGAGCATTAATCACCACGCTAGCTCACTGCGTGTTGGCAATTTCAGACTATTAAGTCCAGGTTTCCTCACAATCATTTTCTTCACCATTAGTCAGTGGTGTCTTAGATTAACTAAAAAAGTACATATGACATTGAAATGTCATACTGGTACATATCAGATTCAAACCCACACCCACGTGTTTACAAAGCGGGGCTTTTTAATAATTTTCCTGTATGAAATAATTATTTTTTCAGAGAGAAAGCTAAGGAGAAGGTGCAGTACGCGAGCTCGGTGTACAAGTGCGAGCTGTGTATCATTGGTTTTTACACCCAGCAGCAGGTTGAAGATCATTTTATCTCTGCCCATAGAGCGGTGAGTGACTTCTCTGATCATAGACCAGCTTTTCCCAAAGTGGGCGATAACGCCCCCTTGTGGGCGCTGCAGCCCTAAAGGGGGAAAAAATCAGGGCGTTGTGTAGAAGCTTTGTTTAATTAATTTAATTTGAAGTTATTCTTAAAGTTGGCATAGACAAAATAATGTAGGGAATCCTTGTCTTAGACAATGTACAGTTCGTTAAAAAAAAAGAGTGACAGCTGAGGCAGAGTGAGGGGGTGACAGCTGGAACTAAAAATAAAAATCTTAAAAACTAAGTTTGTGATAAAACATTTATTTAATACAAAGCAAAAAAAAAGTTTAGTACAAAGTCGTGATAGCCTAGTGGTGGTGACCGTTGACTGGCAAGTCAGAGGTCTCGGGTTCGAACCCAAGGCGCGCACCTCTGACTTTTCGTAAGTTATGTGCGTTTTATAAATTAATTATCACTCCCCGTGCCTCGGATAGCACGTTAAGCTGTTGGCCCCGGCTGTCAATTGTAGATCTTTGACAGTCGTTACGGGTAGTCAGAAGCCTGAAAGTCTGACAACCAGTCTTACCAAGGGGTACCGTGTAACCTAGTACCTGGGTTGTGGAGGTCTGATGGGCAGTCGCTCCATGTAAAACAATGGTATTCAGCTGCATCCGGTAAGACTGGAAGCCGACCCCAACATAGTTGGGAAAAGGCTAGGCAGATGAAACGTCAAACTCAAATCCAAAATGTCATTCACACATTATGACATCAATATGGCGGCATGCTTTCTTGCGTACGCGCTGTATTGCTTGTATATTTCTGTAATCCGTAAATCTCAGTGTTTTTCTCGGTTTTATGTGCGGTGAGTTGATTAGTAATATCCTCCGCCTTACTAATTAGACAAAATTATTGCGATACCTACGTGCAGCGATATTTTGGACGCTTTAAACTTTATTATTTATGCCTATAGCTATAGGTACATACATAATTATATAGCTATAGAAAATTGATTAACTAGGGAAACAAAAATCAGATGGCGCTGATGGCGCTACGTTTGACAGTTCTAGTGGATGACACTTTGAACCCGCGAGTGAGCTCTCTATTTCTTAATATATTACTGTACTCTGTGCACGGCACCCAATGCACGGACACATTCCAGTACAACAAAGACTGAAGAGCCGTAAACACTTCATCAAGTGTGTCGACCCATTAACGGTAGAGCCACAAAAAGCGAGGTGCGATCTTTGGAAAGGTAGTGTATCCCTTCCTACACCATTCGTGCCCCCTGCTGAGAGTCTCTCGGCTGGACATGAATTGCCATGGCCGGTCTGGAAATCTTTAAATAGACTTCGTACTCAGGTTGGCCGGAGTAAAGAAAATATGTTCAGGTGGGGATTCATAGACGGCACAACCTGGGATGTTCGTGCGGTGAGGTGACGCAAACGATGTCCCACCTATCATCGTGCCCTGCATGCCCTACACCCTGTACGCAGGAGGATTTAATGGTTGCTTCCGATAACGCAGTCAGCGTCGCTACTTTCAAAAATAAAAAAAATGGTTTGCTATCGAAACGATAAGAAGAAGAAGTACAAAACAAGATACACATTACAATTGAAATTACAATAAACACAAAAAAAAATACAGTAATAATAAAAAATAAAACCGACTTCAAAAGGAACTAAAAAGCTTGAAATAACTTTAAAACGTTTTGGAGTCGGTTCCAAGTCAAGTTCTTAATGAGAAGGTTAAAGAGGCTAGAACTTGACTTGGAACCGACTCCAAAACGTTTTAAAGTTATTTCAAGCTTTTTAGTTCCTTTTGAAGTCGGTTTTATTTGTTATTAAAATTTTTTTTTTTACGATTTTTAGTGGTGCCTAAAATTAATCCCCCTCCCAGACTTTTGTGAGGCTAATATTTGAAATCCTTATGAAAAGCCCATTCAAACGATACCTCACACGATATTTTTTATCTTGGATGATTATAGGAGGGGGGGGGGCTGACTACGTATCCCCCCTCTTCCTCTTTACTCGTCAGCCATCGACTGCACGTATAAACAAAGCAATATTACTTGTTACGACAATTCTGCTATAATCCTACGAGGAGTTCCGTTTCATATCTCGTAAGTTCATGATCAGATCACGATAATATTTCTATGGGACCACCTCGGGAGTATACTCTTTTGATTACAAAAAGAATTTTGAAAATCGGCCCACAACTGAAGGAGTAATCGCGTAACAAACATACAAAAAAAAAAAAAACGTACAGTCGAATTGAGAACCTCCTCCTTTTTGGAAGTCGGTTAAAAATATAGTAAAACGAAACGAACGAAGGGTATGTACAGAAAACAAGATTTTTTGTTCATAGGCAATTTATTTTCGTGTGGTAATGTGTCTCAAGATTACTATAATGTGAGTACTACAACTTAAGGCGCCTCTTACCGATAATCTGCTATCTCGCTCGCACATTGAAGTTGATTGAAGATATAAATCAATAAATATAGTTATGAAAAAATGAATGAAAAATGAAAATATGAAGGAGAACAACATTACTAAGTTTCAGCAAAAAATTCAGCTTGATCGAAACATGTTTTCAAGCATAGTACTCGTAGAAATGGAATAAAATAAAAATTCACTTAAAGCTATTTTTTAAAATTGAAAACATGTTTCGATCAAGCTGAATTTTTTGCTGAAACTTAGTAATGTTGTTCTCCTTCATATTTTCATTTTTCATTCATTTTTTCATAACTATATTTATTGATTTATATCTTCAATCAACTTCAATGTGCGAGCGAGATAGCAAATTATCGGTAAGAGGCGCCTTAAAGGTAGTACTGTACTGTGCCATCAACATACCACGCGGGCAAAGCCGCGGACGAAAATACTGCATAAATAAATGATATTTTTTTTTTTCATTATTATGTAAAAAACATAGAGTATTTAAGAAAATATAGAGTGATAACGTCAACCACATTGCCTTGTGCGGAGCGAAAGCAGGTCTCACCATAGAAATGTTAAAATGTCATTTTTTCAAATTATGTTTTCAAGACGTTTTCCAAAATTTAACTCAGCAGTTAACCATGATATAAGCTAAAATGTAACTTTTTCGCTCGTGGAGCTTAGTTGAACCGCAATCGATCGAGGTATGATCGCGGACGGAGTTCGTGTCGCGGCCGCGTTGTTCATACCCGTGCTCACGGTTCATACTTCTATAGGGTTGCTCTATATTTTCTTATATACTCTAAGGTAAAAAACATTTACATATCTCTTGCTCTGTAAGTACACCCTTACACCCCTGAATGCCGGGGTGTATGACTATCATTACAGCATAGGTTTTGGAATTTGAAAAAAGAACTGTCATACTCATACTGCACGAAGAATATTTTTAAAAAGTTAATATTTTTTTTCTTGGTATCGATTAATTACTCGAATCGGAATCTAGACAATTTATTTTATAAAGATTTTATTTTAAATATGGAACTATTTGTTTCCACATCGTATGTTAGATGGAATCGATTTAAAAATCAAACTGGCCAGCAAGATTTGACGCGCTTGCGTGCGTGAAAAAAAAAAGGCAGTCTACTAGATTCCTAAAAAGAACGTGACCATATCTCTTACAAATTGTAATAATTTTACTATTAATTTTAATTAAATACACATTTTTTTCTTCTTAATAAATGTTCATTGAAACCTGCTGTCTTGTTGTTTACTTACCTCACAATCGATATATAAAGCAGAGTATTTATCTCGGGCGTAAGCATCAATTGCATACTCGGGTTAATTAGCGCCTTCGCTTCGCTCAGGCGCCAAAAACCTCGTATGCAATTGATGTCATACAGCCCTTGGTTAATAATCTACTATTTTCTACAGAAACCCGGCCAAGTCCCGTGCAAAGTATGTTATGTGTACTTCGACGAGAGCAAGCTGCTGACGCACACGGAAGACGCGCACTACCTGCGCTACAGCTGCAGCCTGTGCGCGCACGTCGAGTTCAGCTACAAGATGATACAACTGCACGTCAAGAGGCATCTGACTAAAGCCACACCCACCACGCTCATTAAGATCGGAGATGTTGTGCCTAATAAGGTCAGTAGACTTGGCTGTAAATCTAATATATAAAATTCTCGTGTCACAGTTTTCGTTGCCATACTCCTCCGAAACGGCTTGACCGATTTTGATGAAATTTTTTGTGCTTATCCGGTATCTATGAGAATCGGCCAACATCTATTTTTCATCCCCTTAAATGTTAGGGGTAGTCCACCCCTAAATTACGGAAATTATTTATATGGAAAAAAGGTTTAAAAGGTGAGAAAAAGGGGTAGAGTAGGGTAGGGTAGCGGTATAGTAGGATAGGGGTAGTGTAGAGTAGGGGTAGTGTAGGGTAGGGTAGGAGTAGTGTAGGGTAGGGTAGGGGTAGTGTAGGGTAGGGTAGGGGTAGATTAGGAAAATTTTTAAATTACTGCCCAACGAAGTGGGCACGGGTTAGCTAGTAAATTATATATTAATTATCACTCTCCGTGCCTCGGATAGCACGTTAAGCTGTTGGCCCCGGCTGTCAATTGTAGATCTTTGACAGTCGTTACGGGTAGTCAGAAGCCCGAAAGTCTGACAACCAGTCTTACCAAGGGGTATCGTGTAACCCAGTATCTGGGTTGTGGAGGTCTGATAGGCAGTCGCTCCATGTAAAACACTGGTATTCAGCTGCATCCGGTAAGACTGGAAGCCGACCCCAACATAGTTGGGAAAAGGCTAGGCAGGCCACCATTAGGCTATCACGAGTCACATATTTAAATGTTTTATTTCCTTGTAGGGTAGAAAAAAGAAAGGAAAAGAAACTACCAAGTCTCCTCCGAAACCGGGTGATCTACGAAAACTACTATCGAAAACTACCATCGAGGGATACCAGTGTTTAGAATGTGATATGTTCTTTAAGTAAGTATTATTAATTATATTATACTAAGTATTATCACAGCATAATATGAGCACTGATACCCTAGTGGTATGGCCGTCAACTGGTAAGTCAGTGGTCTCAAGTTCGATCCCAAGGCGCCCTCTGACTTTTCGTAAGTTATGTGCGTATTATAAATTAATTATCAGTTGCTAAAACGGTGAAGGAAAACATCGTGATGAAACCAGCACATCTGAGAGATTTTTCAATGGTGTGTAAAACCATGTCAGAGGCCTACGGGCGGTTTAAACTCTGACACCAGGTTGTTAATCAACCATACGATAAGAAGAAACAGCATAATAAACCTACAATACGTATTACGGAATGCAGTATGGTAACTACTTACAAACGCTCGAAAACGGCACACTCACACAAACATGCGCAACGACGCGTCCTTGATACTGCGAGTACCGCGACGTACGCTTATAGTACGCGCGTTATCAACTGAGTCGTCGGGCCATAAAAGTCAAAAGAGATAGGAATGTGCTGCGCGCCGGACCCTAGTTATCGATAAACGGCCACAATATGATCTACAGCTTGGCAAAAAAGAGTCTGGAAAAATTGGGGGCGCCGCTGGCGCACTTTTCACACTACAATTCAAAATTACAAGTTATTTAGTGCTTAAGTACATATTTCTATGACGAGTTTTTTTGTCATTAATTATAATCAAATGAATCATTTTTATGTTATTTAAGTACTCACAAATTTAGTTTTTAAGATTTTTATTTTTAGTTCCAGCTGTCACCGCCTCAGACTCTTTTTTGCCAAGCTGTACTTTGTTTCTTTCCATATAAAATTTATTTTTATTTGTTTATTTTATTTATTTATTTTATTTTTATACTTTCTTTATATAATTTTTAAATATAGTTTAATATCAAATATTGTAATTTTTTAAAATTTTGTGAGCAAGGTACGAATAATAAAAGTTACTTATCGATAATATATCTTTTATTGTTACGCCCTTCACTAGACGGCTCCATAAGACCCATAAGTGCAAGCGAGATAGATATAGAGAAATGATTTATGGCCCGACGACTCAGTTGATAACGCGCGTACTATAGGAGTCTCGTCGTTACGCAATATTACGCGTTTTTGTGTAAGTCTGCCATTTTCGAGCGTTTGTACGTAGTTACCATACTGGTACTAATTCTCTTGCACACGCCTCTAAACTAATTTAGGCTCGCTATCTCTCGTTCTAACAGAGATCATTAGAAAAGGATAGAAGATTTTTAGAGCTGTCAAACTAGTCCATTTGCGTGATATCAACGAGAATTTAGTCGACACGTCATAGAGGTCTCGTCTAATTTTACGTCAACTGCAAGGACGTAGACTAATTTGACAGCTCTAATTATTTGCTGTCCTTTTTCAATGGTGTTTATTAGAAAGAGATATAGTTAGACTAAAATATAGTTTAAAAACTAAAACCCGACTACTTAAAATCTAAAAAAAAGCTTCTTAGATTTGAAATAAAATTCTGTAGAAAACTTTGTACATTTGGTGGCCTCCAACTACAGAATTTTATTTCAAATCTAAGAAGCTTGTTTTTAGATTTTAAGTAGTCGGGTTTTAGTTTTTAAACTATATTTTTATTTAACTTATTTTGGAGATATGTGATTTCTAATAATGTTTACATATTTGAAATGTACTAATAAAGCGCTTTTATTTGATACCCCACACGGCACTGCCAAAATTTTTTTTATTTTAGTTCTTTACTTTAAGTCCCCTAGAGGGCGCTGACGTCAGTTTAATATGATTCATGTAGCCTATAACCAGCGGACAATCAGGAGGCTTCCAACAACACCTCATTTGTTCAATTATGATAACTAGTTTAGAAGTTATGAGGGAACAGATGAACATCTATACCCACATACATACATACATACAGGTCAAAATCATAACCCTCCTTTTTGCTTCGCCGTAGTCGGGTAAAAATTAGTTTAGCGGGATGTACAAGAGAGTCAGCACCACTGTATGTTTATTGTACTGTGGTATTATTGAAGTTTATTATTTACTGAGTTTCTTGTGATCGCATATTTAAAAATAAATTCGGCTTTGCGACATTCGGGCACATACCCGAAAACAGTCCGAAAACTAACAGGGTGTCGTCGTCGACGGATACGTCTGGGCGGACATCATTATCATCATCATCATTATTTAAGTCGTGATAGCCTTGTGTTATGACCGTTGACTGGCGAGTCGGAAGTCTCAGGTTCGTACCCAAGGCGCGCACCTCTGAGTTTTCGTAAGTTATGTGCGTATTATAAATTAATTATCACTTACTCCGTGCCTCGGAAAGCACGTAAAGCTATTAGCACTGAAATGGATGTAAAAACATATTAATTCGAATTAAATAAACGAAATCTGTACAAATCCTTTTATCCACGTAAACGAAGCCACGGGGAAAAGCTAGTTCTTAATAAAATGTTTATGAATTAATAACGTGTTGTTACAGAAACTCCCGCGCACGTAAGAATCACGTGGCAAGATTCCATCGCGAAGGCCTGCAATGTGATCACTGCAAAAAAAAATTTGTTAACCGAACTACTCTGGCAACACATCTTAGGTAATTGTTTTATTAATTTTTAGTTTCTTATAATGTCACGGCTTTGCAAGCGCGTGGGTGTGGGTTCGAACCTAACATGTACCAATATGACTTTTTCAATGTTATAATTATGTACTTTCTTAGTTAATCTAAGACACCACTGACTAACGGTGAAGGAAAACATCGTGAAGAAACCTGGACTTAATAGTCTGAAATCGCAACGCAGTGAGCTAGCGTGGTGATTAATGCTCGATCCTTCTCTGTATGAGAACAGGCCTTTGCCCCGCAGTGGACTGATTTATTATTTATTATAGCGTCGGTCGATTATTATTTAGTTATAAAACAATATTAAGTAATACGTCCCAAAAATAACATAAAAAAATACTATCGAGTTGAGAACTTCCTCCTTTTTTGTAGTCGGTTAAAAGGTTTTTGGGCTTAGACTGTTGTTACATACTCTGTGTATCTTTCTCCAGACTCCACGAAGGCCCGCTCCCCCGCGAGGAGTGCCCCATTTGCCATAAGATGGTGCGCGTCATACAGCTCAAGTACCACATACAGAGACATCAGAATAAAGACAAGTATGAGTGTGAAGAGTGCAACAAGACGTTCTCTCACCTCGCGACCTACCAGGCGCACCTCAAGTTCTCTAGAGCGCATGCGTCGGAACAAGTGCTCAAGTAAGTATATTATACTCATTAAACAGAATCTTAGTATATTTTATGTATTTTTTTTACATATTTTGCTTATTAAATGAAATTATTTGATAAGCAATATGATTAGGGCGGGACTTGAACCCGCGATCCCTGGCGTGATCACTTTACTTACTAAGCTACAGAGTCCTGCCTTATCATCTTCAGCCAGCATTCTGCTGAACATAGGCCTCTCCCAACGCGCGCCGCTATTGTGAGCTCATTGCAGGTATTTGCCCATAATCCCCTCGCTGGACAAGCGGGTTGTCGATCGCAGTAGCAGATGATTGCTGTTACACAGAAGGATGCTGCTGCCCATCCTCAGGATCTTTCCTTAGTCGCTTCTTACGACACCCTCGGGACGAGTAGGGGTGGTTCTATTCTTAGGCCGGAAACCACACGGCACTAGTACGGCAAATATAGAGTTTTAAATTAATATAATTGTGTCCTCAGATTCCCTTGTCCGATGTGCAACAAAGGGTACCCGACCAAGGAAGCAATGCAGGACCACTTCAACTACCAACACCTCGGCAAGACTGTGCATAAGTGTCCCGTCTGTGAGAAGGTAACTACCAGCCTGTAACTGTCCCACTGTTGGGCAAAGGCCTCTGTCTATAAGCCATTATTTAAAAGGGCAACCATGGAGTTTCTTGCCGGATTCTTCTCCATGAAGGGTAGGCTGCCCTTGGAACTGCCATTCTGAAAAACTATTTCTTAAATCTTTAATTGTAAATGTAAATATAAGTTATATTATTATTTAGTTTATTGTTATTTGTACATATAAGTAATTGTATAGTATAGTATTTCTTAAGTAACAGTGTAATTTCGTCAAGAGTAATATGAATTAATTATAAAATATACTTGACAAATGTTACGAAATGCGAATAAAAACTCGCATCGAGTAACACTGATAGCCTAGTGGTATGACCGTCGACTGGCAAGTCAGAGGTCTCGAGTTCGATCCCAAGGCGCGCACCTCTGACTTTTCGTAAGTTATGTGCGTTTTATATATTAATTATCACCCTCCGTGCTTCGGATAGCACGTCAAGCTGTTGGCCCCGGCTGTCAATTGTAGATCTTTGACAGTCGTTACGGGTAGTCAGAAGCCTGAAAGTCTGACAACCAGTCTTACCAAGGGGTATCGTGTAACCCAGTATCTGGGTTGTGGAGGTCTGATAGGCAGTCGCTCCATGTAAAACACTGGTATTCAGCTGCATCTGGTAAGACTGGAAGCCGACCCCAACATAGTTGGGAAAAGGCTAAGCAGATGATGAATTGACAAATGTTACTAAATGCGAATAAAAACTCGCTTCGAGTAACACTATTCACATACCAGTGTTACTAGTTGAGAATAAAAATTCGCTTCGAGTAACACTATTCACATACCAGTGTTACTAGTTGAGAATAAAAATTCGCTTCGAGTAACACTATTCACATACCAGTGTTACTAGTTGAGAATAAAAATTCGCTTCGAGTCACACTCGTTACTCGATGCGAATATTTTTCTCAACCAGTCACAGGGAGACAGGATTATGTGTGACTCGTTGAGAACATACGGGGCTACTGGGGGCTTTACCCAGTAAGTTGTGGATTCTAATTCCGAATTTATCTTTCTACAGAATTTCGAAGGAAATTATATTATTTAATTAGAAACTAGCAAAAACAACTGACTCGGGTGGGATTTGAACCTGCGATCATGCCGTGCCATCGCTTTACCAACTAAGCTTGAAATTACGTTTCGAACGAAATGTTCGCAAAAAATTAATAAAAAAATATTATTTTCAGCCTATAGCGTCGCGAGCGAACGTGGAGAAGCATTTGATGCGCGTTCACGGACAGAAGAAGGAGAAGCCGAGGAATCACGTGTGTCAAGTGTGTGGGAAGGCTTTTACTGTAAGTGTGAGGTCCTCCTGACCGAATTTCGGTCACAACGGCCAATTTCAACGGAGATTAGCCAACTACGCCGGATATATTATAGTGCACAAGTGTGTGTGCAAACACAAGTGCACTCTCTATTCCCTCTCATAGTCCGATGGGACGGCAATCCGACACGACCGGAGATCAGGCGCAGGGCCAACGGCTTTACGTGCTTTCCGAGGCACGGAGTAAGTGATAATTAATTTATAATACGCATGTAACTTACAAAAAGTCAGGTGCGCGCTTTGGTTTGAAATAGAGACGTCTGACTAGCCAGTCGACGGTTATACAGATAGGTCATAGAATAGTCGCGTTTAAAATGTATTGTTTACTACATGTTATATAATGATATATTATGTTATATCAGAAATATATAATATTTCTTCTACTATTCGAGGCGGAGACAAATCAAAAACTATAAAAATCGGTCCAGCAGTTCTCGAGTTATAAGTGTTTGAACAAACCCGACTTTGTTAAACGGTTTTATTTAGCTTGACCTGTTTATTATTTGGTTCAAATTTAATAATCGATATTTCACCCCCTTCCTGTTGACAGATTGATCTGATATTTGGTACACAGCTCTGATGACCAAACCGTTTTACGTAAAAAAAAATTACTTATATTATTTATTTATATGTAAAGATCTTAGAGTATATAAGAAAATATAGAGCAACCCTATAGAAGTATGAACTGTGAGCACGGGTATGAACAACGCGGCCGCGACACGAGCTCCGTTTGCGATCATACCTCGATCCACTGCGGTTCAACTAGGCTCCACGAGCGAAAAACTTAGTTAAATTTTGAAAAACGTCCAGAAAACATAATTTGAAAAAATGACATTTTAACATTTGTATGGAGAGACCTGCTTTCGCTCCGCACAAGGCAATGTGGTTGACGTTATCACTCTATATTTTCTTGAATACTCTATGGTAAAGATAGATTGATTTCCCGTTGCATGCAATAAAAAATGATTAAAGAAAATAATGTTTAACTTTTTTTCCAGGATAAGAAGGCTCTCACACAACACGAGGTCATTCACTCCGGAGAGCGGCCCCTATCCTGCGACATCTGCCAACAAACGTTCAAGCAAAAAGCGTCTCTATACACACATAGGAAAAGAGTTCACAAAGTCTTCCCCGCGAAAAGACTCGTAGAATATATGGATGTCAAACATTAGCATAGTACGAAACAATAGTGCTGTCTCCCTTGCACACGTTGTAAACTAATTTTTGTACTTGCTCGTAATCAGTGTTATTACGTGCAGGAAAAGCGGGCGGTAAATTTTAAAACTTTCGCGACTCGAACTCATGATTAAATTAAAATAAAACGGGTATTTTTCTCGTAATTACCTTGTAATTATATTTTCCCGACGTTTCGGCTAAGTTGCATTCGCAGTAATTCAGTTTCCATTTATAAGATAATGACGCAAATAATATAATTTCCGGTTTTATTTTAATTTTCAAGGAGTCGTGGTGGCGCATTGGTTACGGACCCGCTTTGCAAGCGCGTGGGTGTGGGTTTGAACCTGGCATATACCAATGTGACTTTTTCAATGTCATATGTACTTTCTTGGTTAATCTAAGACACTACTGACTAACGGTGAAGGAAAACATCGTAAGAAAACCTGGACTTAATAGTCTGAAATCGCCAACCCGCAGTGAGCTAGCGTGGTGATTAATGCTCGATCCTTCTCTGTACGAGAAGAGGCCTTTGCCCTACATTGGGACAGTTACAAGCTAATTTATTTATATTTCAATTTTAAATTATATTTGCATACAATATTTAAATAATCGTTTTTTTCCTTGCTTAACTAGACACTTGAGGAAAAATAAATTATGTCACACAGGCGGTACGATAATTACTAACGTCGGGCCATTACATCTCTCGCCTGAGGTGGCTTCCCTTCGATAGTAAACGTGTATTTACTGCCCTTGTGAGACAATGTTCTATTCACGTTTCAATCCGCCAGCCAGCAACATTATATAAAATATTTTTGATATAATATTTTAATAAATAATAATACTATTATAATATTTTAACTAATAATTAATAATTATATTTTAATAATAAATATATAATATATTGTATAATTATGGTCAATCTTATTAATGTTTCAATAAAAATCTAAATATATTGCTCGATTTTTTTAAGCATTAAAAGACTTATCAAAGTTTTTTCAAACTACATAAACTTGCATTTGACGGCATGTCATCATCTGCCTAGCCTTTTCCTAACTATGTTGGGGTCGGCTTCCAGTCTGACCGGATGCAGCTGAATACCAGTGTTTTGCATGGAGCGACTGACCACAACCCAGATACTGGGTTACACGATACCCCTTGGTAAGACTGGCATTGCATTTGACAGCTTGTAATACAAAAATATCTTTTACGCCCTAGGGCCGTATTTTAAATTTACCTTTTGCTTATCTAGCATGCAATAACCCATTTTACGAGCAAGATAAAAATATATTCTTATTTGAAAATCAGTGCAATGTTCAAGGGATACTCCATTATACTGACATGTTATTCGAATACATTCACTAAGGCTTATTCAATGATTAAGGATATATGGAATTAGGAATAGTAATTAATATAACGGGAATTGTATTGTGGGCCCAGAAATTTAATTTTTAAGCAGTTAAGCTAATAAATGAACAGAACTGTTATAAGTAGTTCTAGATGGCGCCACAATAGCTTATGTTCGTTGTCCCGACAATAGGCACACTAGCATGAATCATAAGTGATTCATGATACAGGAAATGGGTTAAGGCGTGTATCGCTCTAAACTGCTATGAAGATGCTATGTATAGTTATTAAAAATTGCAAAAAACCAAGTTCTGGAGAATAATAACCTTAGAATATAATATTTTGGGCCTATAATACAGTTAAAAATGAGAATCTTAGACTTACGTTAGTTGTATCGTGAGTGTTTTATACTGAATCAATTCTTAAAGAGGGCGCAAATTTTGATATATCTACAGTATGTAACAGAAGTCCGAAATAATACATTAAGGGCGTATAAGGTACCCTATAAACAATCCTTGAGCCTAGGTTTTGGAACCGAACCCCAAACAATACTCGAGTAAACCACGGTCAAAGATTTCACCAAAATCTTTCAAATGCAGACATCAGCTGAAAGGCGAATCAACACGAATCCAGTTATTTACCTTCAATAAATTCTTTAAGTAAGCACTAGGCACGCGTAGGATAATGAAATCTGTCATTATTGAAGAAAATGAAATCAAAAGAATTATTTTGTATGAAAAAAAAATGCCTCTTTTGCATTCAATATTTTCACAGGTGATTCTCTTCATGATATACATACATGCCCTTAAGTATTATTTCGGACTTCTGTTACACGCTGTATACACTCAGGGTTATTTGCAAAACACCAGCATCCTTGTTTTGCGATTTCAGGGTTGGTCCCATAGTAAAAGTTGTTCATAATGTTGAGTTTAATGACCCTTTTTAAGGATGCTGGTGTTTTACAAATAACCCTGTATATCTGCCACAATTTAAGTTGATAATTTACCTTCGTAATATAATTCTGAATCCCACCCAGTTGTTTTATCAGATTTTCTTATTAAATAATTATTGAATAATTATATTGGCGCAATATTATTGACCGTGTAGACCCAGGGTTGAAGGTTGCACAAAGATTTTAATACTACACGGCTCACTTAAGAATAATAGATCTTGACCAAGAACAGAATTCTTTCAAAGTTTTCGCCCTATTTAATAATTCTCCCTATAAATACCTGGGTTATTTAAAATTGGGTACAAACGGTATTCACAACGAATATTTTACATTTAGCGCCCGCTTTTCCTGTTTCCTCTATTTACAATCATGACAAAAAAAAATTGTTATTTTAATGATTCGAATTCGTATCTAAATCAGTTGTACCGAACTTTCAGTAACCCAGTACCTAATGGTTAAATCTCTCTAAGTTATGTAACCGTATTAAATTATATGTATCGAAACAAGTGCAACTTAATGTTATTAAATAATATTTTATTTACATACAATAAATAATTATAATATAATTATATCGTGTTGTTTTATTTGACCATGTCACGGTTAGGGTTACCAACCATTCAGTCATGTTACGGATGTCCGCATCCGGAAATGCGGAACTTCGCATCCGCAATAACCGATACAGATGTTCATGAGGATGCGAATGTAGCTCAGGACACGACAAGAAAGAAATATATAGTGGGGCTTGCGAGTGGCGCGTGCCGTGGGCACGTGCTGATTGTCTATTAAGGATATGAGATTTCAAGTATTCGCATCCGCATCCACGGATGTTAAAAATCTGCATCCGCAACATCTCTGCTATAATATAAATTATTTATACTTTTTACTGTTGAAGAAATATATATTACGCAAAAATAATATAAGGAAATCTGTGTTGCAGCTTAAGGTTGACTCGGCTTACAGGATAGTAGTAGCAAAATAAAGGCAGTATAAAAATCTGCGTGGGTTGAAATACCTTTTGATTTAGAAGTGATGATATTTTGCCTGTTAAAATAATTCATCGATATGATTTTAAAAAATGTTGTATCTGACAACTTATATTTTTAGTCGATTTGAAATAAAATTTTAAATCTATTAATTTTATCCAAGATTCAAATTCTTCTTCTTAGCGTGTCGATGGCAGTCTAAATTGTCTAGATTCAAATTTAAAGAAAGATTTACTACGTTACACCAGTGTTTTACATGGAGCGACTGCCTATCAAACCTCCACAAGGGTTACACGATACCCCTTGGTAAAACTGGTTGCCAGGCTTTTGGCCTTCTAACTACCTGTAACGACTGTCAAAGATCTACATTTGACAGCCGGGCACGGAGAGTGATAATTAATTTATAAAACGCACATAACTTACGAAAAGTCAGCTGTCGGAATGATAGCGATTATGAACTTACATAATGGGACTGTGCATTGCGTTGTCAGATCTTTCTTATTCTACTTAGATCTCCCACAAAGTAAGCCACTAAGCCTTTTTTTATTACACATAAGTAGTTATTGCCGCCAATGTTCCTAAATACAACAATCTTCCTAAATATAACTTGCATGATATCTGTTTTGTACAATTATAACTACTACCAAACCATGACTTACAAATAAAGTTACAATCTTTCATAATTTTAATTATGTTCAATTCACTTCTTTAATTTGATAAATATTGAAGACTAAAATGATCAAGTATCTTGTCACTTAGAGTCGTGGTATATGGGGTGGCCATATGAATGATAAAGGCGCCCTCAATTTATCCAGCCTTTTTTTGCCAAGCTGGCTTTATCCCTGAGTGCTATATGCTACAAGGCTATTTGTTATACTGAAAAAGTTTTCAGTAACAATATCTGTGAGCACAGAGTACTTTTTTAAAATATGAAATCTGTGATTCAAGTCAGAAAAACACGGACAATCTGGCTGCTTTATCAACAACGTGTGTTTACAGGAAAATATAATTTAATGCGGACAAAGTCGCAGGGAACAACTAGTAAGTAATAATCTGGGTACTTTCTCATGAAAGCATCAATTGCCACACTTTACAAATTGGGTAGGTACCAGGACCTCATACCTACACAGCTGTATCATTCCACTGCTGGACATAGGCCTCTTCTCACGCATCACTTATTTTGTGCGCTCTTTGCCCTTATTCATCACGCTGGGCAAGAAGGATGGCGATCGCAGTGGCAGATGCTATTACACAGAAGGATGCTGCTGCCTATCCTCCAGATTTTTTCCTTAGTCGCTTCTTACAAAACCCGCGAGAGTAGGGGTGATTCTATTCTTAGGCCGAAAACCACACGGCACAGGACCTCATAAGAAAGAAGAATTTGTGTTTGATGAAAGGAGCCCAGCTCGCAAGAAAACCATGCCGCTAAACTCATCATCATTAACTAAGACGATTGTCATATATCGTGTAATCGCTCGATGGACCCGATAAGAACAATGTTTACAACATTTATAATAATTGAACCGTAATAAAAATGGGACATAGATTATGAATTCAGATTGTAGAAGAGACACGGATTTAGACATCTCAGCACATAATGTCCTTTTCTCAAAAATTCCTTTCTCAAAATGTCCTTTTCTCAAAATGTTCTTTCTCAAAATGTCCTTTCTCAAAATGTCCTTTCTCAAAATGTCCTTTTCTCAAAATGTCATTTTCTAACTGCACTGATAGCCTAGTGGTATGACCGTCGACTGACAAGTCAGTGGTCTCGAGTTCGATTCCAAGGCGCGCACCCCTGACTTTTCGTAAGTTATGTGAGAGTATTATAAATTAATTCAGTGGCTAAAACGGTGAGGGAAAACATTCTGATGAAACCAGCACACCTGCGAGATTTTCAATGGTGTGTAAAGCCATGTCAGAGGCCTACGAGCTGTTTAAACTCTGACACCAGGTTGTTCATCAGCCGTACGATAAAAAGAAGATGTCCTTTTCTCAAAATGTCCTTTTCGTTTTCACCAAATGTCCTTTCTCGGTTAGCAAGTTGCAGACGCAGTGTCGTTTTGTGAATACCATTGTGTAGGTACCTACTATCCGACTTCAAATATTAGTACTACTAGTTAGTAATGTTAGTACTTTGAAATGTTGCTACTACTAGTAAATGGTAAGATTAGTACAGTAATGTTACTAACAATTGTAACAATACTAGTAGGTATTGTAATACGTAAATAATATCTGTAGATAATTTTGTGTATATTTAAAATATCTGTGCCTAGAATACTGTCTATCTACTTACAAACTTTACATGTTTTCCATACATTTACTTCATTTTTCAAGCTTCTACGATGTCGGCGTTTGATGTCGCGGGTTTGATTCCCGCTTTACCAACCTACTGATTGCAACTTTATTTACATGATAGTTAAGTATTAGGTAAGTACTTGAGCACATAAAAACTTTGGTCTGCGCCTATGATCATCATTCATCGCATCGCTCTCCGTAAGTCTAATTACCGTTTTATCAAAATATAAGCGTAAATGCTCTGTTTCTATCTAAAGTTATTATACTGTGGTAAAGGGGTAGAGTGCACCAGTGTTTGCAAATTTTAATGTCTTCCGATTTACGTAATCTTGATAATGGCCGCTGTACACGAGATTCGGTTAGGACATTTATTAGGCAAGTACATAACAAGCAGTATTTTACCTAACAACTCCTCTACAAGCTGAATCATTGACGCGAAGCTTGTTATCACTGAAATAATCCATAGTACGACAGTATTGCCCTTGAAGCGGCAGAAATCGAACGTATCGTTCTCGTCGCATCAAAATGCAAGAATTTAAACCAACTGGTATGTTTTTTAAATTATCAAAAGTCGTACTGTTTAGTCTGTGGTCCGAATTGTGACATTGTTTGTTTTTTTATGTTTTTTTTAGTGGAGTGAAATGAATGAATGCTTTTGTGCTAATGAGAATGTGAAAATTAACAGCTGTTTAATAAAAATAGGTTAGAGATAATGTCGATAGATGTTTGTAAGCTTTTAATATATCGGGTTCAACTATATTACAAAGAGGAAAAGTTGCGAATTTGTTAGTAAGAGGTTATCTCAGAAATTACTCACCGATATCAAAATTATTTTCTATTTGTTTTTTTTTATTGATAGGTAACTATTTATTTAGGTAAGTACTAGGTACTTACTTACATTGTTAAACAACTACTTATTTAGGTAACATAGTTATAAATAAAAAATAATTAAATAAAGCTTAGACTGTCAGCATTTGCCAATCTAGATGGCAATGTTGATTCTGTAGGTACCTACCAACATCAGATAAATTACTTAATAATAATTACTCAGCGGGATACTGTAGCTTTCTATTAGTAAAGGTAAAGGTTCGACCCCCGGGTCGGGCAAAGTGTTATTGGGTTTTTCCATTAGGAAATTCTCAGTAGCAGTACGGAATCTGGAATCGTGCCCGGTTAATGGCAATAGGCTCGCCCCGATTGCGTGGGATTTATAACATAGACGGCGAAACGTGTGTGTACGCTTACCCGCTCTGGGGAATACCTACAGGTCTTCACTACATAGTAAAAACGAAGTCGCTATCCGCCGTCTGTCTGTCCCTATGTATATTATGCTTAGATCTTTAAAACTACGCAACGGATTTTGATGCGGTTTTTTTTAATAGATAGAGTGATTCTTAAGGAAGGTTTATAATTATGTATATTGCACCCGTGCGAAGCCGGGGCTGGTCGCTAGTAGTAAAATAATTTAAAAAACTGGATCAGCAGTTTGCATTTATTTATTTGTATATTTTTTATTTATTTTTTCTGAGATTAAATCTCGGAAACTTTACATTTGTTTACCAAATACGATACCTCTTACATAATAGGTATATGAAGTAATTAAGTAAGTATGCTTAATTATTTCAGTTTCCGCGATTTCAATGTTTTAATTATCAATAGCAATAGCTATCGTTGGCAGTTAGTTTATCTAAGGTTCAATTCATTATCTTATTTGCTACGTCTTAGAATTACAATTCAATAGGTACCTACCACTTAGCAATAAAAAGTCTGAAGCGGTGACAGCTGGAACTAAAAATAAAAATCTTAAATCAAGTTTGTGGGTACTAAAATAAATTAAAAATGATTCATTTGATGACGAAAAATTCTTCATATAAATAATGTAAGAAAAAAATAACTTGTAAATTCCGAATTGTAGTATGAGAACTGCGCTAGTGGCGCCCCCAATTTTTGCAATACGAACTAGGAGGCGGCGGGAAGCGCCACGATTTTTAAAATTGGAAATTTTAAAAAAAACATCAAATCGCGTCCGTTTAATGTTTCGTATCAAGCGAAACCGTAAGGGTGCGAAAGAGTGTGAGATGAAGTGTTTAATATGAAACGATATGATAAAACTTTGACATTGAGTCACCACTTGCACTAGAAAAACTGGTTAATAATTAAAGGGAGGGGGTGGGTGAATTTTCAGTCTGTCCCGCGAGGCGAAAACACGCGAAACCCACTGAAGTAGCATATTCTTTCCTCAGAACATCAGCACGTCCGTTACAACCCGCTCAAAGACGAGTGGGTTCTGGTCTCTCCTCACCGATGCCTGCGACCCTGGAGTGGGCAGACAGAGGATCAACCGGAGGATTCTCCTCCTGATCCTCTGAACCCACTGCTGCCAGGAGCCATGCGATCTAGTGGACAGGTAACCAATACAATATCTCAACTCGGAATTCCAAAATAAATAAAACTATAGCCACAATAAATTTCAAATCATCTGAAATATACTACTGCTTTCCGCGTTGGTCTAGTGGTAGCAAACGCGACAGTTGAGCACGAGGTCCTGGCTCGATCCCCGGGTCGGACAAAGTGTTATTGAGTTTTTCAATTAGGAAATTCTCAGTAGCAGCACGGAGTCTGGAAATGTGGAGTTAATGGAAATAGGCTCGCTCCCTATTACATGGGACTTATAACGTAGCCGGCGAAACATGTGTGTACTGCATTCAGCCTACCCCCTCTGGGAATACAGGCGTGAGTCTATGTTATGATGAAATATGTGGAGTATACTGTACTTACCAGTTATTCAACCTACTACCGAAAAAGATGAGGTTCACACAAAGATATTAGAAAGGATTCTTCTTTAATATTTCTATGGGTTCACAATTCGACAAACATTTTAGTTTTAGATTCATTTCGGTGCCATAGGCTTACTGTTACTGTTAGCCCATATCACCCCACTGCTGGGCAAAGGCCTCTCCCTCTGATTTCCACGTCTTTCGATCCAGAGCCAGTGTGGACCAGTCACTATTGGTTCTGTCTGATTCATCTCGCCATCTCGTTCGTGGTCGGCCAAGGCTTAGGATTAGAAATTTTAATGGAATCATCCGGAACTTTGGCACCGACTCCTAACGAACAAATTAATACGTGTTAATTTTTGGTTTTTATATTCGTTCTAGCGCAATCCTAAATATACCTCGACATACGTGTTCCCAAACGACTTCCCAGCCCTCTTGGAGCGAGTGCCGGAACCACCACAGCCTGAACACCCGCTTTTCAAATCCGCTCCTGCTAAAGGAACATGCAGGTATTGTCCTGACTGAGTGAATTTCGGTCAATCTCAACAGAGATTAGCCAACTACGCAGGATATATTATAGTGCACAAGTGTGTGCGTAAACATAGGTGCACTTTCTATTCCCACACTCTCTTAATCAACACGACAATCCAACACGACCGGAGAGATCAGGCGCAGGGCCAACGGCTTTACGTGCTTTCCGAGGCAAAGAGTAACTGATAATTAATTTATAATACGCACATCACTTACGAAAAGTCAACTTACCTTGGGTTCGAATCTGAAACCTCTGACTTGCCAGTCAAAAACGCCACTAGGCTGTCACAAATCGTTATCGATATGCAGGCAGATGGCGTAGTGTGGGGGGTGAAGGGCTACGGGCGACATACAAAACGACGGGTTGTGACCACAACAAACCTGTGTCGGTTCGGTATTTTCGAAGAAGTTACCATGAAGTTTCTTCTAAAATACCGAACCGAATGTGCCGAATCGACTATGTTTGTAGCTACCCTCAGAATGATAGAACATCTTGTACCCTCTCTAACTAACTAACCGCGATTTGATAAAATCGACTTCAAAAGGAACTAAAAAGCTTGAAATAACTTTAAAACGTTTTGGAGTCGGTTCCAAGTCAAGTTCTAGCCTCTTTAACCTTCTCATTAAGAACTTGACTTGGAATGGAACCGACTCCAAAACGTTTTAAAGTTATTTCAAGCTTTTTAGTTCCTTTTGAAGTCGGTTTTATTTTTTATTAAAAAAATTTTTTCACGATTTTTAGTGGTGCCTAAAATTAATCCCCCTCCCAGACTTTTGTGAGGCTAATATTTAAAATCCTTATGAAAAGCCCATTTAAACGATACCTCACACGATATTTTTTATCTTGGATGATTATAGGAGGGGGGGGGGGACCACGTATAGGTACCACAAACATACAAGAAAAAAAAACATACAGTCGAATTGAGAATCTCCTCCTTTTTGGAAGTCGGTTAAAAAGTGAACTATCTTATTTTCAGAGTCATGTGTTTCCATCCAAACTCCACAGTGACCATACCGCTGATGACCATTGACGAGATCCTGGCCGTTATTGAAGAGTAAGTTTCCTAAATCAGTCTAGCGTTATTTATTACAAACTTTATTGTATAGTACTTAATTTACGTCTAGATGGGTACCTACCGTGGGCGTAGCGTATGGGGGGTCCGAGGATCCAAAAATGTACCAAGATAAACTAGGCATTGCCCGAGCTCCACACAGATAATTTCACTGTACCTGATGCGGTGCGCGGTAAAGGTTGGGGGATGCACTGTATGCGCTTACTTACTACCATTCATAGTTGCGTTTGCGTCTAATATTCATCGATTTTTATTTTAGCCGAATGCTAAGGGGGGTCCGGACCTTAAACCCCCCCCCCCCTATATACGCCCATGGCACCTACCACCTTACCTTCCGCTCTTTGCCCGACAAACAGCAGTGTAATCCGTATTGCTGTGTTCCGAACTTTCGGGTGTAGGACGGTAGCCAGGAACATGAGGCTAAAGAACTATAACCTCGCTTCAGGACATTATACTTATTCCAGCACTGTCACTGACCAAAAGAGCCTTGGCCCGGGGTGCTCAAATGCTGACTTTGTGCACCTTTCTACTAGACTTTACTTGCCACCATCTCCGGCCTGTTGCTGATCGGGTGACGGAATGTAGCTAACTGAACTCTACGTGTGTTTACACACTGCAAAGCTATTAGGTCGGCAGGGGCGCTAAATAAGGTCAATTTACCATATTTTCTGAAAAGGTAGGTATACCTATAATTGAAACCTTAGATACAAAACTAAACAATTTTTCACAAATCACAATCACATAGTACCTATAAACTTCTACAAAAAACTTTATCCTTAACAATTTAAACGCCATGACGGACACATGGTGTCCGACAAACAATAGAATTTGCATTGTGTCTGCTGTCTGGCAGCCCTGCTAACCTAGCTTTGTTGTGTGTAGGTACATCCAAGATTTTTGTGGAGCGCGATAAAATGCAATAAAGTATTGAGAATAGTTGTATTGTGAATTTGTGAATTAATAGAAACTTCATATCAGAGGACGAGGAGGAGTTCAAGCTTATACTTAATGGTTAAAACTGTACTAATAATAAATAAATAAATCAGCCTGTAAATGGCCCAATGTAGGGCAAAGGCCGCTCTCATACAGAGAAGGATTGAGCATTAATTACCGCGCTAGCTCACTACGTGTTGGCGATTTCAGACTATTTCCTTACGATGTTTTTCCTTCACCGTTAGTCAATTGTGTCTTAGATTAACTAAAACTGTACTAAATGCACGTTAAGTTTGTGTTTTCTTTTCCAGATGGGTGAACCAACTCACAGAGCTTGGTCGTCGCTACACCTGGGTACAGATCTTCGAGAACAAAGGCGCTATCATGGGCTGTTCCAACCCTCATCCTCATTGCCAAATTTGGGCGTCTAGCTACTTGCCAAATGAGCCGAGAGTTAAAGAAAGGTACTTATCATCACTACATACATAGTATAAAACAAAGTCGCTTTCTCTGTCCCTATATCCCTATGTATGCTTAAATCTTTAAAACTACGCAACGGATTTTGATGCGGTTTGTTTAATAGATAGAGTGATTGAAGAGTAAGGTTTAACTATAATCTATATTGCACCCGTGCGAAGCCGGGGCGGGTCGCTAGTGTTATTATATAGTTCTCGTATGGTAGTGAACAAGTTCTGGAGAAACAATAAATATAATGAAATCGACAAGATCTATTAAAAAAAGAATTTCTCAGTATCGCTTTCTTGGCCGTGTGTTTCCGGGCTAAAAATAGAGCAAGTGTCGTTAGTAAGCGACTAAGGGAAAATCTGGAAGATGGGCAGCAGTATCCTTCTGTGTAATAGCAACCGTCTGCTACTGCGATCGCCAACCTGCATGCCCAGCGTAGCGATTAAGGGCAAACACCTTCTAATGAGCACACAAAATAAGTGATGCGTATGAGAAGAGACTTATGTCCAGCAGTGGAATGATACAGGCTGCGAAAAATTACAGAATATGTCCTAATAATTTCATCATTTTACAGATGTCAAAAAGAATATTACTTACAGCATAAAAGACCGATGCTGCTGGACTATTTGAAGGAGGAATTGGAGAAAAAGGTAAATTCCTTGCCATTACTATATTTGTGTGGTATATTATGAGAATCTTTTAGGATGGGGCATGATGAGTAAGAGATCTTATAGGACAGGGCAAGATGAGTAAGAGAGAATTTGTTAGGGCCCCACCCTAGCAAATTCTCAAATTGATAAAAATAATTAAAAATGGTTAAGCTGGAAAAGAAAACTGATATACGATATAATCTGATTGTGTATTTATACGCATAGTGACGTGTATTTATACACAATCAGGTTAGTCATTTATAAATTAACTGTAAAGTCTATCAAAATCAATTGCTGTTCGTTAGTCTCGCTAAAACTCGAGAACGGCTTGACCGATTTGGATAATTTTGGTTTTGAAATATGTGTGAAAGTCCAGGGAAGGTTTAAAAGGTGAGAAAAAGGGGTAGGGTAGGGGAAGAGTAGGGTAGGGTAGTGTAGGATAGGGTAGGGTAGAATAGGCGTTAAAGTAGGAGAATCACGCGTAGGAAGTCGCGCTGGGAAGCTAGTTACTTTTAAAATCTTATAAAAAATACAAGCGTAATTTTTTTTTACAGGAACGCATAGTCGTCAAAAATTCTGAGTGGGTTGCCTTAGTACCTTACTGGGCCGTGTGGCCGTACGAGACGATGCTGCTGCCGATCAATGGCAGACCGCAAAGGATGACAGACCTCAATGACGACCAAAAGAGGGCGCTAGCAGAGATCATGAAACATCTCAATACGAAATATGATAATTTATTTAATTGTAGCTTTCCTTATAGTATGGGCTTTCATGGTAAGCATTTTTTCTTGTCTTTTTTTATTATAAGCACAGAATTGGTGCCCTGAAATAGTGACACGCGGTCGCGGCAGACCTCGAAAGAGATTGGCAAAACGTAGCGCAAAACCGAGACAATTGGAGAAAATGGAGGGAGGCCTTTGCTCAGAAATGGGACAGTACAGGCTAATAATGAATAATATTTTTTTTATAATGTTTGACCACGAGAACGTAAAATATTCTGCCATTTTTTACGTCATGTCGGGTGTGCAGTTCATAGGCAAAAAGGCATGGCCTACACTGACAACTAGACGAAATAATTAAAATATGTAGGATTTTTATACTCTGTCGAAAATGTCTATGCACGCCCCTGATAAACCGCAAACTTAAAAGATGGTAGACGGTAGACGTGAAAGATAGTAGACACAACACCGACTTTCGTGTTGTGGTTTACGATGACACCTGCCTCACAGTATAAAATAATTATTTTGTTGCCTTAAAACGGGAAGACGGTAGTTGAACGGTATTGTCCAAACCCGTCTTAGGGTTCCATAGGTTTTACTGAACATCATCCCAGAGCACAACAAAGTTGCTTGGCCGTAAGGCATCAAATTTTAAGTGTTAAAGTCCAGACTGTGCATCGTCTGTCAGTCAGTCACGGTACTGTTTTGTAGATAAAGGTGACGCGACAGTAGATGACCTTTGAAAAGTAGATGTATTAGGACTACCTAAAATGTGTAAGATATCATCTGCCTAGCCTTTTCCCAACTATGTTGGGGTCAGCTTCCAGTCTTACCGGATGCAGCTGAATACCAGTGTTTTACATGGAGCGACTGCCTATCAGACCTCCACAACCCAGATACTGGGTTACACGATACCCCTTGGTAAGACTGGTTGTCAGACTTCCGGGCTTCTGATTACCCGTAACGACTGTCACGGGTCGTATTACCGAGACTCAGTTGCCATTATAAAGAAATTGAATTGAATTGACTGTCAGGGATCTACATTTGACAGCCGTGGCCAACAGCTTAACGTGCTATCCGAGGCACGGTGAGTGATAATTAATTTATAATACATAAGTTACGAAAAGTCAGAGGCGCACGCTTTGGGTTCGAACCCGAGGCCTCTGACTTGGCAGTCAAACCATTAGGCTATCACGACTCTTAAGATATGTCAGATATATGTTCCCTTGTTTCAGGAGCCCCCACTGGCCCCACAAAATCTCCCGGAGATTCTCCTCACTGGCTTCTACACGCGATCTACTTGCCCCCTCTCTTACGATCAGCTACAGTCAGGAAGTTTATGGTCGGCTACGAATTGTTAGCTCAATCGCAAAGAGACCTTACTCCGGAACAGGCCGCTCAGAAGTTAAGGGATTGCGATGACGTCCATTATAAGAATAAAAAGTAGAATATTATTTATGGTTCTTGCTTTATGAGTGATAGAAAGATTTAGTTGTAATTAGAAATACATTCAATACCCGTAGTATGAGTTCGCAAACCGTGTGAACACTGGTCAGCGTCAACGCTCATTGCTCTTCAGTCTATCTCTTTCTTACACAATGTTCGGTGAAATAGTAACTATATACATGGGTTATTTGTACAACACCAGCATCCTTGAAAGGGGTCATTATATTCATCATTATGAACAACTTTTACTATGGGACCAACCCTGAAATCGCAAAAAAAATCAGCTGTGCCATACATTTTATTGAGTCATGTGAACATAAATGTTCCAGCTGTTTTTTTTTTGTGGTTTCAAGGTTGGTCAGAAAAGTTGAAGAAAAGTTGTTATCATTATACCCCTTTTTGGTCCCATGTAAAAGTTGTTGTATAATGACCCCTTTTAAGGAAGCTGGTGTTTTACAAATAACCCTATAAAAAGGCGCCTCTTCATTCTAATATGCTATCTCGCTCGCACATTGATGTTGATTGATGATATGAATGAAGTCAATGAATATGTAGGTACCTACAGTTATGAAAAATCGCAACTAATTAAAAAGTTCCACCAAAAATTTTAGCTTGATTGGAACAAGTTTTTTAACTTAAAAATAGCATAAAATAAAAATTCATTTGAAGCTATTATTAAACGGTTCTACTTAGTTTGACCTGTTTACTATTTGGTTTTTTAGTAAGTAATCGATATTTCACCCACTTCCTGTTGACAGATTGATCTGATATTTTGGTAAGTACATATCTTTAGTTCCGATGACAAAACCGTTTTATGTTAAAAAAAAAAATTTACTAACTAAAAATAATTTTAGTAAGTAGGTATGTAGGAAGAAAACTGATTTCTATCAGACTTTTTGCTAATCCTTTGTGATTTCATTCTCCTTATCTTGTGGAACATAAGCGATTTTTCATAACTACATTTATTAATTATAAAATATCTTCAATTTGCGAGCAATATCGCAGATTAGCAAGTATCCGTGTCCTCAAAGTCAGCAGGGCGTGGGGCGGCGGGCGGCGGCGCTTACGACATGGCCAGTGACAAAATTTGAAAAGTGCGCGCTCGACTTGGATTTTCTATGTTTAAGGTTTAGAAGTATATTTTTTAAACTATTTTTAAGTGTTAAAATAGTTCCTGAATATATTATACGTATTTTGTTAATGTATTGTGTTTGAATTGTGTACGAGCCTATAGATGAGAACGAGATTGTCTCTAAAATCGGAAACAACAGTGTGCACTATAATTTATGTTAAGAGGCACAATCGGCGTGGCAAAAAAAAGAGTGTTATTGTTATGGTGACAGCTGGAACTAAAATAAAAATCTTTAAAAAAAAGTTTGGCAAAAGAGTGCATAAATTGCAAAAGTTGCAAGTTGCTTAAAATGCAATGTGTTATGTGTTGAAATAAAATAAAAAAGTAAAAGCCGATGTCGCGGTCCAGGTACGGTTTAACTACATTTTACGCTCTATGATATACCGTCTCTTTTGTTTGTAAGTGATTGGCTATCTCACATCTCGCTCTCTTATATTTTGACTGACAGCTGACGTTGACATAAATACATAATCGGTCATGGCAGAACTGGCAGAACCTGTCACCTAGATAGTTTTCAGTTTTTTCGTTTGTTTTGTCTTATTTTTAGTTAGAAAAGCGTCTTTATCAGTTATTGTTTAGTTTGTTTAAGTTTCAAAATGAAGACAAAAGCAGAAGGCACATGTAAGAAGAAACATAAATGTAATATTTGTCATAAAACTATTATTGGAAGCACTTATAAGTTTCGTTCGCATTTATACCAACATAGTGCAGTAGAATCCCGTTTTACGTGTTCATATTGCGCAAAAGAGTACTACAGGCGTGATGTTTATGAAAAACATTTATCAACACACACAGGTGCGAGAAAAAGGCATGTTTGTGATTACTGTGATCGCGGATTTATTGATAAAAGAAACTTGGTCAGCCATCTAAAAATCCACGACGAATATTTTACAAAACCGCGAAACGAATTCAAATGCATGGCTTGTGGTTCAAGCTATTGCGAAGAAAGACTCCTAAAATACCATATAAGAAAGCAGCATTTCAATTTAAAAGAAAAAGAGCCTACACACTTGAAAAAAATGCTCAACGAAACTTGGGTGGAACGGGTCATGGAATCTGAAATTTGTGTAGAAATGACTAAAGTTAATAACAACATTATTAACATCAAAAAGAGTCCAACAACTAGAAAAGAGGTTTCGAGCAAAGAGAATGCAGAAACATCAAAATTTAAGGAGTATATTTCGTCTGTTTTTGCCAGTAAGGACAAATCCCAGTATTCCAAAGCTGTTTGTGATTATTGTAATAAGGAGATGTTGAAAAAAAGTTTGCAATCACACATAAGAGAGCGACATCTGAAAATTAAAAAGTTTAAATGTGAAGAATGCAATGCATGCTTTAGCCGCCATTATCAATTGGTGAACCATATTTGTGGAAAGTTCAAGACAAGGAAGAGAAATTAGTTTATTTTATCTCTTCAGTAAGTGCACTGTTTTCAGTGCTATCGAGGATTTATAACAAGACTGACTGGTGAACTCTCATTACAAAATCTCTAAAACTATAGATCCTATTATGAAATTAAGGGTAACTCTAGCATACTCCTTATTAATTCTACCTTGACTGGAGACAATAATACTAGATATAATTAAAAAGAAGATTTATATGGTCTGTAACTAAATAGATTTTAAAAAAATATTGTATATTTCTTTAAGAAGTTTTTAAGTTTAAGAAATGGTAAGAAACCAATAATTATGTTATCTATTGCTTAAGTTTATGCTAAAATAAGTCTTCCAGTTTCTTCTAGTTTTAGTATAATGATTGGAAATATACTTTAAGGGCGCCATTATACCTAATATTCATTTTATCTGCAGAAAATATTGCATGTTTTACTGAATAAAATTATTTTATATAAAAAAGGGGTGCGTCTCATAACATATAAATTCATTTGATCTAATTTCATTTTATTATCGTTCATAAGATATAATCAACGTGAGATATACCAACTATTGATATAATGTTTTTAACATCTAACATTTATTTGTTCTAAAATTTATTTATATAACGTTGTTTGATATAACATTTACTTAATCTAAAATCATTAGGTCTAACGTTTAATATGTATATTATTTATTTTATCGAAAATCATTTGGTCTAATGTTTAATACGTATATTGATTATTTAATCGAAAATCATTAGGTCTAACGTTTAATACAATATATAAAAACATCATAATATGGTTAACACCCCGACTCAGAGTACCCCGACTCGGATAGATTAGGTTAGAAGGCTAAGGCGGGAGCGAAGCGGAGCGGAGCTCCCGCCTTAGCCTTCGTTGTTATTTTTTTATAAACCACCCAGAAGTAGGAGCCCCGCGAAGCGGGGCTCCGTCGACCTAGCCCGTCCTCGACCATGCATAGAATATTTTAAGGTTTGGTTAGATGCCATTTGAGTTAGGTTAAAACTGTGACCATTAATTTACAATGTTTTTCGTTAAATGTTTGACGTTTTCATCTCGACACACATAAGTTTTATATATTTTGAGCGGTATTTTAAACGAATTTATATTAAATGTGTGTTATGCTTACAAAGAAAAAGAATTAGTTATTTTAAAATAATAACACTAGTTTATTATATTAAATGATCGTTATATTATATAAAATTATAGCTTCCGTTGTTATATGTTGAAAATATTAGAGATTTAGTTGTTATATCATTTGTTATTTACTCTTTTTGAGTGGTATGTCAAACGATTTTATATTAAATGTATGTTATGCTTATAAAAATTAGTTATTTTAAAATTATATCAATCGTTTATTATATTAAATGATCGTTATATTAAAAAAATATATAGATTCCGTTGTTATATGTTGTAAATATTAGAGATTTTGTTGTTATATGATCTATTACTTACCCATAAAAAAGATCCTGGGATCGTAAAAAGCGTTACGTAGATTCTTTATTTAATTGATCATATTTTTTGTGGAAATAAAATACAGTTTTAAATATAATTGCATCCAAATTTCCGATCACTGATATCAGTCCTAGATCATTTTGCTAGCATTGCGAAAGCTCTACCAAAATGGCCTAGGACTAGGATAATGAGCATGTTGAATCCTGATTCGAGGTTTAAATAGATTTATAATTAAGTATTTGTGTCAATTCTGACTTCTGTAGGACATTTTTTAAAATTTTAGATGTTTAATTTCGTGACAAGAATAGTATTTTATTATTTTACCCTAAATTCCTTAAATTTTTCATTGGACAAGTTTAAAAACAAGCCAGGAAAAGGTATTGTCTGTGATTTAAATCAAATCTTATTTTATTCTTATTACGGCTATTCAGCCTGTGTTCGACTACTTGTGCCAGTGTCAAGTGGCGACGAGTTGGCGGTAGGTATCGGTTCTAGGAATCTCATCAAAATCAAATCATTTCAGTAAAAACTGAACAAAATATATATATCATTCTTCCAACAGTTCATATAATTATTGAAAATATTTAATAAGAAACTCGCAAAAACAAAAGACTCGGGCGGGACTTGAACCCGCTCAAGTCAGTTTCTGGCATACCGTGCAATCACTTTAGTTAGTTGGTACGGTACGCCAGAGATCGCAGGTTTGAGTCCCGCCCGAGTCAGTTGTTTATGCGAGTTAAACATGTAAAACATACATAAATTAGTTCATTTATAAACTTTCTCACTCATACATAAAGTATAGATAGAGTTGGTTTTGCAGCTTTTTTCTTAGATCTAAATTAAAAGTCAGACAATCGGAATCATGAACCGCCATAAAGCTACGGGGCCATGATTCCATGTTAAATTTTATTACATAATATGTGTATGTATGTAGCATTCACATATATTATATACAGCCTTTTCCTGGCATATATGTAATCTTTTATGACCATGCAATTAACGGCTTTACTCACTCATTGATTTCGGGATTGCCCGATTATTTTCTAACTCAAACAGAGTCCATTTTCAAGAGTGAGTGTAGTGCTGCGCGCGCCCAGCGTTCTGTCTGCCTCTGCTCTCGTGCTGTCCCTCCCATCAACCCGTAAGTAGTAATACAGCCGTAATAACATTTAATATCAAGGGCTTGATGCAGATGGCGTTACTCCTGGGCACGGCTCGCATAGTTAGGAGGTTCCTCTCTCTAGGACCCTGACCACCAGTAGCTTGGACCCTGTTCCCGATACCGGTGGGCTACTATATTTTTAAATGTATATTTTTATGTTTTATACAGGGTTATTTGTAAAACACCAGCATCCTTAAAAGGGGGTAATTTAACTCATCATTATGAACAACTTTTAATATGGGATCAACCCTGAAATCGCAAAAAAAAACAGCTGTTCCATACATTTTGTTGAGTTACGTGAACATAAATGTATGGAACAGCTGATATTCTAACTCATTATGAACAACTTTTACTATGGGACCAACCTTGCAATCGTTGACCCCTTTTAAGAATGCTGGTGTTTTACAAATAACCCTGTATATTTAAAATGTATTGTAAATGAATAGAAAAATTTAATATAGAAGTATGTCTCATCTCATGATTAGAGTAAGAAGCCACAAATGTAAGACTGAAGATAATTATGCCTTCTATTTTTATTAATTGTAAACTTGATGTAATAATTAGTTTTAAATCTAGGTAAGGTGACACTACACGTCGATTTGAGACGCTAACTGAACGCATGTAGCGTTTTGTAATATGTAGGTACCTATATCAATTATCTTTGATAGTCTGAAATCGCCAACACGCAGTGAGCTAGCGTCGTGATTAATGCTCGATCCTTCTCTGTATGAGAAGAGGCCTTTGCTCCGAATTGGGACAGTTACAGGCTGATTTATTTATTGTTATCCTATCAATTATCAGGTAAGGTTAACGAAGGCAGTTGACAATGTATAAAATAACTGAAACTATTGTTATAATAACTATACATTTAAAAACCCCTGACACAAAAAACTTCTTCGTTTTTCTTGCTAACAACACTTCATCAACTCACCTATCAAATAAATAAAATCTACTTAAATCAAAATCGGTTAACCAGTTTGGGGATGCCAGTCATTTCGTCGGAGCTTAAAAATACGACAAACGGTCTTTTGACGGTCGATTTTGACGTAAAGCGTAAATGGTTAGTTCGATTTGTATGAGAAATAAATATAAATATTGAATTTCATACATTTGCCATCGCTCGACGATTTTTGAACGTGGTCCCTGTTGGGCGCCATTAGCAGCATAATAAATAACGATATGTTTATTTTTTAAAGTAGAACTCATTTTATTTTTTAAGAGTTGTTTCGCAAATCGGATGCTAATAAATTTCTTCTTCTTCATTTTTTCTTGAAATAAAAAGTTTTTTTTTGCCAAAAATTTTTTTTGCAAAATTTGTAACAAAATCGAAATAACAAAAAAACATTTGAAGATGACGTCAATTAGAGATAGGTTAACCGATCTAATTACTGTTTAATGACATAGTATTTCGCTAATTATGTGATGTCTGTAACTCAAACACTGCCTGACCTGGATTCGAACCCGGGCTTGTGCTCACAAGACTAATGAGACAATTAATTATATTTAATACTCTGTTATAGATAAGTTATGTTTATATTATTTACCTACATTAAGTTAGATAATTTTAAAAATATGTTAAGTTTAGTTCAAGTTTCTATTGTGGTCTTAAGTAATAAACAAATTTGGCACATCTTTTAAACGAAAAGCGCATTTATTAATAAAAAAAAACACGAAATTATATCAAAAGTAAGGTTAAGTTTAAGTTCTATTCTTTAGATAACGTTGAAAAAAATTTTGGTTTTATTATTTAAAAAAAAATCGTTTAAAAGTTGTCCCCAGATACACAACTTATTGACAATTTAAGATAGTAAATTTTAAGATTTATGAGGGTAGTGTGAATAGGGTAATTTTACCCTTTAGTAAAATTTTGTTTTAAGAAATTTAGGAATTTATTTTTATACTATTATTAGGCATGAAAGTATTTTATACAATGACGATTTGTTGAACACACAGATATAAAAGTGTTTGTGTGTTGTAAAATTATATATGTGTAAATCATACCCACATTATAGAAGAAAGTTCTATTGTGAGACATTGTGGGGTATTCTTTATAAAACGAAAAACGTTAAACATTATTAAAACTTAAACTGTGCCTTAATTACAAAATAAGTGTTGATTCTTATGCGTTAATTCATCTTTCATTTGTGTTAAACTTACGAATCAACGTAATTGTTAAAACAATTTTTATTGAAATTTAAGACTATTAAAAAAACTATTAACAATATTGTCTATGGTCATTTCTATTCATAATAGAACATAGTACACGCGGTTATGGGCGTAGCGAGGTACGGACAGGGGACTAAAAGATGCAGCAATGCTCATCGTCATCTGCCTAGCCTTTTCCCAAATATTTTGGAATCGGCTTCCAGTCTTACAGGATGCAGCTGAATTCCAGTGTTTTGCATGGAGCGACTGCCTATCAGGGGCCTGATTCACGTAACGATAAAACGTTTTAATAGAGTGGCAGTGTAATGACTAGGGCCCGGATTAATATGTAAATACATATTTTTAATTTACACGATTTTCGGTCTAGAATGTGTTCTCTACATCGATTATCATATTTACAATGTGAAAAACTAATTTTTATTTTCCATATTTTTCCATATTTTAAGGTATTTCAAGGTTAAGTCTATATTTTACAAAAATATATCACAATCCTCCATATTTTCCATTTTTATATCATAGAACAAGTGTTAGTTCACAAAAATTGATATAATTTTACTTGTTTACATTCTCGCCACCATGACCGGCCGCGCGTATTTCATTTCTCTCGCGTTTTATTCGTCGTATTTTGATTTTTGATTCTAAGTTCATTCCACATTATGTATGCTCTCATTACGTCATGTCACGAGGAAAGATTTTTCAGCCAATATAAAGCTATACCACATATACCACAGTATGCAATAAATGAATGAATTAATAAATAAATCTATAAATATTTAGACCAAATCGTCAGATTTAATTTTGATCATTTAAAAAAAGCACTTGATTGTCTACTGCAACCATGTAGTGTAGTGTAGTGGCTGATGTAGTGGAAGTTGATAAATGCAAAGCAAATAAATGATTCCTATTCTTGAATAGAACTTATTTTTTTTATTTGTATTACATAAAATAAATAGTTCAACATCTTTTTATATTTTTTTTAAAGTATGAGTTAAGTACTTTACTCATTTCAATGTCTTTAATGCAAAAAGGCAATGAAAAAGGCAAAGTACCTCCCTTTAAAAGTACCTACTGTTATTTTTTACTCCATATTTATTCCATATTTTATATTTTTACTCCATATTTTTTCCATATTTTACATTTTTTCGTCCATATTATATGTACATATTTTGAATTTTTTAATACATATTTTTCCGGGCCCTAGTAATGACAATGGCATTATTTTACGTCTTATGGTATTCCGCAAGTACTTTTTGAGGCCAGTGACACAATGGCAATAGCATGGTGTCAGAATGGTCATTTTTGGTAAAATAGCGGAATTACGCCCCAGATTTCCACATCCCAGATACTGGGTTACACAATACCCCTTGGTAAGACTGGTTGTCAGACTTTCAAGCTTCTGACTACCCATAACGACTGTCAAAGATCTAATCGGCAGCCGGGGCCAACAGCTTAACGTGCTATCCGAGGCACGGAGTGATAAGTCAGAGGTGTGCGCCTTGGGTTCGAACCCGAGACATCTGACTTGCACTTGCCAGTCAAACGGTCATAATACCATTAGGCTAACGACTCACAAAGGTGCAGGAATGCTCATAAACCGTAAAGTAATATTACGTAGGTAGCCTATTAATAAACAAATTTTATATTATGATTGTACTATGAAATCACTGAGATGGCTATTTTGTTTTTAATTTTTAACGTAACCTGTCATTGCTCTTGCAGCATTTAGTTACCTTTTTTTTAACATAATCCTGGCTATGCGCTTGCACCTTGCTGCACACGTCTACACATCAAGCTATTTGGTATTGGTATTGGCATCTGCTGCAACTACCCGCGGCATCGCCCACGTGGTATGTTGATAAAATTGTTGCCTATTGTGTCTGATGTACCGTTCGGTAGCACCCCCCCCCCCCCCCCCCGTCGTCCTCGTTTTTTTTTTGAGTGTTCACGAACCTTTCCGATCGTTCACATCCCACATGACATTGTACAAGAGTCAAAACCTAGAAAATAGATTTAGAATAACCCGATTTTTTCGAATGGAGCAGGTTATTTTTAAGTTGCCGCAATGGTTAAAATGGCTTTTATCGAAGTAAGCGTTACAGAATCTCATAAAACTTGAAGGAGAAAACTTTTGAATGATTATATAAGGGGCTGAAAAATAACTGTAAAGTTTCATCAACTTTGACATTTAAATAAGATTAGTGGGATATTCTCTAGGATGAATATTTTGGCATTCGATGGTGAGGGCTTCGATCGTGTGCCCTCAGGTGAGTTATTGTAGGTACTGTACCTTATTTTAACACTAAAACAGCGCGGGCACAGTAAGGTAGGTTCTCAAAATAAAACAAATACTTACAAATATTACAATAATATTAAATATTACTCAATAAAAATAACAAGAGCGTCGACCCCAAGTAACATGGCGAAAGAAGAAAAAAAAGCAATGTTTTGTTATCAAAATCTGTATCTGTACCTAGTTTGTAAGATTTGTTTTTTTTTATTCCAATTTTAAATTTTAGGAAATCTGACAAACCACAGACACAAAAAAATATAATCAATGCCACTTTTTGTTGTACTTTTATATATAGGGTGGCCCATTTATAGTGGTCCAAAAATTTTTTTTACATCTAGGACATTCCTATGATTAATCTAAACGCATCAGTAGTTTAGAAGTTATGATTTTTTAAATTTAATTTCTTAAAATTTCTACTTTAGTCATGTAAACCTCTTTAAATTGAAAGTGATTGCACTAAATCGAATCAAATTTGGTGTGTAAGTACTATAGACATGTAGCAAGCAAGCAGTGAGCTATTTTTAAGGTTAACCTTAAATCGTAACATGGTTTTAGACCTTTCGGTGAATTATTTGTAATTTTCGATTGATTAAGCACATTTTTCAAAAAATTCTAAAGACAAAAAAATGTACTACACGAATTTTGCTTATGGTTGTAAAAACTACTTTGAAGTGTGAGGATAACATAAATAAAAAAATACTGCGGTGTAACTACAGTAAGTTCTTCAGAAATGAACGTTGTATGCACTAGGTCATTAAAAACTTAAAATTTAAATTTTTGCCTAAAACATCATTTGAATAAATCCAACTATATTATGAAAATAAAAACACTGGAATTAGTTAAATAAAGGATATTTATTTAAAATAACAACCCGCAATGACAAAATAAACGCTATTACAATTATTTTTCGAAATGTCTGCCTCTATTTTCAATGCAAATCTTTTTAAGCCTGTTGAAAGCCTGTTGTAATTCGGCCATCATCATCATCTGCCTAGCCTTTTCCCAACTATGTTGAGGTCGGCTTCCAGACTTACCGGGTGCAGCTGAATATCAGTGTTTTACATGGAGCGACTGCCTATCAGACCTCCACAACCCAGATACTGGGTTACACGATACCCCTTCTTGGTAAGACTGGTTGTCAGACTTTCGGGCTTCTGACTACCCGTAATGATTGTCAAAGATCTACAATTGACAGCCGTGGCCAATAGCTTAACGTGCTATCCGAGGCACGGAGAGTGATAATTAATTTATAAAACGCACAGACCTTACGAAAGTTAGAGGTGCGTACCTTGGATTCGAACCCGAGACCTCTGATTTGTCTGTCAACGCCACTAGGCTATCACGACGAAAGCAAATAGACAGCTTTTCAACAGGCATAAAAGGATTTTTTTGCGACGTTGCTGTTTAATGTTTATGCATTGAAAATAGAGACAGATATTCCGGAAACTTATTGTAATAGCGTTTATTTTGTCATTGTGGGTGTTATTTTTAATAAATATCCTTTATTAAACTAATTCCAGTGTTATTATTCTCATAATAAAGTTGGATTTATTAAAATAATGTTTTAGGCAAAAATTAAAATTTTAAGTTTTTAGGACCTAGTGCATACAATGTTCATTTCTGAAGAACTTACTGTAGTTACACCGCAGTATTTTTTTATTTATGTTATCCTCACACTTCAAGTTAGTTTTTACAACCATAAGCAAAATTCGTGTAGTACATTTTTTTGTCTTTAGAATTTTTTGAAAAATGTGCTTAATCAATCGAAAATTACAAATAATTCACCGAAAGGTCTAAAACCATGTAACGATTTAAAGTTAACCTTAAAAATAGCTCACTGCTTGCTTGCTACATGTCTATAGTACTTATACACCGAATTTGATTCGATTTAGTGCGATCACTTTCAATCTAAAGAGGTTTACATGACTAAAGTAGAAATTTTAAGAAATTAAATTTAAAAAATCATAACTTCTAAACTACTGATTTTCGCGGAACATATGTTGCGTTTAGATTAATCATCGGGATGTCCTAGATGTAAAAAAAATTTTTGGACCACTATAAATGGGCCACCCTGTATATCTTAAGAACGGCTGTACCAATTTAGCTGATTTTGGTCTTGAGTTTAAAAGGTGAGAAAAAGGGGTAGGGTAGCGGTATAGTAGGGTAGGGGTAGGTATACCCCAGTGTAGGGTAGGGTATGGGTAGAGTAGGGTAGGGGTAGGGTAGTGGGTAGAGTAGGTTACGGGTAGAGTAGGGTAGGGTAGAATAGGCGTTGAAGTAGGATAATCACGCGTACGAAGTCGCGCGGGGCAGCTAGTCTTTTTTCTTCTTTTTTATAAAATTAAATTTAATTGGGTAATATTCAAAGCTCGTATGGAGTGCGCTTGAGGACACTTCTCTTCTAATAAATAATCTTAATACTAATACACGTTACTTAATAATAAATCTAAATACACGTTAATCGACTTCATATTAATGTTCTTCTATGAATGTTTCTCTGCCAATTTCAATGCTTAGTCACTGGTACAGGCTTAGCTAATATACTCCCCAAAGAAAGAACAACAGGTTTTTGTGGATTCTTCAGATAATATAACTTCGCAAATTCATTTTTATTTACCGAAAGCAGTTTTTTGTATTTTTTCTTCCCGCCTTTTTTTGACATTGACGGCTTAACTTTTTTATGTTTTCTTTTTCTTAAAGATATGATATAGGCTTTGTTTATCGTTGCCTCGTATGCTTTACGCGCTATTGATTCTGTAGTATTTTTATTATCGTTTGCGGGCAAGGTTGTTGTTTCGGAGACGCTATTTTCGTTGCTATTTATATTGTACCTCTTATTTACTCCTTGGGAAAGAAGATCTAATTTTAAAGGGATGTCGTAATTAGTCACTTTTCCAGTGTCAATATTAAAACGGCCGCAGTCTTCTACGCATATGTAGTTGGTGTTGTTTGGTTTCATAATTCGGGAATAAATTACGTCATTTGTAGAATTAATTATTCTGAATGTAACTTGCTTTGACAATATCTGGAAATTAAGTGGTTAATTAGAAAATATAAAAAAATTGCTGCATCCTAGAAGAGCCTTATTTATGGCATTATTATTTTAAGTTATTTATGGCAAATTATTTTAAATTTAATTATTATAAATTAATTACAGTAAGAATTATTTGCTTATTTAAGTACTTTGACGAAATATAACAGGGGAAACATATTTTTTGGTACCAGTAAGTCAAAATAGTCTTCATGAAAATAGTTATGCCAAAAATAAAAAAAAACGGAACTAAATTACTTTTTAAATTTTACCTCGTATGACGTAAAAATCTCGCAGTAATCCTTTCCCGCGCAAATAACACTTTCCGTCGTATCTACCGTATCTGTGCTACCATAGAGCTTACTGATCTTCCAAATTGTCTCTATAGGGTTGTCACACGTAGCTGTCAAATCCGTAAACGCGATAACCGAAGGACAGGAACTATTTATATTAGTATATTGAGTGTAGTTCGCTCCACAGAGCTTGTGCTCATTTATAACTGAGAAAAATTCGTAGGGACATGGAGGGGGCTCTTCTTCGATAGTCTACTGAAAATGAAATATATATTAGTCAGTGCGATATAATTATAATATTAATTATATATTATAACGGCGACAATCTGCTACGAGTTACAGAGTGTGGTGTCACGCACGATACCAAATACCCAATTCTGCTATTTTCCAAACACATCAACAGTCTATTTAATAAGAGTCGTGATAGCCTAATGGTGATGACCGTTGACTGGCAAGTCAGAGGTCTCGGGTTCGAACCCAAGGCGCGCAGTTTTAACTTTTCATAAGTTAACTATGTGCGTTTAAATTAATTATCACTCTCCGTGCTTCGGATATCACGTTAAGCTGTTGGCCCCGGCTGTCAATTGTAGATCTTTGACAGTCGTTACGGGTAGTCAGAAGCCCGAAAGTCTGACAACCAGTCTTACCAAGCGGTATCGTGTAACCCAGTATCTGGGTTGTGGAGGTCTGATAGGCAGTCGCTCCATGTAAAACACTGATATTCAGCTGCATCCGGTAAGACTGGAAGCCGACCCCAACATAGTTGAGAAAAGACTAAGCAGATGAAGATGATCAACAGTCAATTTTATATTTTTCTTCAAATAAAATTATTTAATAAGAAACTAGAAAAACAAGTGATTCGGTCGGGACTTGAACCCACGATCTCTGGCGTGTCGTGCCATTACCAACTAAGCGAGCTAACTTGTGCGGATTTCCAATATTAGTAGGATTAGAATTTTAAGTTAGTTAGAAGTTTTTTACTAACTTAGTTGTTTATATTAAAACCTTAAATATAACTTCATTTGTGTTCGGATCCAATCTTGCTTAGACATAATCACTACATAGTATAAAACAAAGTCGCTTTCTCTGTCCCTATATCTCTATGTATGCTTAAATCTTTAAAACTACGCAACGGATTTTGATGCGGTTTTTTAATAGATAGAGTGATTGAAGAGGAAGGTTTATATGTATATTGCACCCGTGCGAAGCCGGGGCGGGTCGCTAGTAGACTCTACAATAGACTTTAAAACTTTGTATGTTTGTTCAACTCTATGACATAACACCAACCTGATGCTGTAACCAGATTTCTTTTTACAAGGGTACTCCAAAACGGTCAGCAGCACGGAAGCGAAACTTTGCGTTTAATAAACATCCAATTTATAAGCTTGGCTTAAAACTATTGTTTTGAAACAAACGTATCGTTGTAGTATCCTACCTACTTGATTCCTACCTTCTTTGAAGCAGTGATAGCCTAGTAACAAGACCACTACGTAACACTGCCAAGGCAAAGGCAGTAGGTTCGAATCGAAACCTAGGTTTTCGAACTTTCGAATTCATGTGTATTTTAGAAATTAATTAGTTATAATCTCGCTAAAATGGTGAAGGAAAACATAGTAAGGAAACCATCTGAGAAATATTTTAACGGTTTGTAAAGCCTTGTCAGAGGCCCATGGGTGATTAAAACTCTAACATGGTTTTTCATTAACTACACGATGAAGAAAAATACCTACTTGGTTCGCTGCCCAGTAAAAGTATACATGATGCGCGGAAAGAAGTGTATGCTTCCAAAATAAAAAATATAGCATTAATGTAATGTCTTCCTGGCCGAATTACGACACAGCGGCCGATCTCAACGGAGATTAACCAACTGTGCATTATTGCAATAACCAATATTATAGTGCACATTGTGTGTGCGCAAACACAGGTGCACTCTCTATTGCCTCGATCTCATAGTCCGATGGGACGGCGATCCGACACGACCGGAGAGAGTTTGCCAACGGCAGTACGTGCTTTTCGAGGCACGGAGTACCTAAGTGATAATTAATTTATAATACGCACATAACTTACAACACATAACACCCTAACGGGGAGCATGGTCGGCACTTTAAGATAAATACCACCTTAGATACCACATTGCAATAAATAATATAAATTACATAACATAAATGTAAATGAAAATAAAAATTAAATTTAAATGAAAAAGATAATAAATGAAAAGTCAGCAGTGCACGCCTTGGGTTTGAACCTGAGACCTCAGTCATACCACTAGGCTATCACGACTCAGAAATAAATGGGATGATCAAGGCTGATCAGTGATTTGCCTACCCGTGGCCACGGTTGATAAAATATTTTACATACCCAAGTACCGCAGTGTCCTTTAACATCTTTCAGGATAGGATTATTGCACTTGTAACTAATCAGCTTGTCAGTGCCGTTCGAATTTATGGACACTTTACGCCATGTTCTCCAATTTAAATCCCTTTTATAACTATACTTCAACCCCTTCATAGAAAGTATCCGACGAAAGTCTTTTTCCATTTCTCGAATTTTCTTCGATGTAGGGTCCTTTCCATCCGGGATATTTAAATAATGTACAATATCATCGACAGTTTCTGTACTTCTGAACGTGAATTTATCAAGAATTTTCATGCGTTCATCTTTTATTTCTCTATCCCGTTTTCGTTGTAGAAATCTTTCGCGGAAATCGCCGTGGCGCTTCGTAATTTTATGGCTAATCACCAAGTTTATTATTATAAGTGATGTGATCAAAAGATTTTGGAGTTTAGAAAACATTTTAGAATATTCAAAATAATCGACCGCTTTCTACAATTTCTAGACGCGAATGTTTAAAAAATAAAGAAGACGTGTCTTTGTTATCGCGTAAACGATTTGCTTTTTTTGTTTTATTTGCGCATTGTCCTTCGAGTGTATTTACTCAAAGGCATTGTTCGATAATATCAATGATCGTACAGTTTGGAAAAAAAATCTAATGCGGTGATAGCTGGAATTAAAATAAAAATAACTCGTGTGGCACTCGGGGACAGCCGCGGTAAAGCTATTGCAAAGCATTTTTTATCAACTTATGCAATTAGAATTATTTTTTTATTTTTTATTTATGCAGTCAATAGCTTAAAAACTTGATACAAAATCACGTTTTAAAAAATCTAAGCAAATAATTCGTTTTTGAAATTCGAATGTTTATATTAATTCTAAATGTTTTGTTTTTTAATGTCAACTTAACTTATATCTTATTTGTTAGTTGATAAGGTTTGAAACACTCAATTAGATTATTCTGCAATAAGGGGTTACGTTTTATTTTCGTTACGGAATTTCTTGATTCGGTCGCCGCGCTCAAAGCCCGCGATAAAAGCTATGCAATAGCTTAAAAATCGGACAAGTGCGAGTTGGAGTCGCCTTCGTAGGGTTCCGTACAAATTTAGATATTTAGACTATATTCTTCACGATTTAATTACAAATGTATAGTTTTCAGATTTTCCCTGTAGGTAAGTAGGTAAGTACACACATCAAAAGTGTCTAGGGATCAAGCATTTTTATGCGGATTTCTTGAGATTGAGATGTGGCTTTGTAATAAATTTATGATTTTATAAATTTATATGGATCCTTTTTGGTGCATTTCATAATTTGAATCAGGAACTGTGAATCAAATTCGAGTAAAAGATGAAAATCAGCTGTCAATATTTTCCCTATAAAAACATACAACGCATTGAAGACATTATTAGTGCTACTGTTTCCCTACTACTGATTAAAACCAACGTTATTATGGAGCGGCGACGTCATTTAAGCAGGGAAGAAATGCTCAGAGCCGTGGGAATGATAGAAGCTGGTTCCCGGCAACGTACTGTGGCTTTAGCTCTGAATACAAGTCAGAGTGTTATCAGTCGACTTTGGACACGTTACCGAAGCACTGGTACCGTGGCTGAGCGCCATGGAGGACGGTATCGCTGCACCACACGGAGACAAGACCGATACATTCAAATCTTAACTCGAAGAGCTCCAACAATAACCGCCATGATGTTAGCCGTGAGGCTTCATCACTCTTCAGGGAACTTAATTAGCGACCAAACAGTCAGAAACCGCTTGCATGAAGTGAACCTTCATTCCCGAAGACCGCTACGGGTACCACCTATAGCAATGCACAATCGTAGCATTCGATATCAATGGGCTCTTGAACACAGAAATTGGGCAGAAGAACAATGGCGTTTCGTGTGCTTTTCTGATGAGTCTCGTTTTGGTATGAGACCGGATACAAGACGTATACGACACTGGAGAACCCCTGGACGCCAACAGCGATTAAAATCCTGCCAGGAAGTCCATCCTTATAGTGGTGGAACCATCATGGTATGGGCGGGTATTTGGATCGGCGGAAGAACTGAGTTGATTTGGATCAGAGGCAACCTCAACGCTCAAATTTATGCTGAGACGATTGTATCAGACGTCATCGTTCCTCTACAAGTGCAAATCGGTCCCTTATTTCAGTTAATGCATGATAATGCACGACCGCACACCGCAAGAGTTGTAAGACATACTCTCGCCGCAGCTAACATCAATGTCCTGCCCTGGCCTGCTCAGTCGCCAGACTTGAACCCGATTGAGCATGCATGGGATATGCTACAGAGAAGAGCTCTGCCGAATATGGAGGGTATCCCGTCGCAAGAAGACCTTTTTTTGTTGTTGCAACGAACATGGGCGGCCATTCCACAGCGTGATTTGGATGAACTCATTTTGAGTATGCCAAACCGATGTTCTTGTGTTGTTAGTGTTCGCGGTAGAAACACGGATTATTAATTGTTTAAGTTACCCAATAAAATTTTAAAGAAAACTGTTATTTCAGTCTTTTTTTTGAACTTTAATGTTAGTGGTTCAAATGTCAAAAATCCCTTTATTAGGAAAATGGCAAATTTCTTTATTAATGCAAAGGTGACTTGGTTTATCGTTACTGTGACAAACGAAAACACTTTATTTGATGAATCCTTAAAGAAAATTTTAATTAATATCAATCAGGAGAAAAGTTATTGCAAAAATATATGTTGATCCCTAGACACTTTTGATGTGTGTAGTATATATACATTTTGATTCCATTGAGAATGTCAAAATATACGTTTTTTGGGGCATAAATGGCCGTATCATTTTTTACGTTAACTTAGAAATTTAATTTTTTCACATCATCAAGGAACTGTAGGCCTGAGTAAGTTATGGTTTCAAATTATTCTCAACTCCATATCTCTACGCGTTCCCGAGATTAAGGATCTTGGCAGCAAAACAGACAGACAGATGGACAACAAAGTGATCGTACAATGGTTCCGTGTTTTCCTTTCGAGGTACGGAACCCTAAAATTTTTAAAAACTAAGTTTGTGAGTGCTAAAATAACTTAAATTGATGACAAAATCTCGTCATAGAAATATATTATAATATAAGTACACTACCAAATAATTTCTAATTTTGAGTTGTAGTATGTATATTTAAGTGTAGATATTAGGTATATGTGACACGTGTGTGTATTTATTCGTACCTATATGTAGATTGTAGGTATACAAGATACTGGATGTATGATAAATAATATTGGATACTTATTTATATAGATGTTTTAATAAACATCAATTGTTATAAAAAGATGTATATTTTTGACAAAAACTCAAAAATAAAAAACATAATTTTTCACAAAAAGTTTTAAAAATTACCGCCTCCAACTACCACCAGCCTGTCAGCCATAAATAATACTAATACTTGATGACCACAGACTTAATAGGGATACAACCATTGACTATGGATACTACGCATGTGATGACTGATGTCAAAAGAAATTGTAAATATAGATTTAGTTATATTAAACTAGATTGGTTACTGTTTTACTTAGAAAGTAAGAAAATAATAATTAAAAATAAACCATATTTCATCCTCAGGTTCTTCTAGAATTTCTGGAAAAATGGTCTAGAAAGCGACTGCTTTGCTAACCAGAGTGTCCCTCTCGCACACACCGCATCCAAAGCTTGTTTGTAATTGGCCTGGTATTAGTTATCTTAAAATGACCTATTGTGTATTGGTTCTTGTCTTGTTTCCATATTTGTGCAAGATAAGTTAAAAGTAACTGATGAGAAACCAGCACGAAGCATTGCAAGGAATGGAGATATCTTGTATCGGAGGCCAAGGCTCATTTTGGGTCGCTGAGTCAACAGAGAAAGTAAGTTTTTACAAAGGCTCTAAATTAAATATGGTTTTAAGTATGATAAGAATATAAAATAAGATTCATTGAGTAAATTATGCAAAGTGTGGCCTATTATGATTAAGTTAAGTACAGTAAAAATTGTGGTCACCGTATTAGACAGCGACACCGCTGATTTTAAGTAGTTCTCTTTCTAGACTAGTATTGCAACTGAAGTAAGCAATCTAGTTTAATAATACTAAATCTATGACTGAAATATTTATCTAAAAAGATTTGGTGCCATTTATTTTATATTCTCTATGGTCGTAAATACCGTAATGTTAAAAATAGTTAATAATAAATCACTGGAACGCGCTAATGAATGGAAAAAAAACTCCGCGAGTATTGTTGATGGATATTTATTTCATTCATTCTTTTTCTATAGTTCATCATTTCATTCCTCGTAAAATGATGGGAAATGACGGGTGTCTGTCGTAATTTCACGAAAAAACCCATTTTGTTCAACTATTTTAGTTACGAAAATATTTTGTGACAAAACTTTGTGAGTTCGCGTGTGTGTTTGTGTTTGATTTGTGTGTTTGTATTAATTTCGAACAACGTTTTTCATCGTATCCGCTGCTCAATAATATTTGGTATGTATTTTATTTTGGAATAACTTTGTGTGGTCCCTTTGTTAGTTTTATTATTCTAGAATCGAAATGGAAAGTTACATAGTTACGTGTTTATTATTCATAGACCTGTTTGATCGGACAAAGATCACTTATTGTTATAATTATACAATCAGAATTTCTTATGAATACCACGCCCGTATGTTGTACTTATCTTGAACACATCACAAGAAAAGAACTTTTAAAAAAATAATTTTGTGGCGTCAAGAGCCTATAATCATTACAAAAACGCCAAATCGTTGATAGCCTTGTATCTACTTTTAGAATAGGGTTAATTTTTGCCCAGAGTTTTGTTCTACAGCAGTTAGAATTATTAAAAATTATGTTACTCAAAAACTCATTGATATAATGGATAAATGTTCTCACAGAGTTTTTTCGACTTCCCAGTTATTTTTTATACCAATTAAAATCAATGTATGAGTTTGCTTCTGAAGTTTAAAGTGTAATATAAACTACAATCTACTTTTACCTTGGGTTAAAACTTACAACTATGCACAGATACTGATTTTATGCATTTAGATATTTTTTCCAAGCATTTTTTATTCTTTTGGAGCTAATTTGAAACTTATGAATAACCTGAAATTGGCACAAAGACATAACTAGTGCCACTATTCAAAAAAATAAAAAACTTATGAATATTATTTTCCTTAAAAAAATTATTTCTAAATTCAAAATCTACTCATACATTCAAATAGAGGTACCCATTCCTTCTTATTATTGTGTTAAATTAAAGTGAAAATCCTTGATTTCTTCATATAGAATTTACTTTAGTTTTCATGAATTCTGGTAAACTCATGCAGGCAAAGGAATCTGGCAAACAGCCAATCCTTTGTAAATGATAAATATAAATTGATGATTAATATGGGAAGTATGTTTTTACTCCAAATACATTATTAAATAAAATATAGGTGCTTAGACTGTGTATGGATGGAAGATGACTGGATGAAGTACCTATGTGTTTAGTCCTACTAGAAAGAAAGAAAAAAAAAATTTGGCATGAAGCAATAAGACAGCACATAGACATACATACATAGACTCACGCCTGTTTCCCAGAGGGGTAGGCAGAGACAACGGATTTCCACTTGCTACGATCCTTGCATACCTCTTTTGCCTCATTCACTCTCATCACATTCTTTATACATGTGCTTGTTGGTTTAGGGTACTCCTGACCTGACATTTCTCAAGGATATCCCCAACGTGGTCATAGAACGTCCGTCTAGTTCTTCCCCTTCTAACTATACCATTCACCCTTCCTATGTACACTTGTTTTGTTAATCTCCTTTCATCCATCCTTTCTACATGTCCAAACCACCTCAGCATTCCTTTCTCTATTTTACTGACACACCACACCAATACCACACTACTTACAGATAAAAAAGAAATAGGAATGTGAATGAAATATAGACTAAGAAAAAAAAAATTAAAACATATAAATAATACTGGTTGGTCACGGTTGTACCCAAAAGAAACTAGCTGAGCATGTAAAAAATGGTCTTATTTATAGTTATAAGTTGTTACTTGTTTTAAAATGTAAAAATTATACCAAAACTCTTATGATTGTTTCATCGGATTTCTTCGGCGTACCGTGCCGACGCTCTGACCGCTAAGTCACCGTATACCACCAGAATGGTAATATCTTGTGGGTAATAGGTAAATGTTTGGAGCACTGAGTCAGATACATAATGTATTCCGATGGTTATTACCACGCGCCCTAGGCGAAGAAGGAAGTTTGAAACTTCAACTGATTCTTGTGGGACACGGTGGCTTAGCGGCCAGAGCGTCGGCACGGTACGCCGAGGATCGGGTTTGGAGGGTTTCGAGTCCCGCCCGTATCAATTGTTTTTTTTTTAAATTCCTTATTAAATAATTACCTATGTATATTTAATAAGCCAACATGGCTTTAACATGCATAAAAAATCACGATATTTTTCCATACATGACAGATGTCGGTCCAGTGCTGTTCTCATCAATTCTTCTTCTTCTTATCGTATGGTTGATTAACAACCTGGTGTCAGAGTTTAAACCGCCCGTAGGCCTCTGACATGGCTTTACACACCATTGAAAAATCTTTCAGGTGTGCTGGTTTCATCACGATGTTTTCCTTCACCGTTTTAGCTACTGATAATTAATTTATAATACGCACATAACTTACGAAAAGTGAGAGGTGCGCGCCTTGGGATCGAACTCGAGACCACTGACTTATCAGTCGACGGTCATACCACTAGGCTATCAGTGCTGTATTCTCATCAATGCAAATCTTATTAATTGTCTCTGATTTGAACACAATTTAAAACAACACAAACAAAGAAACATCTTCAGGAATTCTTTGAAACAAACAAAACAATACCTACTTAAGATTTCTTTAATTGTTTTTGTTTCATTGTGTAGTCATTTGACAATGAGTTGTAATTAGCTAATTAATAGTGCATTTGTTAAGTACATTGTATTAGATAGAGCCATGTTGTTTTTAACCAACTTCAAAAAATGAGGAACATTCTTAACTCAATACAATGATTTAATAAGAAATTTAGGCACGGTACGCCGAAGATCGTGAGTTCGAATCCCATCCGTGTAGTTGCTTTTTCAAATTTCTTATTAAATTATTGTATTTAACAAGCTAATATGTGCTATATTATTATTATTATTACTAGCCCAAACTGTCCCACTGCTGGGCAAAGGCCTCCCTACTCTCATTCCACATGTAAAAATTTCACAAAAATATTCTTAACTCAAGTTTAATTTTTTTATGATTGTACACGTTACTCCATGATTAGTACCTATGCTAATTTAAATAATTCTTTTTAAAATAAAATTATTTAAAAAGAAACTCGCAAAAACAACTGACTCGGGCGAGACTTTGCAATGGCACGAACGCCACTGCCAGGGATTGCGGGTTTAAGTCCCGCCCGAGTCATTTGTTTATCGAGTTTCTTATTAAATGGATGTAGCACTGACAGCCTAGTGGTATGACCGTCAACTGCCAAGTCAGAGGTCTCGAGTTCGATCCAAGACTTTTCGTAAGTTAAGTGCGTATTATAAATTAATTATCAGTTGCTAAAACGGTGAGGGAAAACATCGTGTTGAAACCAACACACCTGAGAGATTTTTCAATAGTGTGTAAAGCCATGTCAGAGGTCTACGGGCGGTTTAAACTCTGAAACCAGGTTGTTCATCAACCATACGATAAGAAGAAGAATTTAAGAAGCAAAACGTGTGCATAAATATGTAAAAAACATACATAAAATAATATTTTTTTGTTCGAAAGAGTACAATCTCCCATACTTACCTATAAATATTGTCATGATCTGATGATGAATTTCGTAAATAGATCATTATCTGCCTATCCTTTTCCCAACTATGTTGGGGTCGGCTTCCAGTCTTACCGGATGCAGCTGAATACCAGTGTTTTACATGGAGCGACTGCCTATCAGACCTCCACAACCCATATACTGGGTTAGACGATACCCCTTGGTAAGACCTCTTCGTAGACATAGATACAGAAATAAATCCTCGTCGGGCGATAGCAAACCTCTTGTTACGAACTTTTTAAAGTCGGTTTGTCCCTATTTAAAAAAAAATATTACCTACATATTTTTATCGACGAAATCAAAGACGAAACACGACGAATCATGATTGAATTTTTAAATTCTTAATTAACGCGAGCGATGCCGCGGGCAAAACTAGTATTAAATAATAACAATTTCAAACGGTACATGTTAATAGGCACTTCTAAACTATTAGCAATTTTTTGCGAACCGGTGGAACTAGTTTTTTTAAATACAAATAGGTATATTGAACTTGTAACTTGTGTTTAGTGATGTGTGATAAATGTCGATATTTATAATTTCAGCTCTTGGTTAAAACTTTTAAAAGTATTTTTTTGTAAATTTTATACATGTTTGTTTGTTTTCTAATTATTAAATAAGAAAATTTGTAAAAGCAACTGATACGGATGGGATTTGAACCCACGATCTTCGACGTACCGTGTCGAAGTAATTATCATTTGCTCCTTGCCTCGGAAAGCACGAAAATCCGTCGGTCCTGCGTCTGATCTCTCTCAGGTCGTGTCGGCTTGCTTCCATCGGATTATGAGAGTGAAGCATAGTTGGCTAATATCCGTCGATTGGTCGCTGTGACCGAAATTCGGTCAGGACATTAGTCAACCTATACATTTTCCATAATATTATGTTCTGCGTAAAATTCGCAGGCAATGATACGCAAACGTTATAGTAGACCGCTTTATGTAGCTGTCGCCGGCGATTTTAATCGCGTAAAATCGAATGCGCGACAAAATGCGAAAGACACATAGCGCCTTCTATTATAATAGAGAAAACAAAAAACAAACAAACAAAACACAACAATACAAAACACTTCTGTATTGGGCGATATAGTCGCTAAGCGATAAAGCCTTTTTTGTTAAGTAAATAAAAAAAAAAGTTTTTGTTATTCCCCGGGTACACATATTTTCGGGATGAAAGGTACCCTATGTCTGTTTCTGTACACCTGACAACGTACACAGGGTTATTTGTAAAACACCAGCATCCTTAAGACTCATCATTATGAACAACTTTTACTATGGAACCAACCCTGAAATCGCAAAAAAAAATCAGCTGTTCCATACATTTATGTTCTCATGACTCAACAAAATGTATGGAGCAGCTGATTTTTTTTGCGATTTCAGGGTTGATCCCGTAGTAAAAGTTGTTCATAATGATGAGTTTAATGACACCTTTTAAGGATATTTTTGTGAAATTTTTTACATGTTTTAGCACATGTTAGCTTATTAAATATAAAATATTTAATAAGAAATTTGAAAACAAGAACTGATACCAATTGTCTTAATATTAAGACAATTGGTAATATCGCATCGGTGCCTTCTAAAAACTGCAAAGTTTGGAACACTGAGTCGGATACGTAATGTATTCCGATAGATATTACCACACGCCCTAGGCGTATAAAGAGATTTGAAATTTCGACTGATTCTGATGGGATACGGTGGCTAAGCGGTTAGAGCGTCGGCACGGAACGCCGAAGATCGTGGGTTCGAATCCCATCCGTATCAGTTGTTTTTTTTTTTTCAAATTTCTTATTAAATATTTATACCTTTTAAGGATGCTGGTGTTTTACAGATACCTAACCCTGTATTATGCAAAATTTTAGAATGAGCGGTTCTGTGGTGTAAATAAAGGTAACAAACTTAATTTCGCATTTATAATATTAGTCTTCTTCTTAGTCGCTACACTCTTGACAGAGTGGTCGTGGTCGTCACGTCGGGTGGGTGGTAGCTGCTCTCACGATCCGCCGCCATTCCTCCCGTACCGATGCCTTCCTAGCGCATGAGTGCAATGGACAGTCAATTGCGTCATTGGGGATCTACCGCGCGGTCTTTTGCCTTCTATTTTGCCTTGCACCACCAGTCGTTCTATAGACTTGTCGTCACGTCTTATGACATGCCCGAAGAAAGTCAAGATGCGGGATTGTACCACGGTTGACAATCGTTAAGTGATTCCAAGTTCGGAGAGTATGGATACGTTTGTGCGAAAGTCCGTCCATGATATCCCCAACATTCTTCGCCAGCACCACATCTCTAGCGCATCTATTTTCTTCTTTTCAGTATCTCGCAAGGTCCATGTTTCTGAAGCGTAAAGAAATATGGGATAATATTAGTAGGATAGGATAATTATACATAGTCCTAAGTCCACAATATTTAGTAAACATTGCATGTTTCCTTCAATTAAACTTACGCAATATCGGTAGCAATCTTCGCAACACTATGGAAATCTCACTATTCGCAAACAAATATAAACCCTATTTCGTTCTGTTAAAGTTTTAATTAGAACGCCTTACTTTCAATAGATAATGATATGACAGAGGAAAATGTATTCTAGGTTATCTTATATACAGTTGGATTTGCTGTAAGCGGCTGTGTAAAGTTTATTAACATTTCAAACAAAGGAGTGTTTTACTTTTAATTGTGTTGCTAAGGTGATGAAATGTGTTAGAAAAAAAAACTTAGGTGTTTAAATAAAGAGTTTTTATTGAAATAGGTTTTACATGTTTAAGTTTGGTTTTCAGCAGCACATAGCCTAGTGATATGACCGTTAGACTGCCTAGTCAAAGGTCTCAGATTCGAACCCAAGGCGCGCACCACTGACTTTTCGTAAGTTATGTGTGTATTATAAATTAACTAGCGACCCGCCCCGGCTTCGCGCGGGTGCAATATACATATAAACCTTCCTCTTCAATCACTCTATCTATTAAAAAAAACCGCATCAAAATCCGTTGCGTAGTTTTAAAGATCTAAGCATACATTATATATAGGGATTAATATAGGGATAGAGAAATCGACTTTGTTTTATACTATGTAGTGATTATCACCTGCTTCGTGCCTCGGAAATCACGTTAAGCCGTTGGCCCCGGTTGTCATGAAGATCTTTGACAGTCGATAAAGGGAGTCAGTACCCTCATAAAATCCTGACCTAATCCTGATCTAACCTTAGAATATCGTATCCCTTTGTGTTGCGGGGGTCAGATAAGCAGTCGTTTCGTAGAAAACTGATATTCAGCTGCATCTGGTTAGATTAGAGGCCGACCTCAATAAAGTTTGGGAATAATAAGGCTAGGAGGATGAGTAGTCAGTGGTGTCTTAGAGTAACTAAGAAAGTACATAGGACATTAAAAAAGTAAGATTAGTACATGCCATAGCAGATAAATAACTATCCATCTCAACAACTTATTATACTGAGAATTTCCTAATGGAAAAACCCAATAACACTTTGCCTGACCGATATCGAACCCAGGACCTCGTGCTCAGCTTCACGCTTGCTATCACTGGACCAACGAGGCAGTCTAAATTTTTATTTATTATATTAAGCACTGATAGCTTAGTGGTATGACCGTCGACTGACAAGTCAGTGGTCTCGAGTTCGATCCCAAGGCGCGCATCTCTGACTTTTCGTAAGTTATGTGCGTATTATAAATTAATTATCAGTTGCTAATACGGTGAGGGAAAACATCGTTATGAAACCAGCACACCTGAGAGATTTTTCAATGGTGTGTAAAGCCATGTCAGAGGCCTACGGGCGGTTTAAACTCTGACACCAGGTTGTTCATCAACCATACGATAAGAAGAAGATTTATTATATTCTTCCCGCCGATAAATTTATGTCACTCGAATTTCATTATTTCATACCACACAGTCTAAATATCATAAAAACCTTTTTTATACTGTGCTCATAATACGCAAGATGAAATTATAAACCACTTACAGTTGAACTATAGTCGGTAAAATAAGCATTATATGATACGATGAGTCATCATGTTTCATATTACGAGCCTTCACGATAATTCACGATGTTTCACGAAGAGTTCTTATCAGACAAACGGCACGCCCACTGTTGTAAGTGTAAAGTAATTATGTGTCGAGGTCGTGACTCGATTTACACCCTGTTGGTTTAAAAACCTGCCTAATTTTGATTTTTATTTATAGACTCACGCCTGTATTCCCCATATAGCAGAGGTGTGCAGTACACCCACGTTTCGCCGGCTATGTTATAAGTCCCATGTAATAGGGGGCGAGCCTATTGCCATTAACCGTGCACAATTAACTCCGTGCTGCTACTGAGAACTTCCTTATGGAAAAACCCAATAACACTTTGCCTGACCCGGGGATCGAACCTAGGACCTCGTGCTCAGCAGTCGCGCTTGCTACCACTAGACCAACGAGGCAGTCCTGCCTAATTTAGGTAATAAGGTCCATGAAACTGAACAACTTTCCCTGAAGAACTCAGGTCGAAATCAGGGGCTCTACTCCGAACAATCGAACAACGATGTTTAGGTTCGGAACTTCGGAACGTGATATCTTCTTCTTATCGTATGGTTGATGAACAACCTGGTGTCAGTGTTTAAACCGCCCGTAGGCCTCTGACATAGCTTTACACACCATTGAAAAATCTCGCAGGTGTGCTGGTTTCCTCACGATGTTTTCCCTCACCGTTTTAGCAACTGATTATTAATTTATAATACGCACATAACTTACGAAAAGTCAGAGGTGCGTGCCTTGGGATCGAACTCGGGACCACTGACTTGTCAGTCGACGGTCGTACCACTAGGCTATCAGTGCTTGATAATGAAGACCATCAAACACAATCCTTACCATCAAAATACCACTGTTTAATTGTACTTAGTGCTTCCATCTACATAGACAAGCGTGAAGGGTTAAATGTCTATTACCTCCCTTATGAAATAATGAATTCAAACAATAACAGGCCCCAAGTGTCCGGCGGCTCCAAGGACACCAGTGACGACGGTAGGCTAGGCAGAAACGTTCATAAGTCCCCACGGTCATTGACTAAAGACCAATCAAGGCTATATAAACACCCAAATTATATTGTTGCTTCCTTTCATTTGTATCTTTATGACGTTTACTAAACAATGTGGGTCGCATTCGTTAAGATAATAACATGCGCAGGCGCACAATAAACAATTTCAGTCAATTGACTTGTAAGAACAACAAGTTGTATTGTAAACAAGTCTTGGTACGAATACGAAGTTGTGTGCGTGTTTTAAAAAATATGCCTAGGGTTGTCAACAACTAAATTGCAAACGCCATCCAGTCAAAAACCCCGGATATTTGGGTGAAATTGACATTTTACCGGACACCCCTGAAAAGAAAAAATGAGTAAGTTACAAGCGAGATACAAAAACTGCGAGTAAAAAAAAATAGAGATCTCTACGAAAATTGCAATAATATAACTTTTTTTTTTGTGGTTGGCGCGGGGGGAGTAAAAAATATTCCAAGGGGTCAAAAACCGGATAAGTGCGAGTCGGACTCGTCCACCAAGGGTTCTGTATAAAGACTGTATTTTTTATGATTTAATTACAAAATAGTTTTCAGACTTTTTCCCTGTGTTTCTGGGTTAACGGAAAGTCGGAAAGTATTTTATAAAGTTTGATTCCTTTGAGTGTCGAAATATACGTTTTTTGCGGCATAGACAGCCGTATCTTTTTTTCTGTTCTGTCAGTTTCTGAGATTTTGTCATGTCCAGACAGATGGACAAAGTGATCCTATAAGGGTTCCGTTTTTAAACGGTTTTATTTAGCTTGCCCTGTTTTTTATTTATTTGTTTGGTTCAAATTTAGTAATTGAAATTGTACCCCCTTCCTGCTGACAGATTGATCTGATATTTGGTACAGGTAAATACAGCTTTAATTCTGAGGAAAAAAACTAGTATTGTATTGTATTTTGTATTGTTTATTTGTATTTTAAGTTACTTTCTATGAATAAAATTATATTAAGCAGAGAGCTAGAGATGGCCAAATATGATTTATGATTTATTGATCGATTAACAAAAAAATACTTATATTATTTCCTTTTGAGGTACAGAACCCTAATAATTTAAGAAATAGATAGATGATAAGTACCTATTTCCTGTAATGAACTAACAGGAAAACTTTCGAGATATATACGCGGCCATGTTGTAAGCATTACATTTCTACGAATACTGAGCGATTAATATCTGACTACCGGTCCTAAGAAGTCGTTTTATATCTTACCAAGATATAATAAAAAAAAAAGATAAAAGTCTTTAGATATAGGAGATATGGTGTTTTTTATACATATTATAGCACTACACACATTATAGCCTAGTAGTATGACTTTTGGACTGCACATTTTAAAGGTCGTATGTTCGAAACCCAGAGAAAAAAAAAAAAAAAGGTATGCACCTCTGATTTTTCGGATTTCGCTATTATCGTTTAAAGTTGTGATAGCCTAGTGGTTGTGTGTGTAAGTCAGAGGTCTCGGGTTCGAACCCAAGACGCGCTTCGTAAGTTATGTGCGTTTTACAAATTAATTATCACTTACTCCGTGCCTCGGAAAGCACGTAAAGCCGTTGGCCCTGCGCCTGATCTCTCTCCGATCGTGTCGGCAGGCCGTCCCATCGGACTATGAGAGTGAGGGAATAGAGAGTGCGCCTGTGTTTGCGCACACACTTGTGAACTATATATCCTGCGTATTTGGCTAATCTCCGTTGAGATTGGCCGCTGCGCTGTGACCGAAATTCGGTAAGGAGGATTATTATTAGAAATTAATTATCACTTGCGAAAACCGTGAAGGAAAACATCGTGAGGAAACCAGTACCTACACCTGAGATTTTTCAATAGCGTGTAAAGCCATGTTAGAGGCCTATGGGTGGTTTAAATTCTGACACCAGGTTGTTCATCAACCATAATGATAAATATTATTTCGCGCACAGATAATTCAAAATAGTCATTATTAAACTTGAATTGGTTAGTTCAATAATGTCTATTTTGAATTATCTGTGCGCGAATAGACCCGAAATAATATTTAGAACATAATTCCAATTAAATTCGCGAAAGTTTAAGAACTTTTATAATGATAAAGAAAGAAAGAAGGAAAACTTATTACGAATGTTTTCTAATTCTCTTTAACAACACTAGCCACCATTTCCGCTTACTCCATTTCTAACCTCATCTCACAGAATGATAATTATCTAAGTAAACATGTAACTAATCTGACAAACATTAGTATATAGTCTGTTAGTTTTGTTTACCGACTTATCTGCTTGGCGGCCATCTTGTGTGACGTCATGCTATAAAATAATAACAGCTGCCCTTGATTCCTCAGATTACTAAGGATATGAATGTTTTATTTTATTTAATAGTTCATTAATGGTTATATCATTGTTTGTGAGTCGTGATAGCCTAGTGGTATGACAGTTGACTGACAAGTCATAGGTCTCGAGTTCGATCCTAAGGCGCGCATCTCTGACTTATCGTAAGTTATGTGCGTATTATTAACTATTTATCAATTGCTCCGTGCCTCGGAAAGCATGTAATAAAGCCGTTGGCTCCGGCTGTCATGAAGATTTTTGAGGTCTTTAAAGGGAGTCAGTACCCTCATAAAATCCTGACAATTAATCTAACTTTAGAATATCGTATCCATTTGGATTGCGGAGGTCAGATAGGCAGTTGCTCCGTAGAAAACTAATATTCACCTGCCAGTTAGATTAGAAGCTGACCCCAACAAAGATTTTGAGTAATAAGGCTAGGAGGATGATGATATGGAAAAAATGTCCGTTTCTGTACACCTGACAACGTATATGCAAAATTTCAAGATCGTTGTTCAGTGGTTTAGGCGTGAAAAGGTAACAAACAAACTTACTTACGCATTTATATTATTAGTTATGATTAGGAGTATACCCATGAATTGTAAGTTCTGTAATGGTGCTAATTCTCTTGCCCACGCTCTAAACTAATTTAGACGCACCATCTCTCTTTCTAACAGATCATTAGAAAAGAATAGAAGATTTTTAGAGCTGACGAACGAGAATTTAGTCGGCATGTCATAGAGGTCTCGTCTAATTTCACGTCAATTTCAAGGACGAAGACTAATTTGACAGCTCTAACTTGATGGTTCAATTTTCTTTTTTCGATGGTGTTTATTCGAAAGAGATATACACACATCAAAAGTGTCTAGGGATCAAGCATTTTTATGCGGATTTCTTGAGATTGAGATGTGGCTTTGTAATAAATTTATGATTTTATAAATTTATATGGATCCTTTTTGGTGCATTTCATAATTTGAATCAGGAACTGTGAATCAAATTCGAGTAAAAGATGAAAATCAGCTGTCAATATTTTCCCTATAAAAACATACAACGCATTGAAGACATTATTAGTGCTACTGTTTCCCTACTACTGATTAAAACCAACGTTATTATGGAGCGGCGACGTCATTTAAGCAGGGAAGAAATGCTCAGAGCCGTGGGAATGATAGAAGCTGGTTCCCGGCAACGTACTGTGGCTTTAGCTCTGAATACAAGTCAGAGTGTTATCAGTCGACTTTGGACACGTTACCGAAGCACTGGTACCGTGGCTGAGCGCCATGGAGGACGGTATCGCTGCACCACACGGAGACAAGACCGATACATTCAAATCTTAACTCGAAGAGCTCCAACAATAACCGCCATGATGTTAGCCGTGAGGCTTCATCACTCTTCAGGGAACTTAATTAGCGACCAAACAGTCAGAAACCGCTTGCATGAAGTGAACCTTCATTCCCGAAGACCGCTACGGGTACCACCTATAGCAATGCACAATCGTAGGATTCGATATCAATGGGCTCTTGAACACAGAAATTGGGCAGAAGAACAATGGCGTTTCGTGTGCTTTTCTGATGAGTCTCGTTTTGGTATGAGACCGGATACAAGACGTATACGACACTGGAGAACCCCTGGACGCCAACAGCGATTAAAATCCTGCCAGGAAGTCCATCCTTATAGTGGAGGAACCATCATGGTATGGGCGGGTATTTGGATCGGCGGAAGAACTGAGTTGATTTGGATCAGAGGCAACCTCAACGCTCAAATTTATGCTGAGACGATTGTATCAGACGTCATCGTTCCTCTACAAGTGCAAATCGGTCCCTTATTTCAGTTAATGCATGATAATGCACGACCGCACACCGCAAGAGTTGTAAGACATACTCTCGCCGCAGCTAACATCAATGTCCTGCCCTGGCCTGCTCAGTCGCCAGACTTGAACCCGATTGAGCATGCATGGGATATGCTACAGAGAAGAGCTCTGCCGAATATGGAGGGTATCCCGTCGCAAGAAGACCTTTTTTTGTTGTTGCAACGAACATGGGCGGCCATTCCACAGCGTGATTTGGATGAACTCATTTTGAGTATGCCAAACCGATGTTCTTGTGTTGTTAGTGTTCGCGGTAGAAACACGGATTATTAATTGTTTAAGTTACCCAATAAAATTTTAAAGAAAACTGTTATTTCAGTCTTTTTTTTGAACTTTAATGTTAGTGGTTCAAATGTCAAAAATCCCTTTATTAGGAAAATGGCAAATTTCTTTATTAATGCAAAGGTGACTTGGTTTATCGTTACTGTGACAAACGAAAACACTTTATTTGATGAATCCTTAAAGAAAATTTTAATTAATATCAATCAGGAGAAAAGTTATTGCAAAAATATATGTTGATCCCTAGACACTTTTGATGTGTGTAGTTAGACTAACATTATTTTTAACATTATTTATCTTAAGTAACTGAAACACGTATTTTCACGTGACTAATGCATTGTTTACGTTATTATTGTCATAGTAGGTAATCGTCGTAGTATCTCTAACGTTTCTAGCTAAAACATAAGGAAGGACAAAAAACGATAAAACAGTGTTTTAAGTACACAAAAGTCACGAGAAGCTCTCCTCGAGTAAGGTTACCATTTGTCCGGATTTCTCCGGGAATTTCCGGCTTTTTGACCTTCGGATTTTGAATTTGTTTGAATTTTTTCAAAAAAGGCAAGGGCAAAGCCCTTTTTACAAGCTTTTATTGCAAGCTTGCAATATATGTAATAATTAATTTTTCCAAGAGGTACGCCGGAGCCGTGCATTGCTTTTATGATAAGCATGACCTGAATCGACATCCAGGATTAGCTCCAGATAAAGAAACTCTGTTGAGGAGTCAATGGCACAGACACAATTTTTTGCAAATTTCCTCCGTTAAGTTTTGATATTCCAATATGAAAGCTTGGTTTAAGAAGTTGTTTTTATATAAAGATTTATTAAAGGTTACATCGAAATAAAAAAATGTATATTACGTACGTTTAATTGTTAAATTTTTTGTTCGAAAAAAATTATGGCAACCACTTCCCTGTTGGGACAGCGTTTATGGGATTTAAATTACGTCATTACTATAACTATAACGATCTTCTATTTAGCAAATAAACTATAATTACAGTAGATTATTTACTTATCTATCTAATTAATAATTAATTGTTTGGATAACTTTAACATGTCTGATGATAATCACGATTTTATTTAGCTAAAATTATCAGTAACAACGCTATAAAATTGTGTCTAGAAATATAATTTTATATGTATTGCTATGAGAGATAATAGGATTCAATACGGTTTAACTAATAGTTATAATTGCGAGCTTAAGTTTCTAATTAAGCTTCCATTAAAATACTGCTGGTGGGATACGGTAGCTCAGCGGTTAGACGACACGGTACGTCGAAGATCGTGGGTTCGAATCCCATCCGTATCAGTTGTTTTTTCAAATTTTCTTATTAAATAATTATATTTAATAAGCTATCATGTGCTATCACATGTAAAAAAAATCACAAAAATATTAAAATACTGTTTGTAGCTGGAATTAGCACCAAGCTATACGAAATAATTTTGGGATATTTAACCCCCAAGGGGAGGTAGGGGTTGACAAGATTTGTATGGGATTGGTTGTTTGTAAAAAAGATATTTATTTTAATATTATTTTTTGCTTTGCAAGCATGTGGGTTCGAGCCTAGCATGTGTACCAATGTGACTTTTTCAATGCCATATGTACTTTCTTAGTTAATCTAAGACACCACTGACAAACAGTGAAGGAAAACATCGTTAGGAAACCTGGACTTAATAGTCTGAAATTGCCAACCCGCAGTGAGCTAGCGTGGTGATTAATGCTCGATCCTTCTCTGTATGAGAAGAGGCATTTGTCCTACAGTAGGAAAGTTACAGGCTGGTTTTATTATTATTTATTAATAATAATAAGACTATCAAGACATTTATTTAAAATTACTATAATAATAATCTCGTAATTGCCTTTGATATCGATTTGTTTATCTCGAACTCCAGATAGATAAGATAATTATGCTGAGATAGGCGTACTGCACTGCACTGTTACGATCGTAACATAATTACATATAAGGATCGATTTTACTAAGCGGATTCTGGCATCGCGATAAAGATCAGTGCCGTGTGGTTTCCGGCCCAAGAATAGACTCATCCCTACTCATTCCGCGGGTGTCGTAAGAAGCGCCAAAGGGAAAAATTTGAAGGATCGGCAGCAGCTTCCTACGGTGTAAATGTACTCCACCACCAAAGGGCCAGTGGTGCTGATTCTCTTGTACATCCCGCTAAACTAATTTTAGTCTAACTATATCTCTTTCTAATAAACACCATAGAAAAAGGACAGCAAAATGAACTATCAAATTAGAGCTGTCAAATTAACGACGCGTCGTTGCAATTGACGTAAAATTAGACGAGACCTCTATGACGTGCCGACTAAATTCTCGTTGATATCACGCAAATGGACTAGTTTGACGGCTCGGAAAATCTTCTATCGTTTACTAGTGATCTCTATTAGAAAGAGAGATAGTAAGTCTAATTTAGTTTAGAGCGTGTGCAAGAGAATTAGCACCAGTGATAGAGTTATGTTCGACTCGCACGGACTAAAAACCACACGGTCTTCGACGGACCTCTGGACGGGAGAACGGGATTCACTTGTGTATTCACCGCCCCGCCAACTGGATATGGTGATCACCGGGGTGATTTTAGTGAGGTAAGGATCCCACACTACCCTGTCTCTTCCCCGGAGGCAGCTTTTTGAAGGCTTCCCCCCGAAAAAAAAAAAAAGGGTTGCCAGATCGGAATATCTAAATATCTGGACAAAGTGTCAAATTGTCGGGATTTAGGGCGACTGTCGGGTGAAATAGCAAAATTAATATATTGCTTTATATTTTTACACCAGTTAATACAAACATCAATATTTTGAGCTGTTAACTAACGTTGCCACATGTACCTACTGTATTATTTTTTAGCGGCTAACCATCAATTTAGATCCTTGAGATACCTCTCACTACTAAGGAAAAAGAAGGTGGGTACTAAGGAAAGATTTTAAACTTAGCAACAACTGTAGGTACGAGAAGTTATCGAGAGATTCTTGTACTTCGTCGGGAGATCGTTTGAGATGTCGGGAGAATCCAGACGAATCCCGACCATCTGGCAACCTAATTGCCACCCTGTGCATATCGCGGTCCACACTCATCCTATCTCGAGTTCGTCTTTTATCTTATTGACGAATGCTTTGAACAACAAACAGTGCAATAATTTGACATAATTTCTTTGTCAGCACTATCACTCTGTTCATTGTGTGATAAAATGATGAATAACACTTGTACCTCACACCATTTCGATAACATTAAGGCTAAGCCTGCGCAAGTCTGTTGATAAAACATACACAGATTCACGCCTGTATTTCCCAGAGTTTCGCCAGCTATAAGTCCCGTAGAGGGCGAGCCTATCGTCAATAACTAGACGCAATTTCAGACTCCTTGTTGCTACTGATAATTTCCTATTTCAAGAAACCAATTCATTTCATAAGAAAGTTCTGTTCTATATCTCCGAACTTAATAAAAAAATCATCACAATATTAAAATGAGACCACCTTGAAGGTATGTACTCTATTGAATAAAAAAAAAATTATCAAAATCGGATGGTCCTGTTAATAGATATGCGTGATCATACAATATGTGCCGTGTGGTTTCCGGCCCAAGAATAGAACCTACTCGTCCCGCGGGTGTAGTAAGAAGCGACAAATGGAAAGATCCGGAGGATGGGCAGCAGCATCCTTCTGTGTAACAGCAATCATCTGCTACTGCGAACGCCAATCCGCTTGCTCATGGGGATTATGGGCAAATACTTCCAATGAGCACACAAAAGTGGCGCGTTGGGAGAGGCCTATGTTCAGCAGTGGACTAATACAGGCGGATGATGATCATACAAAAAATATATTCGTGTTGAATTGAGAACCTCCTTCTTTTGTCGGTTAATAAAAAGCAATTTATCTGTTGCCACTTACTGGTATCGTCGTAATCTCAAGATTATACGATACTCAAGTTTATCACCATTATTTTTTAATCAAATAACCATCAGTTGAAGTTAACTTGCGTTATCATAAGATAATGTTTTTGTTGCGCTAAGCCACTGCCAAGATGTCTTGTAGCTATGCTAGACAACATCAGCTAAGTTTTCAGCTAAGCTTTGTAGTAATGCAGTAAGTCTGAGCTGAGCTGTGATATCCTAGTGGCATAACCGTTGGACTGCCAAGTCAAAGATCGGAGGTTCGAAATCCAGGCACCTCTGACTTTTCGGATTCATGTGCCAGAAGGGTTATGTTTTTGAAATCCGTTAAAAAGGGTTCTAATGTTTTCGCTTCATATATTAATGAACTATTGTTTGATTTTGGTCGACAGATAAGATAATATTTGCGAGGAAAATACGAGTAACGTACAGATAAAATATGACTCAGGGTCATCAATCTATATTAGTTAGTAATAATAATTATCGTTATAGCCGTGATAGCCTAGTGGTGGTGACCGTTGACTGGCAAGTCAGAGGTCTCGGGTTCGAACCCAAGGGCGCACCTCTGACTTTTCGTAAGTTATGTGCGTTATATAAATTAATTATCACTCTCCGTGCCTCGGATAACACGCTAAGCTGTTGGCCCCGGCTGTCAATTGTACATCTTTGGCAGTCGTTACGGGTAGTCAGAAGCCTGAAAGTCTGATAACCAGTCTTACCAAGGGGTATCGTGTAACCCAGTATCTGGGTTGTGGAGGTCTGATAGGTAGTCGCTCCATGTAAAACACTGATATTCAGCTGCATCCGGTAAGACTGTAAGCCGATCCCAACATAGTTGGGAAAAGGCTAGGCAGATGATGATGAATAATAATTATCATTAGTCTGCTGCGTCTACACGGAGCTTGTCCTGGTGGTGTTTGGGAAGAATAGTATTTAATCTCCTCTCTCTCTCTGCGTGTCATAAACCGCTGTATAATATAATCGCCGTTACCACAGTCGCCAGTACCTAAATTTTGGCGATTTTAGACTGGCACGAGAGCAGCGATCTTTCTCATTGTTAGAAGAGGCTGTTGCCCTGCAGCCGAACTGTTACAGGCACATTCGAACATGTCTACCTAATTGTAAACAAATACATAACATTTAAAGGGCATTACCCCACTTGAAGTCAATGGCTGATCGTCAAAAAAATTGGAATGATGACAAATAATGTTTGTACGTTCAGAAACGAGATGACCACGTGGCTTTATTGTTAGCTGTTGGTGGTAGTCGGGGGTATTAGGTATCATAATCTGGCTAGCTATTAGGCTTGACGAGAAATATTAAAATCTTCTTTCGTAATGTAGGTACACAATTACTATTTACGATAAAACCTTTATTTTGGTAATAAACTATAGATTAACGAAGTATAAAGCCATTTTTCTAATATTTTTTCAATAGTGCGTCAAAAAAGCTCTCAGGTGTCATGGCGTCGACTCTGACGTCACGCTTAGGTAAACATGTCAAATATTCACAACAACAAAACAGTGTCGATAGCTGATTTTACCTAAGCGTGACGTCGTACGCTGTGATTGCTGTTTCAGTCAAAATGGCGGATTGCAATATTTTATGGTTTTTTTTTTGTGAAAATCTTAATAATCTATTATTTTTAAATGAAACTGAAGCAGAGTTTTAAATTTATTTATTAATGTTTCCCCTAACATCATTAAATCGACGATATTTTGATACTGTCGTCATACCTATCGGGAGCCCGTGACGTCACGTATGCTCCAGATTCCACACAGATTCTTTGATCACTAAAAACGCATGCTAATAATCCTCTAGTCCTTCATATGAGCACGTCCGTCGTCTGATTGTCAGAGGCTTTTTTGTAGCGTGGTGGTTTGAGCGTAATTATCGTTGATACGATATGATTTTTGGTTGAAAATTGAGTGAGTTGAAAAGGTCTTGTTGGATTGTCGTCCCATCGGACTATGAGAGTGAGGGAATAGAGAGTGCACCTGTGTTTTAGCACACACTTGTGCACTATAATATCTCCTGCGCAGTTGGCTAATTTCTATTGACATTGGCCGCTGTGATTAAAATTCAGTCAGGAGAGATTATTATCTAATCTTGGGGGCCAATAGCTGCCTATGGTCACCCATCCACGGCATGATAGCATGTTAACAGTTATTCACGTGAATGATCACGCCACACAAGTTGTTATCTTTTTACCACCGACTGTAATAACAGCTGTTTTCAAATATAATATGAATACTAGTGCCAAATATCAGAGGTGATTGCTCTTTACTAGTGACGTCAACGTAAAGAAATTATGAAAAATACGCTGATAAATATTAATATTTGGTTTTCAGACTAAAATGTAGCGTGTGATTTTTTCTTTCATCAAATTTGAAACGTTAGTGTTCGCGTATGCATAAATCATTATCATCAGCCTGTATTAGTCCACTGCTGAACATAGGCTTCTCCTAATGCGCGCCACTAGTGTGCGCTCATTGGAGGTATTTGCCCATAATCGCCACGCTGGGCAAGCGGATGATTGCTGATACACAGAAGCATGCTGCTACCCATCCTCCGGATCTTTCTCTTCGTCGCTTTTTACGACACCCGCGGGACGAGTAGGGGTGGTTCTATTCTTGGACCGGAAACCACACGGCACTTACTGCATTCTGCATAAAATAATACTTTATAAAATACTAGCGACCCGCCCCGGCTTCGCACGGTTACGCTAATATGCATGTATCTATACTATAATAAAATCGTAAAGGTCAAAAAGTCTGTACATTGAATATTTTTTTGCAAAAATCAGCTAGGGAGGCTAAAAATAAGCAACAAAACATAAATCAATCGTTTTTAAAATTCTTGTCTGTCTGTCTGTCTGTCTGTCTGTTTGTTACCTCATCACGTGAAAACGGCTGAACGGATTGTAATGACATTTTAGGGATAAGTAGGTATTAGCTAAACTTAAAAACTGGTGTTTGTTTTATCAAAATCGGTCAAGTATATCATGAGATACAGCTTGATCCCTCTATTGTATGCAGTTTCCTAGAACGTAGGGGTCTTGATCCACTGGTAATTGAAATACGCGTCGCCGACCGACTGGAGCCGAGTGAACCCGATTTAGCGATCGACGCGACCCGAGCGTGACAGTTTCATCTGATGAACTGCGCCTAACAGCTTGACCTCTCTTTTATTAAATACATAGTTGCATTATTATGTATATTTATGTATATAATAATAATGTCCTCCTGACCAAATTTCGGTCACAGCGGCCAATCTCAACTGAGATTAGCCATCGACGCGGGAGATATTATAGTGCACATTTAGTGTGTGCGCAAACACAGGTGCACTATCTATTCCCCACTGTCATAGTCCGATGGGACAGCAATTCGACACGACTTGGGAGAGGTCAGGCGCAGGGCCAACGGCTTCACGTGCTTTCCAAGGCTCGGAAGAAGTGATAGTTAATTTATGAAACGCACTTATCTTAGGAAAAGTCAGAGGTGCGCGCGCCTTGGGTTCGCACCTGAAACCTCTGACTTGCCAGTCAACAGTCAACACCACAGTGACGGATTAAGACTACTTGATGCCCATAGCAATCCATGCCTGTGGGCCCCCCTATCCGCAAGTCAACTTGAATCGGTCTTTAAACCTTTACCGCCTTATTTTTTTTGTAAAATATGATGATGAGATGTAACGTACTATATGTAGAAGTGGAGTAGGTGCGACAACAATCAGTCCTAGAATTTTTGGTTTTTCATTTTTTGGTGTGGTTTTGGGTGACGTGAGAGTGAGACGTGATGCCCTAAGGACGGTTTTTTTTGTGCTTCTTCTGGTACCCCCTCAGACGTGATGCCCTAGGCAATTGCTTAATTTGATTAAGGGTTAATCAGTCACTGACACCACTAGGCTATCACAATACAAAATTATGTATATAGGTATACGAGTACATATTTGCATTTGCAGAATCGAATATTGTTTAGTAGTTAGGTACAGTTTTGTACAAGTTTAATTCGAAACTAGGTGGCAAATATCGCACGTCGGCGTCGTTCGTTGTCTCTTCATGTTCGACTTCCACGCGAACGAAGTCGCGGGCACAGCTAGTTATACATATAAACCTTCCTCTTGAATCACTCTATCTATTAAAAAAAACCGCATCAAAATCCGTTGCGTAGTTAAAAGATCTAAGCATACATAGGGACAGACAGACGCGGAAAGCGACTTTGTTTTATACTATGTAGTGATAGTGATTTATGTATCGACCCCAAGAAATTTATTTATCTTTATTTCTTCATTGATTTATCAAATTTTCTGATGATTAAAGGCTGTATGCACACGCACAATCTACGAGCAACAATGTTATGACAATTATTATTATATTTCTTAGGTTTCTAAAATAAATAGTTCCTTCTTTCGTCATATCCAGATATCTAAATTGTATCAGCCACAATCCTCACAAGGCAGTGCGACTAGCGCGCTCGATCAGTTCTAGAAATCTCCAAGATCTAAGTCATCCGCGTATTTTAGTATTTCCTACAAAACCATAGCTAATGGAAGTATCAACCGCAAAGAATTCAATCAAATGACTGAATTGAATCATGACAAAAGCCATAAAAAGCAAATACTTGGGTTAAGAGCGAGAAATCGATGTTTTACGGAAGAATAAAAGTTCCAAGGTTGATAAATAAACCCATTATACACCTAACTTGAAACTGTCTCCATAGCCTGTGCCGTGTGGTTTCCGGTCTAAGAATAGAACCACCCCTATCATCCCACGGGTGTCGTAAAAAGCGACAAAGGGAAAGATTCGGAGGATGAGCAGCAGCATCCTTCTGTGTAACAGTAATATGCTACTGCAATCGCCAACCCGCTTGCCGGGTCTTTTCCTTTGTCGCTTCTAACGACACCCGTGGGACGAGTAGGGGTGGTTCTATTCTTAGGTCGGAAACCACACGGTTTCCGACAGCAATAACATAAATTATCACATTACCTTTACTTAATAATTATAGCTTAACATTTTTATGTAATTTTTGACATAAAATTTAGACACAATCTATACATATAATAAAATCGTAACGAAGTATGTATGTAATTGATTGGCGCGAAAACTACTGGACAGATTTAGTTGAAATTCGGCAAATATACTTTTTAAATTCTTGGTCAACTTATAGGGTATAAATTATCACGTTTATAATTATGGGGGATGAGCAGCATTGTAGTAAGCAGCGTATTTCTAGAATTTGCTGCAGAATTGTTGTTGTTGTTGGGAAAAATATTATTAAATTTCAATTTACAAAATATTATCACGCTATATCCACAAGGAGCTAAACATTACATAACATAACATAATAATATCTTTTAGGAACGATTATTTTGTCTACATGTCAACAGACTTCATAGTCTTCCGGTCGGGCGAACGCCTTGGAAGTGTAAGGCTTTGGGTTCGATCCCCAGTTCCGCAAACTTTTTGTGGATTCTTTTGTATTTTTTTTGTCATTGAAATTAATATGTATTTTTGTGGTATTTCATTCTTAATGACTTTTATTACTTACCGGCTGAAACCCGAAGGAAACATGCTTTTTAATAATTTTTCAACTTATAAAAAACGTATATGCAACGAGGTATGGAAGGATCGTAGCAAGTGGAAATCCGTTGTCTCTGCCTACCCCTCTGGGAAACAGGCGTGAGTCTATGTATGTACGTATGTAAAAAACGTCACCACTTTAATTTGAAACATTTATAAAATTTATATTATTTAAAACATAGTGTTCTAGATGGCGTTAGAGTGTATTTAGATCAGCGGAATTCTTTTTTAAATATTTCAATTTGAAACCCGAAGGAAGCAACGCGCATCGTGTGGGATTATACTTTTAAAAATTTCAGCTTATAAAAAAAATCCGCTTTAATTTGAAGCATTAAAATTATTATTATTTAAAACATAATGTTTCCTTTTTCTTAACTAGATGGCGTTAGGAGTCGATTTAAATCTGAGGAAAAATATTTTTCTTGGATACTCCTGATGGGACAGGAAAAATATTTATAACCACTGGCATCCTTGCAGGGAGGCAGAGCAAAATTACAATTGCAGTAGCGTCTTCTGCGATTACTGCCACGTTGTTTTCTGGTGACAAAACAGCGCACACCATGTTTAGGATTCCCATCAATTTACAGAGCAACGAAACACCTGTTTGTGATGTGTCACGAAATAGTGACAAGGCAGGCATTTGCTTAAGAATTGTTCTTTGATCGTATGATGGGATGAATGTATAATGGCAAACAGAAAAGCAGTTGATGCGGTTCACAGAACTCTAAAAGACATCCGTAGGAACCAACACATAATGGGTGGTGTCACAGTTATGTTCAGCGGCAATTTCCACTGAACGCTGCCTGTGGTGACGCGAGGAACTGGGGCTGATGAGGTGAATGGTTCTTTGAAACGATTATTTTTATGATCCTGTATTCATAAGTTGAGCTTGACAATAATTATGGGCGGCTGAGTAGGAATCCACATGCTCAAGAATTTTCCAACTCAAAACGCCCAAAAATAATCAAGCTGCAGCAATCAACGAATGCATTCTTTTATAAATGAAAGGGAATGAAGTGTTTTACACATTTATAAACACTGTTGTCAATCAAGATGACGCCACTCATTATTCTGTAAAATTCCTGAATTCCCTCACTGCAAGTGGACTTCCGACGGACGTCATTAAGTTGAAGGTCGGTGTCCCGATTATGCTTCTTCGGAACTTAACGCCTTTGAAATTGTGTCAAGGGACCCAGAAAATGATGGCCTGATGGCTTAATGTAAATTATCTGCAAATCATCAAGGCGCAAATTCTAACGGGTTTCGGTATTGGCGAGACAGTGTTTACACCATGTACCACTAATTCTCCACATTTATCCCTTTCAATTTAAGCGAGTGTAGTTTCCTGTGGCCGTTTGTTTCGCCATGAGAAGTCTGCGAGTGTCGATCTCAGGACCAGCTTCTCCTCACATAGACTGTATGTCGTTTGCTCTCGGGTCACCAGTCCTGACTCTCTGTACATTTTAGCTCCCGAGAGCAAAACTACAAACAAAGTAATCTGTATGTTTTTCTAAATATCCTGGTTCGGATTTGATATTGATACGAAACTTTTGTTCTTTTACATAGGTTTTTCGCTTTATTAGGTCAGAAATTATGCAATAAAATATGCGAAGCGCACTTATAACTTTTTCTTTTGCCCTATACATTAGTAAGACTTAAATATAAAACTAATCTTTGTTGGAATAATTGCTCTCAAATGTGCAAAACATACACAATACAATAGGTATATTTAAAAAAATCTCTCATTCTCTCCTGTGCAATAATTATTCCCACATGATAGTGGGGTCTGCTTTTCGGGTTTTTCGCTTCCCCTTCGCTCTATCCATTGCATCGTCCTGGATAATGTTTAATGGCAATATATAATGTTTTCAATAATAAATATTTTGGATAATTTAAATGTTTATGCACATGTTTTGCTTAATAAGAAACTCGCAAAAACAACTGACTTGGGCGGACTTGAACTGTCATATCATAACATTACTAATCTGCACTAATAAAAGTTTGTGAAGATGTTTGTTACCTAAACATTTTTGATTTGAATAGAACTCGGTCAACATAAAAACCATATTTCCTGGATTAACAAAAAATATAAATTTTATCCTGGTTCAACATCCACGCGGGCGAAGCTGCGGGCAAAAGCTAGTATTGAATGAAATTATGAATTAACTGAGATTATGTCGTATTCAATAGATTTTTTTACTCTACTGTCTTTTTATCTGCAGTTAGGTTATGTATTGATTCTTTTTTTCAATGTATTTTACTATCGCATTGTAAGCATGATTTTTTTAGGATTTTATGTACTCTAGTGGGAAATTTCAACAAAATTTAAAAATTGTTTTAAGAAATAAATTAAATTGAATTGGTAAATTAGGTAATATATTCTTTCTCTTATTGATTGCTATCTAGGGACGTACGTAATTCTAAATCTATGAGTGTACACTCACTTGTACTTGTACACTTTAACTTGTAACTAAATACACTTTTCCCTTGTTCCAGATTCAAGCCAGCCAAAAACAAGACTGAGTCTACATAGAACTATGTAGTATACATATACATAACTTAGATTTAATACATTCCACTAAGATTATTATGACAAGCCACCATTTTGTATGACGGCCGCCATTTCGATTGACGACTCCAAAATGGCTACTCCTGTCAGATCGGTGATTTTGGAGAGAGAAGACGATGCCGAGGAAAAGCTTTTAGAAGATAATCAGGTGCTGATTGTGCCGCCGCTGAATCAAGATGGCGGAAATCTTTCTGTCAAGTCTTCGAAAAAAGGTAAGGTTTAATATAAAACGTGCCGTGTGGTTTCCGGCCCAAGAATAGAACCACCCCTACTCGTCCCGCGGGTGTCGTAAGAAGCGACAAAGTGAAAGATCCGGAGGATGGGCAGCAGCATCCTTCTGTGTAACAGCAATCATCTGTTACTGCGATCGCCAACCCGCTTGCCCAGTGTGGCGATATGAGCATATAAATACCTCCATTGAGAGCACAAAAGTGGCGCGCATTGGGAGAGCCCTATGATAATGATGGATTATTATGAAACATATATTTTTTCTTTCTTCTAATTACGTCAGAGTCGACTAGTAAATAATATAAGTAAAAACTTTTTTTTACGTAAAACGGTTTTGTCATCAAAACTAAAGCTTGTACCAAATATCAGATCAATCTGTCAACAGGAAGGGGATGAAATATCGATTACTAAATTTGAACCAAATAATAAACAGGTCAAGCTAAGTAAAACCGTTTAAAAAGAACGATTTTGTTACAAGCTTTTATTTAACTTGCAATGTGACGTACATTTATTTATGTGTATTCGGGTCAAATCTTGCAACAGAATTATGAAGCAGTTATCCTCAACCGATAAAGATGAAATTTTGCATGCTTTGAAATATTTTAACAAAAATTTTTAACCTACTTTCAACTAAAAATAAAACTTGAAGTTTTCTTCAGAGGGGGAGGCCTTCCCCCCACTTTTTCGGAAGTCGGTTATCAACAACTCATACAAAGTGAAATATAGTTTCCACCAAGGGTTCTGTACAAATTTGTAGGTCATCGAATCAAAAACTATACGTCTTAGAAATAATTAAAAATCTATTTAAGCTTGTGCCAATGAAGCCCTTTCATATGATACCCCATGACACCGTTTACTCATTTCATTTGGACCCTAAAGATAAAGATCCTTGCATAAATATCCAAAATTTTTTGTGCTTAAATAAAAAAATTCGAAATATATGTTTTTTGGTCGTATCTTTTTTTTACTTATATTAACCTAGAAGTTTGATTTTTTCACATCGTCAAGGGACTGTAGACCTAAGTATATGATTTTAATTTTAACTTGATACCTTCACGCGTTCCCGGGATAAAGGGTCTTGACAGACAGACAGAAAAACGGACAACAAATAGTGATCCTTTAAGGGTTCCGCTTTCTCTTTTTGAGGTACAGAACCCTAAAAAATATAGCTTAAAAACTAAAACCCGACTACTTAAAATCTTAAAACAAGCTTCTTAGATTTGAAATAAAATTCTGTAGTCGGAGGCCACCAAATTTACAAAGTATTTACCCTTGGAAGATTATCTAGTATTTACCTAATACATTAAGGCCTCCGCTTTCTCTTTTTGAGGTACAGAACCCTAAAAATACGCATCGAATTGAGAACGTCCTCTTTGTTTGGCAGTCGGATAACAATTTATTTGTTTCATACGTTAGCATAACACATCTAATTATAATATTAGCTTGAAATCCACGAATTGGTTGTAATAACAATGAATCATTTTACATATTGTTATTATTTGTTTTAGAACAAAGAAATTACATATTGTGGTATTGTTGACAGTGTCATTTAACCGTAATAATGAATTTTATGAATCACTTGTAGGTATGTAATATATGTATGTTATATTGTAATGTTACACTCTGTCGCTATGCACGGGTTACGACTAATTTCTGTCTCTTTGTTTCAATATTTAAGGCCCCTTTTCGCGCTAATCTGTTATCTCGCTCGCACATTGAAGATATAAAATCAATGAATATAGTTACGAAATTTTTTTTAATAAAAAATAAAACCGACTTCAAAAGGAACTAAAAAGCTTGAAATAACTTTAAAACGTTTTGGAGTCGGTTCCAAGTCAAGTCGCATTTTTTATCAACTTTTTTATGCAATTATAATTATTTATTTATTTTTTATTTATGCAGTCAATAGCTTAAAACTTAATACAAAATCACGTCTTGAAAAATGTAAACAAATAATTAGTTTTCGAAATTCGAATGTTTATATTTTTAAATGTTATGTTTTTAATGTGTCAACATAAAATGTACCTTATTTGTTAGGTAATAAGGTTTTAAACACTTCCGCAATAAAGGGTGTTACGTTTTTTTTCGTTACGGAATTTCTTGATTCGGTCGCCGCGCTCAAAGCCCGCGATAAAATCTATGCAATAGCTTGAAAACCTAACAACTCTAGTTTTGAACTATGATATCAAATAACTGAACACTGTTGTGGTCGCTCCTAAAAGGCTCATACCCAAATATATATATTAAAAAAAAATTGTGGGTACTTTAATTTTTTCTGACATTTCTTACAAAAAGGTTTTACCTTACATATTTTTGTTAGGTTCTGTTTTAACTCGACCGTTAGCCTTGTTAGTGGTTTGTTATAAGTGCTGTGTTTAAAATGAATAATCGAAGATATAAGAAGTTAAAAGGTAGGATTTGTATTTATTATTATTGAAATAGAATAAAGGGATTATTTTTAACTAATGTGTAGTGTGGGAAGGATAGGTATATTAATAAGTGAAGCGAAAACTGTGGATCCCTTTATAAGAATATCGCGCGCACGGAGGAGTGTGAAACTTGGCATAGTAAAAGTTTATATAGAGAAGAAGTGCATAAAGCTAAAATTTATAAAAAAAAACGGTCGAATTTCGACCATTGACTTGTATATTTAACTTTTTAAAATCACATAATATGGTGACTACTTGACCACAAATACGTAATCATTATTTTATTTTTACAAGCTTTTATTTTACTTGCAATGTTTAGCATGTGTGTGATGTGTAAGAGTCGTGATAGCCTAGTGGTGGTGACCGTTGACTGGCAAGTCAGAGGTCTCGGGTTCGAACCCAAGGCGCGCACCTCTTATTTTTCGTAAGTTATATGCGTTTTATAAATTAATTATCACTCCGTGCCTCGGATAGCACGTTAAGCTGTTGGCCCCGGCTGTCAATGGTAGATCTTTGACACGGTTACGGGTAGTCAGAAGCCCGAAAGTCTGACAACCAGTCTTACCAAGGGGTATCGTGTAACCCAGTATCTGGGTTGTGGAGGTCTGATAGGCAGTCGCTCCATGTAAAACACTGGTATTCAGCTGCATCCGGTAAGACTGGAAGCCGACCCCAACATAGTTGGGAAAAGGCTAGGCAGATTATGTTTAGCGTGCAAGTCATATCTTGCAAGCTTTATTAGAACTACTTCCTTGTATCCTACGGATATACTGCCAGTAATTTCCAAGTAAAATGGCTATAACATACTTTTGTACTGAGTTTACTTACTCATCATCTGCCTAGCCTTTTCCCAACTATGTTAGGGTCGGCTTCCAGTCACACCGGATGCAGCTGAATACCAGTGATTTACATGGAGTGACTGCCTATCAGACTTCCACAACCCAGACACTGGGTTAAACGATACCCGTTGGTAAGACTGGTTGTCACTCGGGCTTCTGACTACCCGAACGTCTGTCAAAGATCTATAATTGACAGCCGGGGCCAACAGCTTAACGTGCTATCCGAGGCACGGAGAGTGATAATTAATTTGTACTGAGTTTACTTACTATAAGGGTTTTTTTTTTGCGTTTTTCGCGTCAGTATCTTTTAACGCACGATGCACCACCAGTCGGTAAATCGGCGATCGCCGATATAAATACTATCGTGTGTGTATGTCTTTAGCCCTTCAATTAAGCATGCAATTATAACAATATCGAACACGCGATGTTCAAGCAAATTTTCTTACGATTTCATCAGAATATCATCAGTAGTGTTTTTGTAAGTGATCATGTGTGAGGATTGTGATGTTCGCAAAGGTAGTTAGTTTAAATTAATTACCTATTTATTTGTTTTTTTTTTTTTGCACTGTACGTAAGGTTGTATATAATTGGTTACGGACCCCCTCCAAGCACGTGGATGTCGGTTTGTTCATCATAATTATGTTTTATCTAAGTTAATGAAGGAAAATATTGCGAGAAAACCAACGCGCAGTGAGCTAGCGCGGTGATTAATGCTCGATCCTTCTCTGTATAAGAAGATCTTTGCCCTGCAGATCTCTGCCCTGGACAGTTACAGACTGGTTTACTTGTTTTAAATGTATGTTTTTAAAGGTTTTTTAAATTTTGTATTTTAATCCTTGAGATAGTGTTAAAAAATTGGTTGAATTGACAACCCTAACTGCGGATATTTCGGATATCACTTAAAATTGCAATAAGTTCTGGATAACAAGGAATTAGTTGGTGCTTTTAATACTGTACATAATAGAAAGTTAAAGCAATCGTTTTATGTAGAACTCACGAGCTAATACGGTGTTATACTTGAATAAAAAAATAAAAACTAAAAATGAGAAAAAAAATCATATCTCGCTTCTCGTTCGTAATTAATTAACAGAAATTGGTGAAAAATTAGGTTATTGTACGTACAGTTAACGTAATTAATCGAAACGAAAATATATTGTTCCCTTTTTTTGTAAAATATTTTTTTTTATTTTTCTTGTTGCGGATATTTCGAAACTTTGGCATTTTTTTAAAAATAAACTACAAGTCGTAACGAAGCCGGAGTTTTACTCTACTACTAGAAACTATAGATTTCTTCAATAAAAACATGATGAAACAAAAATTGGGTTTATAACAGACTGTAGTCATAGCCTAGTGGTATGATTGTGGACTGCCAAGTCAGAGGTCGCAGGTACGAACCCAAGGCACGCGCCTCTGACTGTTCGTAAATTATGTGTGTATTTTAAAACAACTGTCACTTCCTCCGTGCCTTGGAGAACACGTAAAGCCGTTGGGCCTTTGCCTGTTATCTCCTTGTGTGTCAGATTGCCGTCCCATCGGACTGAAAAAGTAAGGGGATAAGAAGTGCACCTGTGTTTGCGCTCACACTTGTGTATTATGATATCTTCTGCGTCGATGAACAATCTCCGTTGAGATTTTCCGCTGTGACCGAATTTCGGTCAAGAGGACTTTATTTTTAACTCCAGACGCAAAAACAGGGGTATATAAGTTTGTCATGTTTGTGTGTCTTATCTGTGTCCGTATGTGGTAGCTCCTAAACGAATGGACCGATTTTGATTTAGTTTATTTTATTTGAAAGGTAACTTGATCGAGAGTGTACTTAGCGAAAAAAAATGGGGTTTTCTGTATCCAGGGGTTTTTAAACGGTTTTATTTAGCTTGCCCTGTTTGTTAAACGGTTTTACTTAGCTTGACCTGTTTATTATTTGGTTCAAATTTAGTAATCGATATTTCACCCCCTTCCTGTTGAGTGTTGACAGATTGATCTGATTGATTAAGTACATCATTTCTGTTAAGATGAAAAAAACTGTTTTACGTAAAAAAAAACTTATATTATTTAAATTTTTAATTAATATTGTTATAATTTAAAAATATGTTGACTAACGTTGCTGATTGTAGGTATAGGAGTTGAAATTCGACACTGCCGTAACGGTTCGGTGACTGCAAATGCAGCTGCGCGTCAAGGTTCGATTACGGCTACTAAGTTACTTTGTCGCTCATATATTATTAATTTCTTAGACAAAATATTATTACGCTTTAACCGATTTAAAAAAACGAGGAGTTTCTTTGTTATGGCATCGAAGGTTTACAACAAGATTGTTGAGGTGGAACGCACCCATAGATCATCAAGTAATATTTAAATATTATCTGTGATATCTCCTTTCCTTTGTTTCTCTGTTTTTGAAGTGTCATTACAGCTGTGCTCCGATTCCTAGTAGTTTTATTTATTTTCATGTAAAAATATCCAATATTGCATCCAATAATTTTCCTTCATGGACCTTTAGATATCCTGAAAACTTCAGAGTTACAACTCTTTAAAAATAAATTACGTGCATTATTAATTGACAAGGCGTATTACACGATCCATGATTTCCTAAATGACAGAAATGATTATTGACATTGTAATTTTGTTAGATTTAATTTCATAATTTGTTAATACTTAGTTTTCTCTTTTTTTATTTTACAACTTATACTACCTACCTATAATTAAAATTATTGTATGCTTTAAATTAGCAGGACATAGTGGTACTAATATTATAAATTGTTTATCTTAAACTATACCTATGCCCACAATAAACGCATTTGATTTGATTTGATTCGATGCGTATTTATTTTATGTTTGTACCGATCACACTTTTAATAAAAACTTATTTATTTAGTATTTAATTTACGCGGTTAGAATCAATGTCATTGTGTTTAAACAGGAATTTTACGCACATAAATATAAGTTAAACGCGTCAAGCCTTTATTCAAGGTCTGTGACCCAATGCATTGACCTACTTAAGTGGCACAGCTGTTGTTATTTACATTTTGTTACAAGATTGCTAATGTATATCTCCTTAATACCTTGAGTCGTGATAGCCCTAGTGGTGGTGACCGTTGACAGGCAAGGTTTTAGGTTCGTTCGGCGCGAACCTCTGACTTTTCGTAAGTTACGTGGGTATTATAAATTAATTATCACTTACTCCATGCCTCGGAAAGCACAAGCCGTTGGACCCGGTTGTCATGAAGATAAGGTCATGAGATATCAGTCGATGTCAGGATTTTATGAGGGTACTGAGGGAGTCAGAGGGAGGGAACTGATCTAACTTTAGAATATCGTATCCCTTTAGGTTGAGGTTAGATAGGCAGTCGCTCCGTAGAAAACTGATATTCAGCTGCATTTGGTTAGATTAGAAGCCGACCCCAACAAAGTTTGGGAATAATAAAGCTAGGAGGATGATGAACTGACTTCAGAAAAACTGTTTGTGGTATGACTTCCCTTTTTGAAGATAATGTGCTACTTACCTACACCATATTGAAAAATAATAATAATACGAAATCTATGTCTATCTATGTTTGTCACGTTATAGCACATGATAGCTTATCTATTCTTCTATTCTATACATATAAAATGCTTTGTCCTGAATGACTGACGGATCAACGCAGAGCCTAAACCGCTGATCGTAGAGACCTGAAACTTGGAGGGTGTGTTCTTTGTATAACGTAGGGATCCGATAAGAAAGGATTTTTCGAAATTATACTTCTAAGGGGGTGAAAAACGGGGGCAAAGTTTGTATGGGACAACGTGATTCCTTGGTCCAATCTACTTCAAATTTCGCATAAACATTCTTTTACAAAATTGATGGAACACGTGTTTCGTATTTTTTTAAAACTCATCGCCTAACGGGGTTAAAAAGGGGTAGAAAGTTATTTTGGGGGTGATTTGCATCGAAGTTTATATCAATACTCCTTAGTGCTTTTGATTTAAACTGGCTTGGTGCAATGTATTACCCTTTAAAATTGGAATGTCAAATATAAATCAGATTAGAATTCGATATTTCAATTTTATTTGTTCTTTTATATTTGAAAGAAATACTTACCTCTTTGATTATGTATATGATAAATAATCAAAGACTTACCTTATAAGTACAGCTTGGCAAAAAAGAGTCTGAGGCGGTGACAGCTAGAAATAAAACTAAAAATCTTAAAAACTAAGTTTCTGATTACTAAAATAACCATAAAGTGATTCATTACATAATAATTGATGACAAAAAATTCGTTTTAGTACGTAAGCACCAAATAACTTGAAATTTTGAATTGTAGTATGAAAAGTGCACCAGTGGCGCCTCCAATTTTTACAGACTCTTTTTTGCCAAAATGTATCTTAATTTTCCTTCGAAAATTCCTTGGAAATCTTTTAGAATTAGATTATTATTATAGGCGACTATTTGTGATTACTATACCGACATTATAATTGGCTACCATTCGCCCTGTACCTAATTCTGCTTAAGTACCTAAATAATTAAAAGTAGTTCCCTGTACCTAAATAATTAAAAGTAGTGGCATCGACTCAAAGCAATACAAGTTGTTCTCATGGGTTCTACCTAGATTATCTTAATTCGATTTAAATAAATAAATTCTATTCAAAATATTCTATAGTCTACGTGAGCGAAGCCACGCGGGAAAAGCTAGTTAAATATAATTATTTAATAAGAAAATTTGAAAAAACAACTGATACGGATGGGATTCGAACCCACGATCATCGACGGTACGTCGACACGGTACGTCGAAGATCGTGGGTTCGAATCCCATCCGTATCAGTTGTTTTTTCAAATTCTCTTATTAAATAATTATATCTATGTCTACCTTTTTGGTGTTCAAAGTCGGTTTTTTGATTTGAATATTTTTTGTCCTTCATGATTTTGTCTGTGTGTTTGTGCTGAATACAAATAAACCTTTCTTTCATCTTCCATGTATCGGTACCACACAAATCACTTAACTCCAGCCCGTTCGTTGACTTGTCACTGAGTCATAAATAAGTGGAATATAAATTAATTGTCACTTGCCTCGGGCGCCGGGCCTCAAGAGCTTGTAAAGTCGGGTGTCTTGATAATATAAGGTCCTATTAAAATTACTCTACTCAGAGCGTTCAGTATGTCTATAAAAAAAATATTATTAAAAAACAAAAAACCCGACTGCTAACTAAAAAGATAGAAACAAGTTGGTTATAGATAGCTGATCATACTTTACACAGTGTTCACAAACGAAGTCGGAGGCATCCTTTAGGTAATATTCTTCTGGGTTTAGAGAGAGAGAGAGAGAGAATGAATAGTTAATGCCTCCGACTGCGTTTGTGAACACTGTGTAAAGTATGATCAGCTATCTATAACCAACTTGTTTCTATCTTTTTAGTTAGCAGTCGGGTTTTTTGTTTTTTAATAATATTTTTTTCCCAAGAGATAGTTTAAGAACTATATTATAATATAGTCGTTAAACTATGTATGTACTATATATTATATAATGGCAATCATTTATCACGAAAAAATGCATAGTTCCTGTAGGTCTCACGGACGAAATCGCGGGCTATATCAAGTTTAAACATATAAGTTGTATATATTTTTGTAATCACCTTTTAAAACTCTTCATTTTGATACCCCTTACGATTGGTTTGGGGGGACTTTTTTTTTATTAATCACACCTTTTGGCGCCAAAAATCTGCCATATCGATTTTTTAAAATTTGTATATACCCAGTGACACTCGCGCAATAAAGACGAATCCAACGACATATCATTCATCAAAATCGCTTTAGCCGTTTAGTAGTTACGAGGGAACATAGGGACGGACATACATACATACAGGTCAAACACATAACCCTCCTTTTTGGCTTCGCCGCAGTCGGGTAAAAACAAACATGAACAAAAATAGTTTTTTATAAAAACGTTTTTAACGAAACTTTCATATTGGAATATCAAAACTAAACGTATATGCAAAAAAATTAATAAAAAAAAAAACAAAACCGACTTCAAAAGTAACTAAAAAGCTAGAAATAACTTTACGTTTTGGAGTCGGTTCCAAGCAAAGTTTTTAATGAGAAGGTTAAAGAGGCTAGAACTTGACTTGGAACCGACTCCAAAACGTAAAGTTATGTCAAGCTTTTTAGTTCCTTTTGAAGTCGTTTAGTTATTTTTTAATAAAAAAATTTTTTTCACTATTTTTAGTGGCACCTAAGTTTACCCCCTCCCCCTGACACTTGTGAGGCTAATATTTAAAATCTATATTAAAAGCCCTTTCAAACGATACCTTACACGATATTTTTTAATTTTTAATCTTGGATAGTGATAAGAAACGGGGAGGGGGGTGACCACGTATCCCCACTCTTCCTCATTACTCGTTACCCATCGACCTCACGTATAAACAAAGCAATATTACTTGTTACCATAACTCTTCTATTATCCTACGAGGAGTTCCGTTCGATATCTCCTAACTTCATGATCAGATCCTGTAAAGTTAGAGTTTTGTACATCCGACCTTATGCATCTGATGTCGAGACTTCTCCATGTAGCTGTGCGCATGAGGGTAGTATGTAATACTGATGACTAAGTTAAACGGTATGATTATGATTGCTGACTGACTCGGGAAATTGGGGGCGAACGTAGGCAGTTACACTGGGTATTTCCATTTATTTAATTTACAATTACAATTACAGTTTACAGATATTGCATTATTACAGTTGTACATCATTCATAGGAAACCAGCACACCTGAGAGATTTTTCAATGGTGTGTAAAGCCATGTCGTAGGCCTAAGGGTGGTTTAAACTCTGACACCAGGTTGTTCATCAACCGTACGATAAGAAGAAGAAGTCAGTATTATTTTTGTAAAAAAAAAAAAAATATCTTTGATGTACTAGTATCGTGGACAAAGCCGGTGCACCACTCTTAAGGTTAGAATCGCTTGCACCCGGAGTCCGAACGTAACGCTAGCCGCGCCTCTACGCACGTAGCATTGTTCAAAGCATTTTGATCGCAAAGTGGTGCACCGTTCATGTACGCGATAGTACGAGCGCAGTGGCGTGCCTAGGCCCAAATAGCAAGGCATGCCCATCATTTTTTTCAAGGTTTAGGTACTTATGAATGAAGTATTAAAAAACACAACCAAAGTATAAAAGCACTGAAAGTAAATAATTTGTAAAAAGCGCCATCTCTTGAAATTTTGCAGAACTTTAATACCACCTAGTAAGGTTCCACTCCACTCCACTCCATCTCTCATCGATATTCTATAGGAATTATTTACTACAATTTCTTTGATGAAAATTACCTTAATTAGATGTTGTTGCATTTGACTTGATTTTAAGTATGTTTGAATTATCCTATGATATTTTACTACAATGCAATGTTATGGTCAACGTAAACATTATAAGTACATACCTACCTTCTTTGAGATCCTATCACATACATAACTAACGAGAATTGGAAAAAGTAATAAGAGCGGCTAAATTTTTTTACATATTGAGATGCCTGTGTGGTGTCGTTTTATGGCAACTAGTCTGAAGTATTTTCTTGTCATTCACGATAAAAATGCAACACCAACAAAATAATTTGTTGGTGTTGCATCCGACAATCCACAAATTTCGTTTTTAGCAAAATTCAAAGTATTTACCTTTCTGCGATCTAATAAAACTTGCACATACTTATAAAGCGTCGTTTTAGGAGCGAACCATTTACGCCAATTGAAATTCATTATTTATATGTAATGAATATTAACTTAAACAAACTCAACTGTTATACGCTTTTCAAGATTGTATTTCCACTACTTATATACATCATACTGCACTACTATTATAACCATTACAATTTCTCTAAACAATAAAGTCAAATTATCAAAAAGCACTCCATTCAGTATTCCGCGCAAACTAAAAATCTTGTTTATTTACATACTTCATTCATACATCATCGTGCGGCAACAAACATTTAATAAAAAGCAGCTAATCCAGGCTTATTTTGTCGGTACATTTCATGATTTAAGTACTCAAATGACATCTATGATTCCAATGCACTTACATTCAAGAAAAAATCCACCACATCCCTCATTTACATTCAACAAGTGCGAGTGAGAGCAATATAGTTGGCTGCGCACCGTACGCGTACCTAGTCAAAATGACAGTGAGTGAAGTGATTGAAGCGATTGTCAAAACGTGCGATACGTTCCGTGCCACGCACGGAACACTTTCCATAGATTTAAAGTTTAAACGAGACCGCGCACTCTGCATAATTGAAAATTAGCGCGAGATTTAAAATGTCATATTATTCACATAATGATACGTAATTTATTATGACGTGATACTTAATATTCTAGGGCATGCCAGGCTTTTCGGCTTATATGGTAGTCCCGCCCCTGCGAGCGAGATAGCAGATTAGTCAGTAACCGCGCCTTAAGTGGTTCCGTGACCTGACCCTGTATTTAGTGCAATAGTACAATGACTGACAAACCTATGACTCATCACAGCTGTTATTGTGATGTTTTTTGATAAAAGTGGGCGCGCCTGCATCGTAGTGACGTCACATCCGTGTTTTAAAACGGTTTTATTTAGCTTGACCTGTTTATTATTTGTTTCAAATTTAATAATCGATATTTCACCCCCTTCCTGTTGACAGATTGATCTGATATTTGGTATACAGCTTTAGTTTTGATGAGAAAATCGTTTTACGTAAAAAAAAATACTTATATTATTAGGGTTTCCTAGTAGAACCAGGAACCCTTATAGTTTCGCCAAGACATGTCCGTCTGTCCGTCACAGCGGCTAATCTCAACGAACTATGCAGAAGATATTATAGTGAACAAGTCTGTGCGCAAACACAGGTGCACTCTCTTTTCCCTCACTCTCATAGTCCGATGGGACGGCAATCCGACACGACCGGAGAGAGATCAGGCGCAGGGCCAACAGCTTAACTTGCTTTCTAGGCTATCACGACTCATATTTTTCTATATTATTCCAAAATTGTAATTACAAAAAAAGATTGGATTTGGAATTAATGACATCTAAAAATAATATTTATTTCGTTTGAAAACATACGGTAGTTTAGTGTGCCGAACTGAACATCATCATCTGCCTAGCCTTTTCCCAACTATGTTGGGGTCAGCTTCCAGTCTTACCGGATGTAGCAGAATACCAGTGTTTTACATGGAGCGACTGCTTATCAGACCTCCACAACCCAGATACTGGGTTACACGATACCCCTTGGTAAGACTGGTTGTCAGACTTTCGGGTTTATGACTACCCGTAACGACTGTCAAAGGTCTACAAATGACAGCCGGGGCCAACAGCTTAACGTGCTATCCGAGGCACGGAGAGTGATAATTAATTTATGTGCCGAACTGAACATCTAACTTAAAATGTAACCTCCATTAAAACAAATAAAAAACTTGACAGTAACAGAAAGGGTTCTGTACAAAAATTGCGAAAAAAAAATTGTTTTTTTCTCCCTTTAATTACAAGCTTTTTAAACGGTTTTATTTAGCTTGACCTGTTTATTATTTGGTTCAAATTTAGTAATCGATATTTCATCCCCTTCCTGTTGAAAGATTGATCTGATATTTGGACACAGCTTTAGTTTTGACGACAAAACCGTTTTACGATAAAAAAAAATTTTACTTATATTATTTCTTTAATATGTTTATTTGATTAGTTTTTTTTATGATTCGATTAAGATCTTATACAATGTATTTACAGTATCCCTTTGTTAATGAAGTATTTATAAATCCAATCAAAAAATACATGTTATTTAATATTCATATAGATTTTATAATGACTAGAACAGCTATCGAATGTACTATAAAAAATATTAAAATACGTAGCAGAAAAATCTTAGAAATCGTAAACTTTTTTATGTAAGTACATAAAAACATTTTAGTAATTACCTACATCATAATTGTTATAACACTTTTGAAATAGACTTTTGTAAATAAAAGAGTTGTTTGATCTAAATTATTATTTTTGTTAATTTTTTTACATGTTATAGCACATGATAGCTTATTAAATATAATTATTTAATAGGAAAATTAAAAAAATCTATCGTATCGGTGTCTACTAAAACTGCAAGGTTTAGAGCACTGAGTCGGGATACGTAATGTATTCCGATAGATGTCGCCACACGCCCTAGGCGTGTAAAAGAGATTTGAAATTTCGACTGGTCGACACGGTACGTCGAAGATCGTGGGTTCGAATCCCATCCGTGTCAGTTATTTTTTCAAATTTTCTTATTAAATAATTATATCTAAATTATTTCTTCTTATTCATCTTATGGTTGATGAGCAACCAGTTTTTAGGTGGTACTAATAAGTATTGTAACGTTTATTATTAGTGACACTGTCAAAATTTGTAATGTCTCTATGGTGGGTAAGCCTGGTGATCTGAAATCAGGTTTCACCTATATCAGACACTAGTCTCTATTTAAATTGGAACATGACTATGTTTTATCTATTTTTGTAATTATGAGAAAATAAAGTTTTTTTTTGTAATGATGAGAAATTAGACATTTTTTTTTGTAAGTAATGATAAGAAGAGTCGTGATAGCCGTGATAGGTGGTGACCGTTGATTGGTTAGTCAGAGGTGTCGGGTTCGACTTTTCGTAAGTTATGTGCGTTTTATATATTAATTATCACTCTCCGTGCCTCGGATAGCACGTTAAGCTGTTGGCCCAGGCTGTCAATTGTAGATCTTTGACAATCGTTACGGGTAGTCAGAAGCCCGAAAGTCTGATAACCAGTCTTACCAAGGGATATCGTGTAACCCAGTATCTGGGTTTCGGAGGTCTGATTGGCAGTCGCTCCATGTAAAACACTGATATTCAGCTGCATCCGGTAAGACTGGAAGCCCACCCCAACATAGTTGGGAAAAGGCTAGGCAGATGATGATGAGAATATAAAATTGAGTCTTTACAGCATACTATTCGGCTCTCTTATTCTATATACGGCTAGACATCACACTGTTGTCAATCACGCAGCTCAATGCCGACCTAACCTTGGTAACCATGAAATCGCTAAACATGTAATAATTCACAGATCATTAAACCTCTTCGTATATTTACCGCCTCATAAATAAGTTATTACAGAGCTCTATGGGTTTGTATTTATAGTTATATACTTATAAAAGCAATAAAGGAATATTGAGTACGTTTTTTACGTCATTCACAATTAATAGACATTTCCTCGAAGGTCAATCAAGATGCCAGTATGTATGAATTGTTTTGAATATTATTTTGTGTCTGTTCGCGCACAGATAATTCAAAACTGGCATAAGCGTAAGCTCCATACAACTTGATTGGTACCGGCTTGTCATTTAAAAATGGCAAAGACAAAAATGCTTAACTGTGCCATTTTTTCTGGGTTGGCTCCAGTTTACCTCTTGGAAAAATTCACCTCAGCCACTGGTCTACAGTATTTCCAATCCGTGTTTCCAAATATCGGGACTTGATGAAAAAAAACCGGGATAGGGGCGGAAAAGGCGGGACGCAGGACAAAATGCATCCTTTATTAATAATCACAGGCTTTATTGAAATCAATCTCATTTTTCAATTAGGGCTTTTTTATTAAGTAGGTTAGGTACCCATCAGGTCAAATCGGCTACTAAAGCGGGACTTGGGCGTCCCGCCAAAAGCGGGACATCTAGCAACACTAGATGTCAACTAAGTAACAAGTCATCCTCCTAGTCTTAGCGATACAATATTCTAAAGTTAGATTAGTTGTCAGGATTTTATAAGGGGAACTGACTTCTTATATAGACTGTCAAAGATCTTCATGACAGCAGGGGCTTTACATGCTTTTCGAAAAGTCAGAGGCCTTGGTTTCTGATCTAAAACTTCTGACTTGCCAGTCAACTGTCTACTAGACTCTTGAAGCACATAATCAATATCTCAAAATGGTTTAAAGCCATTTTGACGTACAAATCCCACAACTTACAAGTCAAGGTGTAAACAAGGCATAAGTTACCATAAAATAGAATCTTTAATGCCGTCAAGTATAATATATTAGTAATTGATGGTCGCGTGTCTCGATGCGGTTTATTTCAAGGTTCTAAGGTATAATCTGAAAAATTTGCTAGCGCCAAAACCTTGTGAGTTGCTTTCATATCTAGGAGTGGAACGGAACAGTGGTAATCGAAAAGTGACTGCGAGGACTCTGACGATGTTTTAGATAAGTACTTGAGCTCTTGAGCTTATATAGCACTGATAGCCTAGTGGTATGACCGTCGACTGACAAGTCAGAGGTCTCGAGTTCGATCCCAAGGCGCGCACCTCTGACTTTTCGTAAGTTATGTGCCTATTATAAAATAATTATCAGTTGCTAAAACGGTGAGGGAAAACATCGTGATGAAACCAGCACACCTGAGAGATTTTTCAATGGTGTGTAAAGCCACGTCAGAGGCCTACGAGCGGTTTAAACTCTGACACCAGGTTGTTCATCAACCATACGATAAGAAAGAAAGAAGACTTGAGCTCTGCCAACGGCTGTATTACGGCTTATATCTATCTCACTGCGATATACAGGGTTATTTGTAAAACACCAGCATCCTTAAAAGGGGTCATTAAACTCATCATTATGAACAACTTTTACGGATGAATCGATTTGAATAAGATTTTTTTTACAAAGGTTTTTGCGTCGGGGTTTTGTTTTAATTTTTATTTTATAGTTTAAATCTCTTTCACAACATTTCTTTCTTGAAGTAATAACGAATAGTAATGTCTAATCTAAAAATGTAGGTATACATATTTCTGGTATACTGTGGTGGAAAATTCCACCCTCAAGTTGCGGGACTAAATTCATGATGTAGATGGAGATTTCATGTGAATTTATACGTAACTGATTGACCTCAATCGGACTGTTATTTTCAATAAAATAATCTTCTATTACTAAACAATATTGTCCTGAATGACTGATAATAATGTGAAGTGGTGAAGTCCTAGATATCGAATTGAAATCCTAAGTAAATTAATAAATGCGATAGTAAGTTTGTTTTTAAACGGTTTTACTTAGCTTGACCTGTTTATTATTTGGTTCAAATTTAGTAATCGATATTTCACCCCCTTCCTGTTGACAGATTGATCTGATATTTGGTACACAGCTTTAGTTCTGATGACAAAACAGTTTTACGTAAAATAAAATACTTATATTATTTTTTTAACGGATTTATTTAGCTTGCCGTTTATTATTTGGTTCTAATTTATTAATCGATATTTCACCCCCTTCCTGTTGACAGATTGATCTGATATTTGTTACACAGCTTAAGTTCTGATGACAAAACCGTTTTACGTAAAAAAAATAACTTTATTATTTTCACGCCTAAACCACTGAACCGACCATCCTAAAATTTTTATTTTTATTTTTCTGTTTTTTTTTCTGTAAATAAATACCGACAGCGTCAGAGCGATAGCGTAACGCGACAAATGGAACAAATTTGTTAACGAAATACGTCATTCTACGCCTTAGCTACCAATCTACGCTGAATTAAAATGTTGTAAGGCTTCTGAACGCACGCAATTCGGAATTGTTGTTGAACACAAATTTTGTTGTAAGGTTCTGAGGTCAACGGGAAATTAGTGGTTTCATTAATTGTATATTTTATAACTTTTTTTTTACATAATACAGGATTTTGAAAGTCATGACAGCCTAGTGGCACAGTATAATAATCATACAGTATGGTAACTACGTACAAACGCTCGAAATGGCACACTCACACAAACATGCGTAATTTTGCGTAACAACGAGCCTCCTAAGCGAACGTCGCGGTACTCGCAGTATCAACGACGCGTCGATGCGCATGTTTGTGTGAGTGTGCCGTTTTCCGTTTTACGTAAAAAATTTTTTACTTATAATACTTTTTGGCTTATTTTAACTGATCTAATTATTTTTAAACTTTCGCGAATTGGAGGGTCATGTTTTAAACACTATTTAAATAATTTTTATTTCAATAATGATTATTTTGAATTATCTGTGCGCAAATAGGCCCGAAATAATATTTAAAGCATAATCTAACTTTACTGAAAAGCTTTCCCAGCAAGCTCCCCCAACTTACTCCCCGTGTGTTTCCAAACCTCCAGTTCCAAAACTGGCAAGCATCCAAATCGTGGGAGTAAACATCTATTAAATATTATTTTTAACTCGGCGATAGTTCTTCAATGATTACGGGCGATTACTGAGTCGAGCAATGCCCTCGACATTAGGGGATGATAATGGCGTTCTCAACCAACTTCAAAAAGAAGATTAATATTCGTCTACGTACGTACACAGCCTTTATCAGTCTTAAAAGACTTAAGCCTCTTTTTACACGTATCACTTATTTTGTGTGGTCATTAGAAGGTATTTGCTCTTAATCGCCACGCTGGGCAAGCGGGTTTGCGATCGCAGTAGCAGATGGTTGCTATTACGCAGTAAAATACTACTGCCTATCGACCGAATCTTTCCCTTTGTCGCTTCTTACGACATCCGCAGGATGAGTAGGGGTGGTTCTATTCTTAAATCGGAAACCACACGGCAAATTATTCGTCTATACAGGATGAAATATATTAAACGTAAGATCTCTCGTGAAGTGACATAACCAATATTCTTCTTATCGTGTGGTTGATGAACAACCTGGTGTCAGAGTTTAAACCGTTAGCCTCTGACAAGGCTTTACACACCATTGAAAAATCTCTCAGGTGTGCTGGTTTCATCACGATGTTTTCCCTCACCGTTTTAGCAACTGATAATTAATTTTTAATACGCACATAACTTACGAAAAGTCAGAGTTGGGCGCCTTGGGATCGAATTCGAAACCTCTGAGTCAATCGACGGTCATACCACTCGGCTATCAGTGCTACAAAAACTTTAATGAATATATAGCTTTGTGTGAAATACAATAAACATAAAATCTTTTCCTTGTCCACAGTGAAGTTGCCGGAAGACTCGACTGCGGTCGGAGGCGGCCGGTTTACTATCGGACCGGCACCGGAACGAGACTGGGAGATGGTCCCACCTGACGGCCAGTGGGGATGGTGTGTTCTCGTAGGTAATCTGCCACATGTGGCCCAAAACATTTTAGTAACCACGTTTTTTTGAGCTGGTGGATTTGGTGGGTTAGGTTAGGGGGCCAAATGAGTTTAAATTAGGGGGCTTTGGTGAGTCAGGTTAGAAGGCTTTGGTGGGTAAGTTAGGGTTTTTGGTGGGTTAGGTTAGGGGCTTTGGTGAGTTAGGTTAGTGTTTTGGGGGTTTTGTGAGTGAGGTTAGGAGGTTTTGGGAGTTTGGTGGATTAGGTTAGGAGGTTTTGGGGGTTTGGTGAGTGAGGTTAGGAGGTTTTGGGGGTTTGGTGAGTGAGGTTAGGAGGTTTTGGGGGTTTGGTGAGTGAGGTTAGGAGGTTTTGGGGGTTTGGTGAGTGAGGTTAAGAGGTTTTGGGGGTTTGGTGAGTGAGGCTAGGGGCTTAGGTGGGTTAGGTTAAATACGGGTAAGGGTGTATACGTATAAAATTAAAATAAATTAAAACAACAAATTTTTGTCTAAACGTCATTCATACAACACAGCTTTTTTTGTTTTGGTTTGGAAACTTTGTGCGCGGATCTGACATTCAGAGTTTTTAACCCCCGACGCAAAAAGAGGGATGTTATAAGTTTGTCTTGTCTGTGTATCTGTCTGTCTGTGGCATCCTAGCTCCCAAACGGATGAACGGATTTTGGATTTAGTTTTTTTTTATTTGAAAAATTACTTCATCAGTAATGTTCTTAGCAAAAAAAATTGAGGTTTTCTGTGTGAGGAGTTTTTATTTTTTTTTGATTTAGAGTTATTAAAATCATTGATTTGCCGTGTGGTTTCCGGCCTAAGAATAGAACCACCCGTCGTCCCGCGGGTGTCATAAGAAGCGACAAAGGGAAAAATCTAGAGATAGATGGGCAGCAGCATCCTACTGTGTAACAGCAATCATCTGCTACTGCGATCCATGCTGATGCGAGCGTGGCGATTATGGGCAAATACCTCCAATGAGCACACAAAAGTGGCGTGCATTGGGAGAGCCTTATGTTCAGCAGTGGACTAATACAGGTTGATGATGATGATCATGATGATGATCACGATGATGATGATGATCACGATGATGATGATGATGATGATGATGATCATGATCATGATGATGATGATGAAAATCGTTGTTCGATAGATATACCACATGTCACTGCTGCACACCTGTACTACAAGGTTCTTATGTCTCCAGGTGCAACTCTCGTCAACATCCTGATTCCTGGCACAATTAAATCGTTCGGTGTCCTCCTGGTGGAGTTCAACGATGTGTTCCAGTCTAGTGCGTCGACGTCATCTGGGATTGTAGCATTATGCTACTTTTTGTACAGCAGTTTGGGTGAGTCAGTTTTGTGTGGTGAATGATATACTTAAGTAAATATTTTTTTTACGTAAAAACGGATATTCAGCTGCATCTGGTTAGATTAGAAGCCGACCCCAACAAAGTTTGTGATGAAACTGCAATCTATAATATTGCTAATAAATATAATTTATAGCAGTGATAGCCTAGTGGTATGACCGTCGACTCACAAGTCAGAGGTCTCGAGTTCGATCCCAAGGCGCGCACCTGACTTTTCGTAAGTTATGTGCGTATTATAAATGAATTATCAGTTGCTAAAACGGTGAGGGAAAACATCGTGATAAAACCAGCACACCTGAGAGATTTTTCAGTGGTGTGTAAAGCCATGTCAGAGGCCTACGGGCGGTTTAAACCCTAACACCTGGTTGTTCATCAACCATACGATAAAAAGAAGACCACGACCTTTAATATAATCTTAAAATATTACAGGTCCACTTTCATCGATACTGTCAGTAAAATGGTCGTACAGGACGGTGACGCTGATCGGCGGCAGTTTCGCAGCCTTCGGTATGATCTTCAGTAGCTGTGCGTTTTCTATCACTTATCTGTATTTTAGGTAAGTTTATCTTAATATTTCTGCCTCGTGCACACACAACTAACAGCTTAACGTGCCTCGGATAGCACGTTAAGCTGTTGGCCCCGGCTGTCAATTGTAGATCTTTGACATTCGTTACGGGTAGTCAGAAGCCCGAAAGTCTGACAACCAGTCTTACCAAGGGGTATCGTGTAACCCAGTATCTGGTTTGTGGAGGTCTGATAGGCAGTCGCTCCATGTAAAACACTGGTATTCAGCTGCATCCGGTAAGACTGGAAGCCGACGCTAACATAGTTGGGAAAGGGCTAGGCAGATGATGATGATCTTAATATTTCTATCATCCATATTATTTACTAGCTATTTCTACTAGCTCGCTGCTTCGCTCAAATAAATAAAATAAATCAGCCTGTAACCGTCCCACTGCAGGGCAAAGGCCTCTTCTCATACAGAGAAGGATTGAGCATTAGGTAATCGCCACGCTAGCTCATTGCGGGTTGGTTTAGACTATTAAGGGCAGGTTATCCGAGACCTGAAGGCATCGATAACGCTACCTCAGGCCCCGCGTCGAGTAGCGCTACGTACGCGCCGCTTGTGCCTCCCCGCACACTGCACGTATGTGTGGGTTGTGTGCAGCATTACCACACGCACACATTCGTGCGGTCAAGTCACGCCACAATAAAAATATTTGCAGTAGATCAACTGAATTGATTATAGATATTTATTGATTTTTGACATAAGTACATACTTTTGTAGTATTACAGAAGTATAGTTTAGTAACCGGGGAGTGTTTTTGTAGTATAGTACACTGTGTACATAAACCTTACGGGTAAACTGAGGTTACTTTATCCCAGGGTAAATCCATAAAACCCATAATCCATAAATCCATCCAATCCAATCCATAAATCCATAAAAACGCTATTTGGATATATTTATGTATTAGCGTAATGCGTCGCGTAATTAATTAATTATATTATTTATATTGCTAATATAAATAAATATTCGAAAAGTACGTTCCGTTACGATGCAAAGTGTATTTCTGTACGATCAGTCAATGATAGCCAAAAATTCAGTAAAACTCCGGTTTACAGTACTTATATCGGTTTCAGGGGGGGGGGGGTAATCAACCAATTTTACTAATGAAACAACAGTAGTTCATGGAAATATTATAATTATTTACGATTACAACCCACATAAGAAAAATAAAGCTTGTAACAAAGTTTAAAAAAAATTGTTTTTTTATAGCTGAATTTGAATAAATAGAATGAATCTAACGCTGACTGAGGACGAATCTGATTCCAGCAAAGAAGAAGAAAGCGATAAGTAATTCTAAGAAGAAGTTCATATGGTAGGGATAGGGATAGGTACATCTACATAAAAAAAACTTTAATATTTTTCCTTTTTTTTTGTAAACGTATCCCCACACTAGGATTTTCTCCTGTGTTGTGGGTGCAGATACAAACATATAATTTCACTATGCACAAACACCCAGACCAAAACAAATATCTGTGGATCACACAAATATTTGTCCCGAACGGGAATCGAACCCGGGACAACGAGCGCAGAAGGCAAATCGCCTAACCGCTACGCCAATCGTGTCGTCAAAATATATACGTATTACGTAATTAATTTTGCCTTGACAATATTGTGATAAAGCTGATTCAGCATTATAAAAACATTTTTTTACCAATACAAATAAAAAAAATCTGAAGTGCCTGTCTAGTATCTAGTGGTGCCTATTTTGAAGCTTATATGATTATTTCCATGTTACTGAAACCGAAAGACCCGTTCATATAATAAAAATGTTTAGTTAGATATGATAGGATGTTTCCTGGGTAAAAATAAATCGATTATATTTGGTTCGTCAATTAGTTTATCAAAAAATATTGACACGTATTTTTTGCTTTATCAAATAAAAAAAATTGACGAAGATAAATTGCATCAAAGTCCGGGAGTGGGGGGTTGCAACGTCACTCCCCGGTAAAATTTGTAGCGGATTGTGACGTCACGCGAATTTTCAAAGCTTATCGTCGTAATTTTTTTTGTCGGACAAAAGAAAAAATACGTAAGTACCTATCCAATATTTTTTAGTAATCTAACTGACGGAATAAACATTTTTTTAGTCAACATCCCTATTATAGGTATATTTTAAGGTAACATTTAGTTTTCATTTCATAAAAATCGGTTCGGTATATCATAAGTTATGCTAACGTAAAATTTACTACGATTCCACTTCACTAAAATGCACAAGATGACTAAATTACACGCGGACAAAGTCGCAGGCGACCGCTAGTGTCATATAAAATACTATTCTAAGTATTCTTACAGCTGTAGGTAATAATAATTTGTAGGTACTATTTATAATAAATTTTATACTATGTATAAAATATGTTCAACAACCAATCTAATTATTGTCGTCTTGACTGTACCGCGCTCGCAGCTAACATCCGCGTTGCCATAAAGTTAGCATCAAACAGTACGTAGTACCTATTTATCCCTATCACAAGATAGACTGACCTACCCATTGTGTTTAGCTAATTGACCTACTGAAAATATGTTTACTGGAGAAAGTAATAGTAGCCATCTTTGAACTTCGCCAAGGGGGGAGCGCACTAACAAAAACTGGCACAGGTCCGACCTCTACAACGTCCGGCTGGACACTGAAGCTCGATTGCGCCGCCGCGCGCGAGCCGATTTACTACATTAAATTGAAATTTAAAACTAAACTATTAATTATCAAGAAATTGACCATTAAAATCACTTTATAATACGAGTATCAATTAATACATATAATTTTGTTATAAATTTGTAATGTAATTAGAGTATAAAATGGAAAATTGTTTCCAAAATCGGCCCTGTTTCAGATTTTTTTTTGATCGAGTAAAGTGTAATTTATCGTGTTTTTAACCATTAATATCACTTAGGAAAAGATGTATCTGTAATATATATTTTTTTCTGGACTTAAATATCGTAATTTAACCATATAAAATTGATTTTTCCAAGCGCAAAATTCGGATAACGGGCCCTTAAGTCTAAGTTTCCTTACGATATTTTCCTTCACCGTTCGTCAGTTGTGTCTTTTATTAACTAAGAAAGTACATAATTATGACATGGAAAAAGTCACATTGGTACAGTTGGCCAAAAAAGTGGTGTATCACCCTAAGGTTGAATGCCGCTTACAGGTTCATAGGTTATAAAGATTAGTTTCGCTTGCATATCGATGTGACACTTCTAATGCCATCTTTTTAAATAGTTTTTATACTTTTAAATTTAGAAACATTTAAATTTTCTTTGTAGAAATTAATGTCTTATCCACTTATAATAAAGGTTAAAATGTCCTGCACTTATAAGTGACTTATGACGTATGAATACTTTTCAGTGATATCTTTTTAGTAGATATGAACCTTGTTGTCATTTTCGATGACTAGGATACTAAATCAAAACTGATACACCACTTTCTTGGCCGACCGTACATGCCAGGTTCGAACCCACACCCACATGGTTGAAAAGCGGGTCCATAACCAATGCGCGAGTATTAAGTATTGAAGTGAAGTGCACAAGAAGTGAAGCCGGTCGAAAAATATTTTTTCTTAAATATTTTTTTCAATTTTTTTTTCAGTTTTGGCGCAATGGTAGGGACAGGCGCTGGTCTCGCGTTCCCCCCCACAGTGTACATAGTAACTTCATATTTCGTCCGTCTCCGAGGCTTAGCGAATGGTATCTGCATGTCTGGGAGCGCGTTCGGCAGTATCATACTGCCCCCAGTCCTGAGGTATTTACTTGAAGAGTATGGTTACAAGTGAGTACGGCATTTTTTTTTCTTTTTCTTTAGAAATGCTGTCTTAAAAAATATAAAATTTATATTTTCGGTGGTTTCAAAGGGCTGTCAGACCTCGCCCCACTTTTTCGGAAGTTGTCAATTTTTAAATTTAAATTTTGTGATTTTTTTACATGTTATTATAGCACATGTTAACTTATTAAACAACAACTTAACCAACAAATAATAAAACAGTATTTTTTTTTAATAAAACGGTTTTGTCATCAAAACTAAAGCTGTGTACCAAATATCAAATCAATCTGTCTACAGGAAGGGGGTGAAATATCGATTACTAAATTTGAACCAAATAATATACAGGTCAAGCTAAGTAAAACCGTTTGAAAACAACTTACCCGGGCGGGACTCAAACCCGCGATCTCTGGCGAACCGTGCCATCGCTTTATCAACTAAGCCATGTCCCGTCATTATTCAACTACTACACGCAGAGGGAGAGACGTTGCTGCTAATCTGCCTCAAGACCATAATACACAGTGCGAAATGCTTTTTTTTGTTTTTTTTTACTAAAACATTTTTTTTTAATTTTTCAGAGGTGCAGTTCTAGTGCTAGGCGGTATAATGCTCAACGTGTGGGCAGCGGCGCTACTCTTCCAACCAGTCGAAGAGCACATGGTGCGAAAGTATAAGGAGCCAGAGGAGGACGAGGAAGGCCCTCAGGTGAGTTGTGGCGAGTGTGATGACAGTTGTGGCGAGTGTGATGACAGTTGTGGCGAGTGTGGCGATGTTGATGACGGTTGTGGTGAAGTTGATGTCAGTTGTGGTGAAGTTGATGAGGTTGTTGACAACTAGGTGTCATTGATGAGGTTAGTATTAGTGATTTTTTGAAATATACCATAAGTTTATGTACTTTTATTATTAGGATTTTTTACTCATCAATGTCGCCAATATTTGTAAAGTACATTGAACAGCACGTCAGCGGCCATTGATTTATTAAAACTTGTACTTTTTACTAAGGTGTTCTTATGTAATTCAGCAGATTACAATAGCAGACTAAAATATATAGCATAAGCAGCCTGCTATTTTGTGAACGACTACAATTATTATTTTGCAAAGAATCTTTTACATAATTTTTTACATAATTTATTTGTAATTGCCCATTTATTTTTTTATCTTTATGTGTTAAATATAAAGTAACTACAATATCTCATACCTCTTTTATATTATTACACAGCGTTCCGCTAAAACGCCGAAAAGGAACGCGGACTGCGAGTATTAATCAAACAGTTATAATAACTAGTACTCCAATCAGTTTGTTTTAAAATAAATTTTAGCTTTTTCCACTTCTCCATATAAAGTTTTACTATGTCAAGTTTCACACACCGTGCGCACAAAATTCTTAAAAAGGGGGCCATAGTTTTCGCTTCACGTATTAATATGTATAGATAATGCTATATTATAGCATAACAAAATATTCCGCTAATAAAAAATAGCATTTCGTTATAACGCGTTTTTATTTTATAGCCGTTTAAAATACTGCATTCCCGTCGAGGCAAGGTGTATTAACTTTACCATAACGTGCCGTTCACTGTACCAATAACCACATTTCGTAATTTCACCACAACTGCATTTTAAGATTTGGTTTTTTTTCAATATTTATTTCATCCATATTTTGAAGCAATATGGCGTTTTTATGGAGAGAAAAGTTGGAAAGGGTATGTTTTATCTTTTAGACAGAGCGAACAGGCGAACAGCATAGCCACAGTATAATAAACATACAGTATGGTAACTACGTACAAATGCTCGAAAACGGCACACTCACACAAGCATGCGCAACGACGCGTCCTTGATATTGCGAGTACCGCGACGTTCACTTAGGAGTCTCGTCGTTACGCAATATTACGCATGTTTGTGTGAGTGTGCCGTTTTCGAGCGTTTGTACGTAGTTACCATACTGTATGATTGTTATACTGTGGCATAGCGAAGAATTCTAAAATTTATAAATGTAATTAATGAGATACATTGGAACTCAGACATCACTAAGAACTATGGAGCTACGACACTAATTCTACTTAGACAAGACGTTTAAGGCTTTGATAAACGAATTTAGACCAAATAACAGTGACACTAGAGTCCTATTTCTGTATTTCTTCTTTTAACCTTTATGTGAATGTCATAATTTAATTTAATTTTAATAATAAATAAAAATATATTGCCTCGCTGAGCTAGTGTAGCGAGCGCGACCCGCTTGCCCAGCGTGGCTATTATGTGCAAATACTTCCATGAGCGCACAATAGTGGCGCACATTGGGAGAGGCCTATGTTCAGCTGTGGACTAATACAGGCTAAAGATCATGATGATGAAACATATCCATCAAAACAGTGTCGAAGTCGTATTGTCTGAGTAGAAGTTGTCGAAGATCCATTGTTTTGTAGCATAATGTCTGAGATCCATTGCATTTTTCAACTTCAAAAAAAAAAAAAGTTATCAAAACGTGGTAAAACATTCCCTTAACCTTTCCTTTATGGTTTAATTTAACAAACATTACTTGTGTTAAACAACTGACATTGCCGCGGATATGTTTAAAAAAAACTCTGCATACAACATATTTTTTTAATGTATATAGAAATTTTGTAGAATTACTTTGACCAATTGACAATATAAGGAAATTGAAAATTTAACTTTCCATACAATTTTACAACTTAAAACTGTGCGGATTGTATGTGAAGATAAATTTTTAACTTAATTATTTTCAATTAAAATAATAAAAAATAATAATAATAAGAAAATATGAAAAACCTACTGATTCGGAGTGGATTCGATCCCACGATCTTCGACGTACAGTGTCGCTCGGACCGCTTAGCCTATCCTACCAACATCAGTTGAAATTTCAAATCTATTATAAGCCTAGGGCGTGTAGTAATAAGCTAACAGCTATAACATATAAAAAAATTGTTCAAGATTATGGTCAGAATAATCCTTCAAATTTCTACAACCGAAAAAATTTTTTTTTAAAAGATGATCGTTAATTTTTTTGCTTTAAAACCTTTTTTTGAGTATTAACTTTATGATTATGTATGGTTTCATTAATACAGCGTGGAATAAGACTTACTAGCCATATTTTACTTAAAAGAGTCGTGATAGCCTATTGGTGGTGACCGTTGACTGGCAAGTCAGAGGTTTCGGGTTCGAACCCAAGGCGCGCACCTCTGACTTTTCGTAAGTTATGTGCGTTTTATAAATTAATTATCACTCTCCGTGCCTCGGATAGCACGTTAAGCTGTTGGCCCCGGCTGTCAATTGTAGATCTTTGACAGTCGTTACGGGTAGTCAGAAGCCCGAAACTCTGACAACCAGTCTTACGAAGGGGTATCGTATAACCCAGTATCTGGGTTGTGGAGGTCCGATAGGTAGTCGCTCCATGTAAAACACTGGTATTCAACTGCATCCGATAAGACTGGAAGCCGGCCCCAACATAGTTGGGAAAAGGTTAGGCAGATGATATTTTACGAGGTAATAAAATTCTTGAAACTTAACAACTATTCCCAAGGAGCCTCGGTCGAATCTGGAAACCTCTGACTTTTCGTAAATTATTTTCTAAATTTTTTTTATGTTCAGCCCTCGCGTAAAAAAGGAGGCTATGTCCTTCCTCATATTCAAGGCTATATCCTTGCCAAAAGAGTTGTCCTGAACTGGTTTTTTATTCGACCAAAATTCTAACCAGCATACGTGTTAAATATATTTGGATAGAAGCTCTTAAAACTAGTATTTTGACAAAAAAAAATAATTTTATATCCCTCCAATTTTGAGAAAATCACTTTCTATTTATCGTACATTTCTGGAGACTACGAACAAGCCCTTCTAAATATTAAAGTAAATGGAGGGGTATAAAATTATTTTTTCAGTGGTTCCAGGTTACTTATTTTTGGGGCTTTCGGCATCAGGTAGTTTCATGCTGGTTAGAATTTTCTCAGGATAAAAAACCAACGTTCATACAAAAAGCGGACAAGTCCTTCCGGATAAATCGGTTCAGTAGTTTAAGCTATATAAAGTAACAGACAGATAGACAGAGTTACTTTCGCAGTTATAATATTAGTTAGGAATGGATTAGGATTATCAATAAAAAAATATAAGTTACAAAACTCGGTTTGAATCTTATCAAATCCTAATTACAAATATTAAACCATCATCATCTGTATTAATCCACTGCTGAACATAGGCCTCTCCCAATGCGCGCCACTATTGTGCGCTCATTGGAGGTATTTGCCCATAATCGCCACGCTGGGCAAGCGAATGATTGCTGATACACAGATGCTGCTGCTTCTCCGTATCTTTCCCTTTGTCGCTTCTTACGACACCCGCGGGACGAGTAGGGGTGGTACTATTCTTAGGCCGGAAACCACAAGGCAACATAAAACCATACATAATTATAATCGTTAATTAAAAGCGATCTCGCGCCACGATTTTAATTACGCAAAAGTGTTTTTTGAAAATGAAACTGCTCGATAGAGCACGACACAGTGGCATCAGTATAAAGTAAGCGAATTCATTTTATTATGTGTTTCTATGTATATATGTGGGTCATAGTTTCTCAATAGTGGGCTTAGAGTTTATCCGTATCTCAATAGTGGACATTTAGAGTGAAACAGTATCTCAATAGTGGACTTTGAGTGTGAATCAGAATTTTAAAAGTGGGCTTAAAGAGTGAATCCTATCGCAATAGTGGGTTTATGGAGTGAATTAATATCTTAATAGTGGGCTTAGGGTGTATCCGTACCTCAATACTACTAATATTCTATTCTAATGACTCTACTGGGCAAAACTTCCCATAAATTGTTAAATTATCCCTCTAAGCCTATTCTTACTATTGATGTACGGATTTACCGTAAGCCCGCGATTGAGATACTAATTAACTCTCTAAGCCTACTATTGAGATACCGATTCACTCTCTTAGCCCACTGTAAGCGTAGGCTTAGATCAATATCGCAATAGTGGGCTAAGATAGTGAATACGTATCTCAATAGTGGGCTTAGAGAGTGAATTAATATCTCAATAGTGGGCTTAGGATGAATCCGTATCTCAATAGTAGGTTTAGAGAGATAATTAATCAATTTATGGGAAGTTTTTGCCTTATAGAAGATCTTATAAATTATTAAGATATTCTACGAATTATGAAGTTCTTCTTTTACCTTAAGTATTTAGTATTCATTTAGTTTTTTTCAAAAACTTATCTAATTAAAATAAAATAATAAAAAATCTTTTGAAAATTTCTAACTTTAATTTTCGCATAATATGCATAAATACTTTATAAAAATGTTAATGTATTTTATTTTGTATTTGTATTTGTTATGTATATTTGTAATGTACTGTCTAAATTATTATTGTTTTTTTTTCTATAAAAATTTTATAATTATATTTCGAGTAATTTTTGATCACATGTGGGAGTAAGTTCTTTTTTCATCTTATGGGGCTTAAAACTTTGAGAAGCTATGACCTTTAGTTTTGTTAGTAGCATTTTATTTGTCCGTCTGTATGTTAGTGGCTTAGTTGTTAGATAAACTAACAAGTACTTAAAGGATGTTATGGATAAATAGCTATACCTCTCGTGACTCTACCCAACAAACTAACCAACACTTATACAGGGTTATTTGTAAAATACCAGCATCCTTAAAAGGGGTCATTAAACTCATCATTATGAACAACTTTCACTATGGGACCAATTCTGAAATTGCAAAAAAAAAAATTAGCTGTTCCATACATTTTGTTGAGTCATGTGAACATAAATGTAAGGAACAGCTGATTTTTTTTTGCGATTTCAGGGTTGGTCCCATAGTAAAAGTTGTTCATTATGATGAGTTTAATGACCCCTTTTAAGGATGCTGGTGTTTTACAAATAACCCTGTATATTACTAGCTGCCCAGCGCGACTTTGTACGCGTGATTATCCTATCTCTACGCCTATCCTACTCTACACTACTACACCTTTTTTATTGTGGCCGGGGGAGGAAAAAATGTTCCTACCGCATACCGTACGTTATGTAAAGTACGGTTATGTGGGGTTAGCACCCATTAAAATTATCTCCCCCTGCGTGTTCCTCGCACTGTATCGGACGGGGCCAGGTACTGCTCCAACAGCACCGCCCAGTGCCTGTCAGTAGGCCCGCTCAAATTTGCGCTCAGGGAGGCGATGTCATTGCGCACAGGCGGCTTAGCCAAGTTGACTATCTACATGCGCTTATGCTATAAAAACCGAAAGAAATGTATAGGATGACATTACCATACCATCATTATGTCACGTAGTCAAAACAAACTAATAGAATCTAATCCTATACATTTCTTTCGTTTTCTATTCGTTAGCGATTGTAGATAGTCAACTTGGCTAAGCCCCTAGATTCCTGGACATCGCCAAATACGCCCTTTGGCCTTCACCCCTACATACATAGTACCCTACCCTACCCCTACCTTACCCTACCCTAGGGGTATAATTCCATCGTTTTTAATATTTATTCTGCAATTGGGGAAGGAGACAAATCAAAAACCTTGAAAATCGTTCCAGCTGCTGCTGGATATAGGCCTCTTCTTCTTTTGTGTGCTCATTAGGTGTTTGTCCTTAATCGCCACGCTGGGCAAGCGGGTTAGCGATCGCAGTAGTAGATGGTTGCTATTACACAGTAGGCTGCTGCCCATCCTCCAGAATTTTCCCATTGTCGCTTCTTACGACACCCGCGGGACGAGTAGGGGTGGTTCTATTCTTAGACCGGACACCACAGCGATCAGCTGACGAATTTGTTTGGGAAGTCTAATTTTTTTACGAATTTCGGAAATTTTATAAAAAAAATGTTATGGGTTGAGTCACCTCTGAGGTTAAGCGTTTATTCTATTGCATTCTGTGCAAACCACCGTAATTCAACATAAACACGTAAATATCCTAGTACAAGATTGCAAACCGCGCAAGGATAGTTACCGTGTGATGTAGTATATCTGTGTCATTTTCACATCCTAAAAAGAAAAGAGACAGGTTTTCATTAGTGATCATCGCCTATCAGCTTAAGCTTTCTTTTCTAGCGAAAAAGGAAATCTGGGCGATGTTTTCCAAAAAAAGCATTTTTTGTTATTAGTGTGATAAATCAGCCCACAATACTACACCCCAATCAATAAAAAAACTTAAATTTTTCAATTAAATATCGATTTTATTTCTTAATGAAAAAACGCGCGAAAAAAAACATAATTATGTAGTTAGCGAGAGCCTTCGCACTCACGCCCACAATACTACACCCCAATCAATAAAAAAACTATTTTTTTTCAATTAACAGCTATAACGCCATGGGGGACACATGGTGTCCGACAAACAATAGAATTTGCATTGTGTCTGCAGTCTGGCAGTCAAAGTGTTAAATATCAATTTTATTTCTTAATGCAAAAACGCGCGAGCATTGATCTCATACTTCAATCATATGTAGTTAGCGAGAGCCTTCGCACTCACATTACGTGGTCACGCGTTCATAATTGCGCACACCACTATTTTTTAAACGGTTTTACTTAGCTTGACCTGTTTATTATTTGGTTCAAATTTAGTAATCGATATTTCACCCCCTTCCTGTTGACAGCTAGATCTGATATTTGGTACACAGCTTTAGTTTCGATGACAAAACCGTTTTACGTAAAAAAAAAATACTTATATTATTTTAACACACAGTGTACTTAGTATCGTGGGCTCTTTCATCTCCTTTTAAAAGCTAGTCATAGAATACGTCACTATAATGATAGAATGCACAAACACCCAGACTGATATTTTTGTAGATGTTAAGTTTTACAAAAGCTATATGAGAACGAATTCTTGGGGGTAACTTTTGGGGTAGTTAAGGTTAACTATTTAAGACTAAAGCAACTGATTGCCCAAGGCTTAAGCCATATAGAACGGCCTGATGCTAACGTGATTCTGGTGCTACCTGCCTCTGGCGCGACCGTGGCTCTGCCGCTACCATGGTTCGGCTTTACCGTGGCTCTGCCGCTACCATGGTTCGGCTTTACCGTGGCTCTACCGCTACCATGGTTCGGCTTTACCGTGGCTCTACCGCTACCATGGTTCGGCTTTACCGTGGCTCTGCCGCTACCATGGTTCGGCTGTACCGTGGCTCTGCCGCTACCATGGTTCGGCTTTACCGTGGCTCTGCCGCTACCATAGTTCGGGTTAACCGTGGCTCTGCTGCTACCATGGTTCGGCTTTACCGTGGCTCTGCCGCTACCATAGTTCGGGTTAACCGTTGCTCTGCCGCTACCATGGTTCGGCTTTACCGTGGCTCTGCCGCTACCATGGTTCGGCTGTACCGTGGCTCTGCCGCTACCATGGTTCGGCTTTACCGTGGCTCTGCCGCTACCATGGTTCGGCTGTACCGTGGCTCTGCCGCTACCATGGTTCGGCTTTACCGTGGCTCTGCCGCTACCATAGCTCGGGTTAACCGTGGCTCTGCAGCTACCATGGTTCGGCTTTACCGTGGCTCTGCCGCTACCATAGTTCGGGTTAACCGTTGCTCTGCCGCTACCATGGTTCGGCTTTACCGTGGCTCTGCCGCTACCATAGCTCGGGTTAACCGTGGCTCTGCAGCTACCATGGTTCGGCTTTACCGTGGCTCTGCCGCTACCATAGTTCGGGTTAACCGTTGCTCTGCCGCTACCATGGTTCGGCTTTACCGTGGCTCTGCCGCTACCATGGTTCGGCTGTACCGTGGCTCTGCCGCTACCATGGTTCGGCTTTACCGTGGCTCTGCCGCTACCATAGCTCGGGTTAACCGTGGCTCTGTCGCTACCATGGTTCGGCTTTACCGTGGCTCTGCCGCTACCATAGTTCGGGTTAACCGTGGCTCTGCTGCTACCATGGTTCGGCTTTACCGTGGTTCTGGCGCTTTTATAGCTATGGCGCTACCGTAGCTCTGGCGTTGATGTGGGGAGCGTCTTGCTGTTCCATTCAAATTCCGTAACAAATATGTTGGAAATAAGGCGCTTCATGACGCGTCATTTCGGTGCCGTTTTAGATTGCGCTATTTTACGTGCCACGTCTGCGCCAGATGTGTGGTTTGCGGCTAAACTAATAGGGCTTCTGTTCTTTCATTTGCGCTTTGCTTTAAATTCACTAACATTTTCATAAATTCAGAAATAATCACTTTCTTTATGACATACACAGTATCATTTTAGCCTTCAACGTACATGCAGTGATACAAAAAGCAACTATTTATTTTATAACGAATAAATATTAGGTTTTTCAATAATTATAAAATAGTCGACAATCCTCGACAAAGAGTTGTTATTAATATATTATGTAATAAATTATACGCTATTCAATAACGTTTAAAATTTTTACTGTCTATAACTATTCGATACTGGTCTAAAAACAGCTGTAATAAAAAAAATCGTATTATAATCATGTTAATTAATAATATTTCATATTTGTTACTATTTGCAAATAGTCGTCAATACTCAAAAAAGCGGTATATTTAAAATATCTTATAAATATCACATTATTTTATAACGTTTCTTATCTGTTATGGCCTAAAGTAGTCGACAACGCCCGAAAAAGCGTATTAATTATTAATTAATTAAATAAAAAAATCCCGTTATTTAATAACGTTTTTCCTAAAAACTGTTATATTTTAAATATAACGATGGAATATCACGTTATTCAAATCTGTCAGTAATACTTGAAGTTAGCCGACATTAAAAAATTGCATTGTGTCTGTGGCGTGGCAGTCAAAGTGTTAAAGTTAGACGCAAAACCGGAAAGAACTTGTTCATATTTTCTTTTTCCCTTGCCTCTCCTGTTTCTTCGCCAATTCAATATGTCTCCATTCTCAGATGTTTCTAAACCACGACTTTCTTTCTTCAACCGTTCCTCTCACCCTCAATTTTCCCATCTTAATGATCTAAAGGAGAATTTAAGCCTAGGATACTCCGCTATCTCGCCCGCTCGCACATTGAAGATATCAAATCAATGAATATCTTTATAAAAAATCGAAAGAAACCAATTGAAGGAGAACAACATTACCAAGTTTCAACAAAAATTTCAGCTTGATCGAAACATGTTTTCAAATAAAAAAATGGCTTTAAATTTTATACCTTCAATCAACTTCAATGTTCGAGCGAGATAGCAGATTAGCGCGAAGAGGCGTCTTAATTCTTAATAAATATAATCGTCAAAGCTACCATTTAATAGAAGAAAATATTGTTTAGCTCAAATAAAGATTTGATTTTGAAAATTGTTTGAATATTTTTGCCTGATAAATGTAATCTTACATACCATATAGCTTAATAGTGGAGCTTTCTATTAGATAAAGAGTTTTTAGAATCGGTTTAGTAGTTTCAGAGATATATGTAGGGGACATACAATCAGATAAATTATATTATTTTATAGTTATTAGTGATGTACGTTGAATAAAGCTAAATTGGATTCATACGTGCTTTTCATACATTATCGTATATTTGTTTCATTTTCAAAAAATGCGCTATTTTATAAAATAACTGTTGTCGTAATAACGCTAAAAATAACGTTTAATAACTGGTTAATAACGAAAGTGATTATATTGTTTTTTTTTTTAAAGTGAATAATGTTGTCAGATTTCAAAATTGATGTTTTAAAAATAAATTAACGTTTTATTTAAAGATAATAAATGCATGATTTGTGTTTTTGTTAGATTGTAATTACAAAATTGCTTTTTTTAAAATTTTTTTTTTTAGTTTGACTCCAGTATTCTTATTTTAATTGATGGTTCTATAAAATGACTTATTTGAATGACTTTAATTATAATAAAATTGTACAGTAGCCTCTGATATATCTTTTAACCGACTTCCAAAAAAAAGTTAGTTGTAAATTTATTGAGTTTTTTTTAAGACTGTGTTGTGTTGGTTTCCAGAATCAAGAAGTTCTAATAAGTCATTCTATGCAAGAATTTAAAGTAGACAAAAAAATTTGGAAAATCGACCCACAATTGAAGGAGTAATCGCGTAACAAACACAAAAAAAAACAGACAGTCGAATTGAGAACCTCTTCCTTTTTTGAAGTCGATTAAAAATAGTAAAAATGTTAATCTAAATAACTTCTTTAGTAAACACTGACTAATTTAATAATCTATGAATTAAACTGTATTTAATTAGTTAAATTTATTGACATCAATATTATCAATTACAATATTTTTCAGGACGACATTCTTTTCGAAGAAGAAGAACCCTCAGAGTCCTTCCACATGACGGTACCAGAAAAAATAGAAAACGGACACCCACCGGAAAAGAAAGTGTCACAAACAAACATACAAACTATGACGTCATCACAGCAGTTACGTCACAACCCGTCCAAAAGAAAACTGTCTTATACCCGTCCTATCCCAAAATCGACCTACAGTTCGAACTCCATAAACGACGGCGTTTTAAAAAAATTAGGTTCGCAAGAAGGGTTCGGTAGGAAATTGAGTGCCTCTACATCCGGACCTAAGAGAAACTTCTCAACTTCCAGTTTTGCGCATGTCTCTACGCCATTCCACGGCTCTACCCTCTCCGCTTTTGAACAACCCAACGAATTTGCGTCCCAATTTTCTTTAAGATCCGTCACGGATAGCGTCGCGGAAGTAGCTTACTGCTGCTTCTGCTGCAAGAAAAAACCTTCGAAAAAGGATGAGAAAAATAAATTTTTCGATCTAAGCCTCTTAAGAGATCCTACTTATTTAGTTATACTCCTTTCAAGTAGTACCGTAGCGATATCCTGCACAAATTTCATTATTCTACTACCCTCTCACGCACAAAATATAGGCTTCGATAAAGCTAGAGGAGCTTACTTACTCAGTACGGTTTCGGCTCTCGACCTAGTAGGACGTATCGGCGGCTCCGCGCTCTGCGATTTGAATTTAATACCTAAAACTTTCTATTTCGTTGGCGGTTTACTATTTTCTGGAATAACGTTAGCTATTATACCGTTTTTGGAAACGTATGTTGCTATTAGCGTTTTTTGCGCGCTATTTGGACTCGCTTCGGGTGTTAATAACAGTGTTACCACTTTAGTAATGGCTGAAATTCTTGGCGTTGAGAGGTTAATGTCTACTTATGGCATAAGTCTTTTTGTCAATGGTATTTTGCAATTGATAGGGCCTCCGATCTGTGGTCTATGGTTTGAGAGAGATAAAAATTTTATGAAAATGTTCTTAACTTTCGGTTTGATATTTATTTGTGGTGCTTCGTTGTGGCTGTTTATGCCGTTAATTAATAGGCGAAAGAAAAAACAGGCGGAAAGGGAAGCGGCGAAGAATTCTAAAGTCAAATGTCATTGTTAAACCTTTGGGCACAGATTAAATATCCTACAGGTTAGGCAATCGTGCGGTGTGGGGCGGAAAAGGGTGCGTATGAGTTGCGACGTTGATAGGGCGCACCTGACTCAGCATATGATTACTGTTACTGTTAGCCCATATCATCTACTGCTGGGCAAAGGCCTCTCTCAGCATATGATTAGGGTACGGTTATTCGGGAGCGCCTTAAACGCATCACACTGCACCGCACCGCGCGATTTCTCTGTTGATGATCAGAATGTATGATCTGGGGATATAAAAATAAAATTATATTTGTCTCACTATTGGGCAAAGACAAATTGATACTTATATTAGGGGCGTGCCGGCGATACATTTTCCGAAGTCCTTCATACAAATGTAGTATAAAACTATTACGTAATACGTTGTTTTAAATTTAATATTTATATATAAATATTTAATAAGAAATTTGAAAAAACAACTGATACGGATAGGATTCGAACCCACGATCTTCGGCGTTCCGTGCCGACGCTCTAACCGCTGAGCCACCGTATCCCATCAGAATCAGTCGAAATTTCAAATCCCTTTATACGCCTAGGGCGTGTGGTAATATCTATCGGAATACATTACGTATCCGACTCAGTGTTCCAAACTTTGCAGTTTTTAGAAGGCACCGATGCGATATTACCAATTGTCTTAATATTTTTGTGAAATTTTTACATGTTTTAGCACATGTTAGCTTATTAAATGTAAATATTTAATAAGAAATTTGAAAAAACAACTGATACGGATGGGATCCGAACCCACGATCTTCGGCGTTCCGTGCCGACGCTCTAACCGCTGAGCCACCGTATCCCATCAGAATCAGTCGAAATTTCAAATCCCTTTATACGCCTTAAATTTTTTTTCAGATTTCTTATCAAATATTTATATTTAATAAGCTAACATGTGCTAAAACATGTAAAAATTTCACAAAAATATTAATATTTTTAGTTATTTATGCAACTTTCGCCTCGTGTGATAATAGTATCACATGAGTGTTTTAATAGCTAATTATCAACAGTTGCATACAAGACTTTATCTACACCCATAATATGAATCCTCTATAAAAGATTCTAAAACAGCCTACTGCTAACATTAAAACTGTCAGTCCTAGTAACCTAATATCATCTATTACTGATTACATTACTGATTAAATACAAATAAACTAAGTATTAATGAAACAATTGCTTATTATAGTAGTAATTAACATTTTGTATAGTCCAATTATTAAAATTCACTTGAATATAATAATTACTATTACAATAAATAATTCTTTCATTGACAAAAATATCGAAGAAAAATGGCGGGGATTCAAATTGATTCGAATAATCTACTTTTTTTTTTTACGACGCGCGGCGTTCTGGTAGTGAATGACAATGTTCTGTTTTTGAAATTCATACAGATACCACGCACCGAGCAGTAAGAATGTGGCTGTCTGCTGAAACCCTTTGCTCAAAATTGATTTTAAAAAAAACAAAGGAGTGTAATAATGGAATTCAGTACAACATTATATCACCCGTTTGGGTGCTATTATGGATATTCGGTATTTTTTATTAAACTTTTTGATTGGAAGTCAAATATACTAAATATTTCCTAGCTACTAAATATACTAGCTGTTCCCCGCGATTTTGTCCGCGTTAAATTAAATTTTCCCGTAAACACGTTTATAAAGCAGCCAGATTGCCTGTTTTTTTTTCTTACTTGAATCACAGATATCGTTATTTTTTTCCTGAAAACTTAACTTTTTTTTTAGAATAAAAAATAGCCTATAGCACTCAGGGATAAAGTAGCTTCCTATTGGTGAAAGAATTTTTAGGATCGGATCGGTAGTTCCAGAGATTACCCCTAACATACATACATTATCACATACATACAAACTTTACCTCTTTATAATATTAGTATTATATAAATAATTAATTTCCTCATCAATAATGTTGGCAATAAGCTAACTGCTTCCGAATCTTTTATAGAGGATTTAAAGCATGGGAGTAGATAAATAAATATACTTATATGAAAAAAAAATTGCAACTTTTCCAAGCCATCTTTAAAAGTCGTTTCATTACAAGTATTAAAAAATGTATTTTCTCGGTAAGAGCATTCTAAAGTTAATCCAATGAGCTTTTTTTGTAAAAAAATAAACATGCATGGTCTGTGGTGGTAAGGATAAAGCCTTCCCACTTGACATTTCGACTAGGTGCCACATATAAAATTAAATTAAATTATTGACACAGTATTGGCCAGTTCAATTTTATTGCAATAATTCTAGCAATATTTTTCATTATTATTATTAAGATTATTAGGTTAAATTATTATCATTATATTTTTCATCATACTTGCTGCAATGCTTGCTTCGTAAACTATTACGTGTAGGAAAAGCGGGCGGTAATGTGCTGTACAAACCAGCAATTTTAATATTTTTTTACGTATATTATTGTTTTTTTTTTGGTTATTTCTTAGCAAGTATGATGAAAAACATTGTACGTCACAAGGGCGGTACGACAACTATTAACAGCTCGGGCTTAGAATGTATCTACAATGGTAATTATGTTCTTACCGCCCTTGTAATACAATTTACTATAAATGGCGGTTCTTATGCAAAAACTTTGACGATATTATGAATTTTGCTTTAGTTAAATATACAATATGTTTAAGACTTACATATTATGATATACCAAAAATGCACAAAATTGATTTTTTAATTTGAAATATCTTTGTCTAAGTTGCGGGCCGTAACTGAGACATTACAGGGGTTAAAACCAAAGGGAAATCAACAATTTTGAAATTAAGTATTATTTTAATTTATTAGTAAAATCAATGCAAGGTGATAGATATTTAAGGCGCCTTTTCGCACTAATCTGCTATCTTGCTCGCACATTGAAGATATAAAATTCTTTCAATGAATTTTTATTTTATGCAATTTTATGTTAGAAAACATGTTTCGATCAAGCTGAAATTTTTGCTGAAACTTTGTAATGTGGTTCTCCTTCAATTGGTTTAGTTCGATTTGTCATAACTATATTCATTGATTTTATATCTTCAATGTTCGCACATTACCAGATTAGCGAGTAACCGCGCTTTAAAAGGCAGTTGTCGATTGTGATATATTAATAACATCCTCCTAAACGTATTCCGGTCACAGCGGCCAATCTCAAGACTGCAGCTGCGCAGGAGTTTTTAGTTTTTATATTTATCATTTCTACAAAAATAATTTATACAATTACTTTTTGGCGACTAAAAAACCACTGAGGTTTAAACCTGGACTAATATGATTTACTTAATTTTACATAAATGGTGTTCCTACAATATATAGTGCTCAAGTGTGTGCGCAAACTCAGTAAATTATATGCCGATAGATAATTGTAAAGAAATGAAATGTCTTATTTTAATATTATACTAGATGGCGCCCGCGACTTGGTGCGGGCTTTTTTGCTTATAACATGGTTAACTGCTGTGTTAAATTTTGCAAAAATGTCTAGAAAACATAATTTAAAAAATGATATTTTAACATTTCAATGGGACCTGCTCACGCTCCGCACAAGGTAATGTTGTTGACGTTATCACTCTTTATATTCTTATATACTAGGTGATTATATATCCCAATGTGCGAGTGAGATAGGGGCATTTTTTTTCAAATTTAAAGTATCTAGGTCCACCGGTTTAGGCTGTGCGTAGTCTGCCAGTACCCGCCACAGTACTGCTTTATACGAGTAGGTATAGATAAATTGAGTAATTGGTTGTATTACGCTGAAGACTTGATATTTTTGTGATTATTATTAGTACAATATATTAATGCGCACATTATTAATTACAAATACTTTGGACGTACGTTTGTCAGTTCATGAATTTTTTGACTCTAAATACAAACGTTAATGAATTTTTGACTTCAAATTCAAAAGTTAATGAATTTTTTGACTTCAGATTCAAAAGTTAATTAAATTTTTGACTTTAAATTGAAAAGTTAATGAATTTTTGACTTCAAATTCAAAAGTTAATTAGTTTTTTGACTTCAAATTGAAAAGTTAATGAATTTTTTGACTCCAAATTCAAAAATTTATGAGTTTTTTGACTTCAAATTGAAAAGTTAATGAATTTTTTGACTCCAAATACGAAAGTTAATGTTTTTATTATTCCATATTCAAGTTGGCAGTGACCAAAAACAATACATGAACTATTTGGAGTTATGACAGAAAATGAAGTAATACTTTTACATGTAGATATTATTTTTTACTTTTTTTTTTAAGGCGAAGTCGTCTGAATATTATTTTTTTCTGTTAATAGTTTTAAAAAGAACAAATGTTACCTTTAAGAAACTTTGAGAAAAGATATTTTATTGTAATTTAGTATTTATATGTAATTGGTTTGCATTATTATTTAATTATAATATTAATATTGCCCGCCTCGTTGATCTAGTAGCAAACGCGAGTGCTGAGCATGAGGTCCTAGGTTCGATCCCCGAGTCGGGCAAAGTGTTATTGGGTTTTTCCATTAGGATATTCTCAGTAGCAGCACGGAGTCTGGAATTATGCCTGGTTAATGGCAATAGGTTCGCTCACTATTACATGGGACTTATAACATAGCCGGCGCAACATGAGTATACTGCATACACCTCTGCCTATCCCCTCTGGGAATACAGACGTGTGTCTATGTTATGTTATGTTTAAAATATTAATAGTATTTTATGATTAGACTAATAATTAGGCATTATAACTCCCAAATTAACCGATTTTAATTTAGTTTTTTTATTTGAAAGATGAATTAATTAAGTGATGTTAACAAAAAAAATTGAGGTTTTTTTTTCGAGTTTTTTTTTAATAGTTATATGTTATTAATGTTATTTTTGTATTATTAAGTGTGATGGGTGTCCAAATAATTCTTTCTTTATTTCATATAAAAGTATGTAATTATTGGATAATAACGTTCGTGAGTAATATTTATTTATTAAACATTATTACGGCTTTACTCACGTATTGAATTCGTACAATGCCCGACTAGTTTCGAACTCAAACGGAGTCCGTTTTCAAGAGCGGGTGTAGTTACGCGGCAGCGTCGCGGAACTACACTCTGAGTAAAGCCGTAATAATATTTAATAAAAAAAGGATTTAATTATTATTTAAATTGATTTAAAAAAAAAGTAATTATTTGTGTTAGTAAATTCTTGCCAATATTAAAAAAAAACTATTTTTAGAATTAAATCTATCTTTATATTGTTTTATTATAAACATAATTAAGACTTTAAATTGTTTTAAGATTAATAAAAAAAAAAATTTTAAGTACCTAAATGTCCCTTATTGTATGTCGCCACGCCTCAAAAAAAAAGAAAAAATTACGTGGGCAAGTTTTTTAACCGACTTACGACGAGCAAAAAAGGAGGTTATCAATTCGACTGTTTTAGTTAGGTTGTCTTAGGTTAGCATGAAGAAGGTACTAGGTAGTATTTTTTAGTATTAATTTTATAATTTTTATTGAAATACCAAAAATATAATTATGCGTCGATATTTATAGCGTACTTACAGCTTCTTAAAATATTTCGAGAAATTAAAAAAAAATCTATTACAGTTTTAGTCTGTGACTTATATCGCTCAAACATTATTTTTTAATATTTTTTTTTATGAATCTAAGTACAGTCGTGAGCGCAACTTTTTTCTTTTTTTTTTTTCTTTCGTCGTTCGTTCTCGTCTCTGCATCACCCAAAGGTTGACTGGTAGAAAATGTCTGCGGCATTAAGGGTAGAAAATGTCCGCCTCTATACATTTTGTGTGCATTAAGTATAAATAAATATATAAATTTAGTTAAGAATGTTATGTTATAAGGTCTAACTTTATTAATGCGAAATATTTTAGGAGGTAGACCTTTAAAATGCTTTGTAACCAAAAAAATATTCAAATTGACAAACTTATGTTCTACAAGACAACTGATGTATTACAAGTGGTTCAGTTTCATGGGTAGGTTGACCTCCTAAAGTGTTCCAAACTATTTATTTTACACATTGTTTGCACACACTTATGCACTATAATATCTCCAGCATTTTTATCTAATCTCCGTTAAGATTGGCCGCTGTGACCGATATTCAGCCAGGAGTATTTCGGCGAATTTAAAAGCGCAAATGTATACATATTTTTACTTTCGACTGTACTTATGTTACGTATGTTTTTTTTTAGGTTTCCTAATATCCTAGATAATATATCTAACCACTAAAACTTTTTAAATAATTCTTAACTTAAATTTTATGAAAAATAGTTTTAACAAATTACCAAACTTATTATAATTATTAACCGTTAACTTTGTAATTAAGTAGCCAATATTAGTTAATAAGTAAATAAATGTATTTTTAAAAATAAATTATGTATTTTTTGTAATGTCAGTTTTTAATTTAGTCCTCTTTTAACCTCCGAAGACACCTCTTTTTATGTTATAAGTTAAATGTGTGTATCTGTGTGTCGTAGCTAGTAAACGGATGAACCGATTTTGATTTAGTTTTTTTAAGTTCCGTAGTAAAACAACGTCCGTCTGTCTGTCTGTCACAGCAATATTACTCGCAGACTTCTTCTTCTTCTTCTTCAGAAGAAGTGGTCCTCCCATGTTAATTGTTGTACATAAAGTAAAGTGGGGATGACATTTTTCGAAGATATTATAAACCATAAAGGGTATCATTTAAAAGGACTTGCTTTAAAGGGCAAAGAAAATATTTTTTAAATATTTGAAAATGTGTAAAAAAAGAATTAATTACGTATTACAATGTCACACTTCTTATCGTTTCGATAGCAAACAATTTTTTATTTTTATTATACTGAACCCTATGTGCGCGAGTCTAACTCGTACTTACCCTTTTATTTGACAAGTGATTTGATCGAGATTGTTCATAGCTAAAATTAAAATAGTTTCTGAGGCTTTTTAAATTTTTAATTTATACTTTTTTTTACGTTTTTTGAGTCATGAAAGTCGTCAACATAATATTTTAGTTGCTGCAAATACTCCTCTGACATGAGGATCAGGGAGATCATCTCTTTAAAAAATCTCTTAAAAAACTGCTTCCACTACTACGATAAACATTTTTTTTTGTAGAGGTGAATGCGCCTTATGCATATCGTTCCGCTTGGGGTATGCGAGATAGTTGTGTCGCGCCTAGGAATGGTAGGCCTAATCGACTAAAACTCGGGAGTCTCCTTCACGGTACGCCAGGGTACACGGCGCGCCGTGACCGCCTCGAGAACCATGTGCAATGGACGCCAGACGATCCCATATCGAACTCTAGGTCTTCTTTGCGACGCGACGACAGCAAAATAATTGAACCATTTTACTTTCAGTTGGAACCTTTTCTCGAAGAGGATGGAAGAGGAGTGGAAGACTCCGACTGTCCCAAAATTTTCACCCCCGAAGACCAAACTCAAGACAAACACCCCAACGACTCACCCCCGATCCTCAAAAACGAATCCAATGCCAACCTTGACGAAAACCCGAAGGACTTCGCTCGCTCAGTTAGTGCTGTCCAAGTTACTTCAAAAGATGTCGATAGAAACAGGAAACCGACCCCAGTGTCCTCCCGCCACGGTTTGCCAAACATTTCAAGTAAAAATCACATGCCTAGCAACCTTTCTTTGTTAGATTCCGTTCCTGAAGGCAAAAGTTCTCGTGTGAACTCGCAAGAAGCGTTCGGGAAGAAGTTGGGAGTCCCGAAAACTCCAAAAAGGAGTCCTTCAGCATCATCTTTTCAGTACATGTCGACGCCATTTCATGGGTCTACTTTATCAGCGTTTGAGAAGCCCAGCGAATTCGCTTCTCAATTCAGTTTGAAGTCCGTCTCAAAAAGTTTACATCCAATCTACGCCTGTGGTTGCATAAAGCGGTCCAAAAAACACGAGACCAAGGAGGAAGAAGTCAAGAAGGAGCCAAGCAAATATTTTGATATACAACTCTTAAAAGATCCCATTTATTTAGTCATTCTCATTTCAAATTGCACATGTGCGATCTCTTATACAAACTTCATTATTTTAGTACCTTCGTACGCTAAAGAATGTGGTTTCGATAAATCTCTAGGTGCGTACTTATTATCGATAATATCCGCGTTAGATTTAATCGGTAGAATCGGGGGGTCAGCTCTATCGGATGTTGTGGTGACACCAAAGCGGTACTTTTTTATATTTGGTTTGTTATTATCCGGTATAAGTCTCGCTTTGATACCGTTGGTGTCAAGCTATTCTGCGATTAGCGCTTTTTGTTCGATTTTTGGTATCGCTTCCGGTATTAATGTTGGTGTCACCGCTCTAGTTATGACAGAAATGTTGGGGACAGAAAGATTAATGTCATCGTATGGTATTAGTCTGTTTGTAAATGGTATTTTACAATTAATAGGACCCCCTATATGTGGGCTTTGGTTCGAAAATACTAAATCGTATAAGTCTTTGTTTGTAACTTTGGGTTTCATTTTAATATTTGGTGCCGCTTTGTGGGGTTTCGTACCTTTTATACATAGGAGAAGAAAAATGGCGCAAAAAAGGAAGCAGGGGGTTGTATTTAAGGCGTAATACTTAGTAAGGTAGTTTTTTTTATATTTTTTGGTGAAGTTTGGATTAATACATGAAGATTTTTTTAAGAAAGTGCACTTAGAGATGTATTATTATGTGATCGTGGGGATCACATAGGCCATCACTGTTCATAATTATCCTTATATGAGGTCTTACTTTATTATTGCAAAATGTTTTATAGGAAGTGTGTGATAAAGGTTGCTAATGTAAAACAAAAAAAAATTGTGTATCATAATAGAAGTAAACACAAAAACGATTTCAGATTTTAATTTATTAATTAAAAAATTATCGGCGCATCAATTAAAACCGGCTGGACCGATTTTAATGGAATTTCTTGTGTGGCTGAATGGTTTATTCTTACAGATCTAGTAGTTGGCGCTGTGGTTAAATTAGAACTATGGTGGCGAAGTCACGTGAGAGTCAGCTCCTTACTTTACATTCATGAAGTAAGACTGACTTCGGGTTTTTTGTATTTCAATGTTATCGACGTATTTTTTTTAAAGATTTCACTATAAGTTAATAACTGAGTAGTCATAAACCTATGACCACGGGGCCTGATGCCTGAAATTAAAGTATTATGCACACGGAAGCAACAAATATTTAAATTTACTGTGATTTAAAAAAAAAAATCTTTATTTCTTTTTTTTTCGGTACCAAAGTGTCTTAGTGGCCTACAAATCAACTTTTTAAAATAATTTGATCGGCCACTAAGATGCAATTAAAATATTTTGAATTAATCAAATTAGACCTTATAAATATTTAAAAAAACCTATTTATTAAAGTTTGATCAAAATTGTTGAATTAAAAAAAATAATTCATACTTCACCTAAAAATATTAAATAAAACATGAGAAATGGCAAATGTCACCAATTACAAATAGGCAATAATTTAGGCATTTTACGAAACGCGTAGAATCACTAAGTTTAATTTACATTGCCACGGATTGGGATAAAAGTTAGAGCATAATGAACTACAAGATGTAACACCAATCGGTCTCGAGTTCGATCCCAAGGCGCCTCTGACTTTTCGTAAGTTACGTGCGTATTATAAATTAATTATCACTTGCTAAAAGGGTGAGGGAAAACATCGTGAGGAAACCAGCACACCTGGGAGATTTTTCAACGGTGTGTAAGGCCATGTCAGAGGCCTACGGATGGTTTAAACTCTGACACCAGGTTGTTCATCAACCATACGATAAAAAAAGAAGTTTAATTTATGTCGAAGTTATAAGCCCTCGAACTTTTTAGATAATCTCTATCATCTCTGCTTTCCGTGGCAAAGTAAATTATACTTTATTCCGAAGTGGTAAGGTTTAAATGCGCGGTCCAGTGGAATGCTTTTAAAACCGTGCTTTTTAAGAAGTTGAAGAATTTTAAGAGTAGCTCGTCACTTATAAAAAACTAAATTCACGTGTAGTATGTATTAATATTTTTGTGAAATTTTTACATGTTTTAGCACATGTTAGCTTATTAAATATAAATATTTAATAAGAAATTTGAAAAAGCATCCCATCCGTATCAGTTGTTTTTTCAATTATTTTTTTTTCAAATTTCTTATTAAATATTTGTATTTAGTATGTATTAGTCTATCTATTAAAAAAAATTGCATCAAAATCCGTTGCGTAGTTTTAAAGATTTAATCATACATAGGGATATAGGGACAGAGAAAGCGACTTAGTTTTATACTATGTAGTGATGTTATATTAAAATTTTACTCAACTTCTTTGAAAGCATGGTAAAAGTTGATAAGAAATTAGGTAAGGAATCGTTTTTAATCAACATTATGGGAAATACGACTATTTTTATATTGAATAAATACTACAAGTTACTTCCAAATAGATTTAGGAATCTAAACGTCGAAGTTAGCTGAAGAATTGTTTTTTTATCTGTGCTCGAAAGACCATAAATATATAGAGGGAAATTTAAAAAAAAACGGCACTTGGGGACTGTCGCGGTAAAGCTATTGCATAGCATTTTTTATCAACATATTATGCAATTATAATTATTTATTTATTTTTTATTTATGCAGTCAATAGCTTAAAAACTTTATACAAAATCACGTCTTCAAAACTATAAGCAAATAATTAATTTTCGAAATTCGAATGTTTATATTTCTAAATGTTTTGTTTCTTAATGTGTCAACATAAAATATTCCTTATGTGTTATTGAATAAGGTTTTAAACACTTCTGCAATAAAGGGTGTTAGGTTTTCAGCGTTTGCGTACCTATACTATTGTACGCGTTCCCCGCGTACGCCGTTTGTACCTACTTGCCACGCAGCCCCGGCAGATTGCAGAATGTTTTTAAAATCTTCTATGGAAAAAAAAACTCGCAAAAACAACTGACTCACAAAAACAACCGTTACCAGTGATCGTAGGTACTTAAATTTTAACTTCGAAATAATTTTTATTAAGTTTAAAATTAGCATTGCTATTTTTGTGAATTTTTTGCCCTAGGCGTAGAAAAAGATATGAAATTTCGACTGATTCTGATGGGATAAGCTCAGCGGTTAGAGCCGCACGGTACGCCGAAGATCGTGAGTTCGAATCCCATCCGTATCCGTTTGTTTTTTCAAATTTCTTATTAAATAATTGTATTTAGCATTGCTAATCTGAAAGACGATCTTACATCTCAGCATTGATTTTCACATCGTCATGTTAGCAATACTAAACAATGCCAATAATCTGCAAATTTTTGAGAATCGAATGTGTCACTTTGACAGTTTTAAACTAAGTTTTTTTTTAATTATTTAAAAAAAAATAACGGCAACTGTTTATGACCATACCAGCAGCTTTCCGTACCATATTATTCCTTGGGGTAATATCGACCACATATCTCATATCATATATATGAATTGAATTCATTGAAAAATATGTAAAAAAGAGATTAACGCGTTCGGTAGCAAATTTACACAATTGATTGGCAAACTATTTATTTTTCGTTTCATTAATTGTTCTTTTGTTAGGCTAAGGTAAGCGTAGTTCCCGAAATACTACTTGGCTATTGAATAAAATTGTGCCCAAATACCAGCGCAGCCCTCCAAAAGCTACTTAGAGTTTGTTTGGGGCAATATTTTACAATCAGAACTGTTTTTCTTTAAGGAAACGTTTTTGAAATACGATGTACTTTACACGAAAGAATGGAATTTTGAAAATGTAATTATTATAACAATTTCAACCTTTTTAAACGTCTTATGTAATTAATATTATAAAATGGTTGGTTGGTTTATACTATAGTTGTGATATAGAATTTGAGGACCTCATATAATGTAGATTTTCTACTAAATAAGTTAAAGTTATTTAGAACTCCGTTGAAACATGCTTAGCACTGTTGCAGTATTTATTAAATATGTATATATTTATATAAAAACTAAAAAAAGTTAAGTTACAAATTGTAATTCTAAAAAAAATGTAACCGGTATTGCAATAAAAATGTACCTCGCAAATTGTAATCGGCATCGGCATTGGAATAAAATTGTAACTCGAATAAAATTGTAACTCGAATATTTTACTCGCCTTGCAATAAAATTGTAGCTGAGTTGAATAATCTATGAATATGTTAATCGTATAATATTGTATATTGTATATAATGTTGTATATTTTGCACTTGAAAACACCAATTGTTACTATTATCACAATTTTATAAACCATTTATAAGACGAGCAATGTATTTGAATTAAAGACAGTTTATATAAATGAGGGATACATCATGGCAACTATATGAAGCGCCACTTTCCTTACCATATTATTTCATGGGGTAATACCGCCCATATATATCATGGCAACTGCTTGTGGAGGCCTTTTTTCGAAGCATATTATTTCACGGGGTAATATCGTCCACATATTTTATGGCAACTGTTTGTGGCACCACTTTCAGTAACATAATATTATTACACGGAGTAATATCGCCACAAATATGTATTATGCACATATATCATGGCAACTGTTTGTGGGGCCACTTTCTTTACCATATTATTTCATGGGGTAATATCGTCCACATATGTCATAGCGACTGTTTGTAGCGCCACTTTCCGTACTTTCTCGGGGTAATATCGCCCATATATTATGGCAACAAATTAGTACCATATGTAGGGGCTAATACCGCCCACATCATCATTTAACAATTTTTATTTTTATTTTATAAGGATCGTAAAAGGGCCGATCGGCCTCGATAGAAATAGATTTGGTTGACAAATACAGTGATATCTCTTTTTATATAAACTATCTTTGCTTCTTATTTTACAGGGAGTCTACAGCGACCATGTATCTTGTATACGAGACCATTTTTGTATCAATATAATTAGGTACGTATATAAAAAAAAAGCAATAAGTAGTTTTTTAAATAATTTTAGTACAAATTATGCATTTGTAATGTACAAGTCATATATATTTATCATTGTATATAAGACGCTAAAAAAAATATATAATATATGTATAGCTGCCATTTTAGAGTGATAAAAAAAGATTTTTTTTCTGTAACAAAGCATCTTAGTGACGTAAAGGTCTACAGTGGCGTGCCCAGTACATAAAAACAGAGCGTAACGACATTTAAAAGTTATATTAAAATTTTAAAAATTACTACATTTTGTATGATTGTCTTCGGAAAAATGTATGGAAGGCACGCTCGGGATGGTCTGCTAAAATATTTTGCATTATTCATGATAGACCTTATATCGTCAATGTACATTATTAGAGCAGTTTATAGGGTTTAAAACAGTTAATTCTGCACTAAAAAGCAAATATCGGGTTATCCTGCGACATTTGAGACGTAATATACCTATCTCTGTCCTTCTACAAAAGTAAAAACGAGACACGTATATTAATTCTCAACTAAAACTGTGAGTTTTCAAATAATTTGCACACTTATACGCGGCATGTTAATTGAACCAAAATGGCGGTCGTCCGCGAAGGTTTTTCGCGATATAGCTTGGCAAAAAAATACGTCTGAGGCGGTGACAGCTGGAACTAAAAATATTTAGTTTGTGAGTACTAAAACAACATAAAAGTGAATCATTTGATAATATTTCATGACATAAAATTCATCATAGAAATATGTACGTACCAAGTAACTTGTAATTTTAAGTTGTAGTATGTGCAGTGCGCTAGTGGCGCCCCCAATTTTTGCAGACTCTTTTTTGCTAAACTATAAATCTTTGAATGCACAGTAAAGGCAGTTCGCGCCGCGACAGGGACAAGCAACCGGAGACCGCGACCGTCACTTGACGTTAGGCAATGTTTAAACGACAGTTCGCGAGCGAGACAGAGACGCGAGAAAATTAACGTCAAGTGTCGGTCGCATCGATGAAGTTATAGGTAAAAATGGAGACCACACTTCGAATACCTACTTGAAGCATAACCTATGTGTCACTATCTCGCTCTCTGTGGCAGATCTCTCTCAGATAGCAATATTACAGTCCACACTAAAAAGAGAGGTCGGTCCACAGAGAGTAAGATAGAGATACGTAGGTATTTGACTCAAGCTGTTGTTCAAAGTGTGGCCTCCATTTGTACCTATAACTTCATGGTCGCGTCCTCCGGTCTTGGTCTTGGTCTCGGTCGCTTGTCTCTGCCGCGGCGCGAAACGCAGCCTTAACACATTTTCAGGTTTCAATCGAATGGCCACGCGTAGCGCACGTATGACCGCCATTTTGGTTCAATTTACGTGCCGCGATCCGTAGGCGTGTTTATGAGAATGAGTATATCACACACTCAGGTTTCAATCGAATGGCCACGCGTAATTATTATTTCCTTCGCGGACGGCCGCCATTTTGGTTCAATTTACGTCCCGCGATCTGTAGTAAGCGTATTTATGAGAATGGTTATATTTGTATAGAGACTAAAATTGATACAAAAATGTGTCTCCATTATTTAGACCTAGGTAATATAGGATTAAGTAATTTCTACAAATTAGACGAGACATTCTTCCTTAAATTGTTAGTTGTAAGTTTATATTAAATCAATTAAAGAGCGCTTACGTGTCAATTGAGTGACAGTGCCATTCAGGAAATAAATAATCAATTTGCCTTACTTGTTCATAATTAGGTAGTTCTTTTATAAATATAATAATATCATTTGTATTGTGTTTTATTATTTTAATTCCTACTTTTCCTTTTTAACACCTGTGGCGACCACCGCCACCTATACGCTGCGACGAACATTACGCAGTTAATCAAGAGACAACTAACGCCATCTAGTACACATCGACGAACAACTCACGACAAGCCTACATCGCGCAAGCAAAGTTACAACAACATCTGAACTAATATACAACATCCCAACTGCCAACGTTGGGCAAGTACCCGCCAGGTAGAACACCCGCCTGATCGGAAAATTCTACCTTTTTCATGGAGGAAAACCGCACCCTGTTCCTCCACATTCCCAAGTAAAAAGAAGGGTGTTATTATTATAAGATTCACGTCTGTCTGTGGCATCGTAGCTTCTAAACGAAAGGACTGAATTTTAATTAGGTTTTTTTTTAATTGATATAGGCACTCGTGATGGTGTATTCCGTTCTATTCTACTGCTCTTGTTCTACTAGTAGAACAAGGCGGAATTCACGTAATTTTTTCTCCGTTCTGTTCTACTGTAGAAGAAGCATAGTAGAACATATTCCGTATTGTTCTACTTCAAAACATCCAATAAGTCACGTGCTGCAGTAGAACAGAACGGAATAAAAAAAAAAAAAAATAAGTGTATTCCGTTCTGTTCTACTGCTCTTGTTCTACTCGTAGAACAGAACGGAAAAAAACTGCAGAAATTCCGCCTTGTTCTACTAGTAGAACAGAACGGAATACGTGTTCCGTTCTGTTCTACTAATAGAACAAGACGGAAAAATAATTGGCTGGATTCCGCCTTGTTCTACTAGTAGAACAGAACGGAATTTAGACGACTTTTTTCCGTTCTGTTCTACTGCTCTAATACCTCATTAGTTAACTGAGGCTATCGCCTCATTACATCCTATTAAATATTTTTCCAATTAAAAATGAACTCAGACAAATACAGAGCCGGATTAAGGTAACAGTGATGAGAGAATCTATCTCCTTTATGATTCTTTTCTCCTAGTACTTCTACAATTTTGTGCTTTTATGAAGGAACCCAATTTAGTTGTAAAATTTTCTTAGGTGATATCATCAAGGGGTAAAAATTTACTAGCTAACCCGTGCCCACTTCGTTGGGCAGTAATTTAAAAATTTTCCTAATCTACCCCTACCCTAACCTACACTCCTACCCTACCCTACACTACCCCTACCCTACTATACCGCTACCCTACCCTACTCCCCTTTTTCTCACCTTTTGAACCTTTTTGCCATATAAATAATTTCCGTAATTTAGGGGTGGACTACCCCTAACATTTAAGGGGATGAAAAATAGATGTTGGCCGATTCTCATAGATACCGGATAAGCACAAAAAATTTCATCAAAATCGGTCAAGCCGTTTCGGAGGAGTATGGCAACGAAAACTGTGACACGAGAATTTTATATATTAGATTTATATTATCGTAAATAACAATAATTTAAAAAAAATATAGTATAAAAACTAAAACCCGACTACTTAAAATCTAAAAACAAGCTTCTTAGATTTGAAATAAAATTCTGTAGTCGGAGGCCACCAAATTACAAAGTATTTACCCTTGGAAGATTATCTAGTACCTATTTACCTATAATACATTAAGGCCTCCGACTACAGAATTTTATTTAAAATCTAAGAAGCTTGTTTTTAGATTTTAAGTAGTCGGGTTTTAGTTTTTATACTATATTTTTTTTCAATGATTTTTAGTGGTAAAGAAACTAATAAAATTCATTTTAATCACAATTTTTTATTTAGAATGTGGTAGTTCTTAAATAGGTAGATTTCTTTAACTGTCAACTTCGGTTCAAACCTTTAGTCAATGTCATGTATTTTTTAAATTAAATTTATTTCAAAGGTGTCGTCCGCGACTTCGAGCTATTAAAACATGGCCTCATATATTTCTTAGAAGTATACATGAAAAGTAGTAAGAAGTACAGCTTGGCAAAAAAGAGTCTGGAAAAATTGGGGGCGCCGCTGTCGCACTTTTCACACTACAATTCAAATTACAAGTTATTAAGTGCTTACATATTTCTATGACGAGTTTTTTGTCATTAATTTTAATCAAATGAATCATTTTTATGTTATTTTAGTACTTACAAACGTAGTTATTTAAGATTTTTATTTTTAGTTCCAGCTGTCACCGCCTCAGACTCTTTTTTGCCAAGCTGTATAAGTACACATGAAACCTTTTTTGTGGGATATCATCATAGATAGAGTACATTTACCTAAAGTTCGAGGAAGTAAGTAACATGGAGTTGATAATACCTGCTCTAAAATCCCGAAATCATAAACATTACAATTAATTCCCGGGAAATAAGAAATTAATTTTACGTATAATTATTTAATAAGAAATTTGAAAAAACAACTGATACGAATCCACGATCTCCGGTGTACCGTGCCGACGCTCTAACCGCTAAGCTACTGTATCCCATCAGAATCAGTCGAAATTTCAAATCTCTTTCTACGCCTTAGGCGTGTGGTAATATCGATCGGAATACATTAATTATCCGACTCAGTGTTCTAAACTTTGCAGTTTTTAGAAGGCACCGATAGATATTACCACACGCCCTAGTAATAGAAAGAGATTTGAAATTTTGACTGATTTTGATGGGATACGGTGGCTCAGCGGTTAGAGCGTCGGCACGGTACGTCGGAGATCGTGGGTTCGAATCCCTTCCGTATCAGTTGTTTTTCAAATTTCTTATTAAATAATTTATTATATTTAATAAGCAAACATGTGTTAAAACATGTAATAAATTCTCCAAAATATTAATTTAACGTTTTAAATACATATGGACTAAATTATTACAATAAAAAGTCTTTATTATGTTTTTAGACATCGGTAACAGATAATGTAATACTTAAGTAGTTCGGTACTAAAACTGTTAAATTAATGAGTTTTATTTTACATACAAAATTAATTCTAATAAAAAATACAGGTCAAAATCCAGTCCATATTAATAAAATCCCGGGATTTAATTGTTATGTTTACGATTCCGGGATTTTTGAGGAGGTATTTTTAACTCTATGTTACTTACTTCCACAAAACCGCAAACCAACGCCATCTAGTTACGAAAAAGAAATCTCAATTTAATTAACATTATTTTAAAATATAATCATAATTTAATAGGCAGTGATGTGTAGAAACTTTAATTTAATTAGTAAATATTTATTGTTATCACGTTTTCACATTGTATGCAGTGTTATAATCACATATATTTATGATAGTCGTAACGGGTAGTTAGAAGCCTGATATTCTAAGAAGTGGTCCAGAATATATAGATAATATATACATATTCTGAATGTGCTCATCAAGACCTTCCATTTGATATCAAACACGATAAATTTACCTTAACTTTATTTTTTTCGAGCTGACTAATTTATTTTTAAAATCCACCTTATTTGATTTTACGAAATTTCATAAATCCTATAACCCGCAGACCATTAAGACGCATCGATAGACACCTTATTTATTGAAATACAACAAATAGTTTAGGAGCTACGAGGGAACAGATGAACAAACTTACATACATACAAACATACATACATACATACATACATAGACTGCTAAAATCATAACCCTCCTTTTTTTTGTAGTCGGGTAAAAATGGACACGATTCACGAAGTTATTATGGAAATTCTGTTTAAAAGTACTAGGATTGCAGGATAATGTAAGAGGTATTCAATGAGCGACTCAATTTACCAATGTGTGCATAAAATAAAAATAATGAAGTCGTTGAGCTCCATGAAAACCAAAATAACATAATAAAAATAGCAAATCTTTTTAGATTTGTTATTATTTTTTATTTGTTATTATATTAGATGGAAAGTATGATATCTGTATTGATATTTCATTATAACATGTGGGTAAAACCGCGACCGGATATGGAAATGGAATACCTATTCGAAAATCTATATATTACGTGAAAAAAATTCTAAGTCTTTTTACCACTTGATCAATTTGCACCCATGAAAATTTTACAACTATTTCGAGTTCCTTTATAAAAGCACAAATTCTTCTTTTTTATGAGCTCCTGGTACCACCGACGCGTCAGGCTTTAAGTTTATGTTAAAAATTTACTTATCTACAAATAAATCCACACTCTTAATGATTCTGTTCTCTTAGTAAGTAACTATAGAAGTACCATGAATGAAGTTGCCTACAGGTAGCGGTCTTTTGGATTAAGTTTATCTTTTTAATCCAAACTAATATTATAAATGCGAAAGTAACTCTGTCTGTCTGTCTGTCTTTGCTTCACGCCTAAACTACTGAACCGATTTGTGTGAAATTTGGTACAGACATAGTTTGGAACTTGAGAAAGGACATAGGATAGCTTTTATTACAAAAAATAAAATTTATTCCGGACATACAGCGCCATCTATTGGTCAAGAGTCGAAGTCACTATTCCACGCGAACGAAGTCGCGGGCAAAAGCTAGTTAGTTTATATAGATAGTTTATTTCTAGGTGTATATATAGTTAGTTGTTATTCTTTAGCTCGACCTTTTATCTATTTCACCATGAATTAGAATGTTGTAAGTAGGTAAAAATGTTGTGCACCTAAATTTATCTTATTCATGATTCTGTTCTCCTAGTACCTACATAAACCATTCTGTGCGTAATCTGTTTGTGTATGTGTAGAACCATACGGAATAAGTGTTCTTAACCAAAAAACAAAGGTACTTGTGTCGAGGGTTTTTAAATTTATTATTAACTAGCTTTTGCCAGCTGCTTCGCTCGAGTTTTATTTGAATTTTTTGATTAGGCGTATCTATAAATAAATATAAGGCATAAAATTATAACATAAATTTATTGTACTTGTATAAAGCGTTAAAAATACATAAGTTATTCAATCTTAGTAAAATCAAACCCCGTCTGCATCTGAAAATTAAATTATTTACATTAATCAATGATTTTTAAACTATTTCAAATCACTGTAAAATATTTAAGGGCCTATACGAAACTATATACCAATCACATAATAAATTATAATAAATAAACCAGCCTATAACTGTCCCACTGCAGGGCAAAGGCTTCTCATACAGAGAAGGATCGAGCATTAATCACCACGCTAGCTCACTGCGTGTTGGCGATTTCAGACTATTAAGTCCAGGTTTCCTTACGATGTTTTCCTTCACCGTTAGTGAGTGGTGTCTTAGATTAACTAAGAAAGTACATATGACATTGAAAAAGTCACATTGGTACTATCGCGGACACGAACGCTGCACCACTTTGCGATCAAAATGCTTTGAACGATGCTACGTGCGTAGGGGCGGGGCTAGCGCTACGTTCGTTCGGGTGCAAGCGATTCTAACCTTAAGAGTGGTGCACCGGCTTTGTCCACGATAGTACATGTCGGGTTCGAACTCACACCCACATGCCGTACACGTATCTCTCTAGCGGACTAAGAGGGGGAAGGAAGGGCCCCCAAATCTCGATAGTCCTCCCCGCCGTGTATTAATTATTTTTTTTACAAAATATATTACCTACTTACACTAAATTAAATACCTAAAATATTTTTTTTTATAGTTCACGCCTGTATTCTTCAGAGGGGGTAGGCAGAGGTGTGCATTACACCCACGTTTCGCCGGCTATGTTATAAGTCCCATGTAAGCCGCGAGCCTATTGCCATTAACTCCACAATTCCAGCCTCCGTACGGCTACTGAAAATTTCCTAATGGAAAAACCCAATAACATAGCCCGGCCCGGGGATCGAACCCAGGACCTCGTGCTCAGCAGTCGCGTTTGCTACCACTAAAATAATATACCTACATAAATGTTTAAGTACTTACCATCAAGCTCTAGCGAGGGGCGAGCACTCATGTTCAAGCCATTGTAAGTCGGCGGTCAGGCCGCGCTGCTTCAGAATAGGACCCAGTGTCTCATACACCCGCTTGTGGTAAGCGTTGATGTAATTAAGCTGGAACATTAAAATAAATAAAAATTCCTACTAATATTATAAAGAGGTAAACTTTGTGAGGTTATAATTCATAAATCATTTATTTGCAAATATGGGTAGTACATAGATATTTTAAAAGTGGTAGTATCACCATATTTCACCAAATAGGCATGCAAACGATAATTAAAATATAATTAAAATTAAAATAGACATGTCTGATATATGGTACAGTGATTACTTAATTATGGCAACAATTACTACAAGCAATAAAATATAATAATTTAGTATGTCAATATAAAATAAAGTCAGAGATGTCAAATTAAAACAGATATATTATTACAATCAAATAAATATGTCAATTATAAACAATAAAACTCTTATATATTCTTATAGGGGGTAATCTCTATTTTTAAGCGAGCCTACAGGCAGGCACTGGACGGGGCTGCGAGGCGCGTTTGCGGTGCCGTCCGATACAGTGCGAGGAACACGCAGGGGGGAGACGTTTTTAGTGGGTGCGAGCCTCACATAACCGGACGTCCTCGGACGTGCGGTATGCGGAAGGCATTTTTCCCCCGGCCACAAAATAAGGGGGTAATCTCTGGATCTACTGAACTGAACTGAACCGATTTTGCAAATACTTTTACCCTTAAAAAGTCACGTTATTCGTGTATGTAGCTATATAATAACGGGAACTAATTTTTTAAGCTGTTATTTAAATATTCGAGATGTTATTATGATCAGTTGAAAAACATATTGAGCAGTTATTTAATTAAATAGCGGTTGATTAATTATGGCGACAGTAAAACATGGACAGTAATAAAAAATCAATTAGTCGGTTATTTTATCATACAATGTCAATTCTAAAAATAATTGAGCAGTCCAATAACTGAATGAGCGGTAAAAATGATGGAATGCGCAGTTCGATAACTAGTTCGGCAGATTACGATTCTATGTATGGACTTTAGGGCACCCCGACTCGGACAAGTTAGGTTAGAAGGGGATGGCGGGGTCGTGTGAGCGAACGAATTATTGTACAAATGGGCTTTAACTTAATAAAAAAAAAACTAGGATACTTACTTCAAAATCTGACAGCAAGTGGACATCAATACATTCCTTCTGGTTCGGCACTAGAGTCAATGTATGAAACCCTAACACTCCACGACCATCATAGTCGCTCATCAGACCACTCGCCTGAAAAATAAAACAACGGTTTTAACCAACTTTTTGAAAATTTTTAGAGTCGTGATAGCCTAGCGGTGGTGACCGTTGAATGACAAGTCAGTGGTCTCGGGTTCGAAGTTCGAACCCAAGGCGCGCACCTCTGACTTTTCGTAAGTTACGTGCGTTTTATAAATTAATTATCATTTACTCCATTGGCTCTTTTTGCGTACGGAACCCTAAAAAACTAACCTTCGGGTGTTTAGAATCCTTGGTAACTTTAATAGTCTCAACTAGGTCTTCGTGTCGGATACCAAAGTCTCCTACTTTGTAATAACCGGGCTCTGAAAAAGAATATAATACATCTACATACAAATACAGGGTTATTTGTAAAACACCAGCATCCTTAAAAGGGGTCATTAAACTCATCATTATGAACAACTTTTACTATGGGACCAACCCTGAAATTGCAAAAAAAAATCAACGGTTCCATACATTTTGTTGAGGTGAACATAAAAACCCTCTTTAAAGTCATTCAATTCAATCAATCAAGGCAAGCGCAGCGTAGGACGTCCACCCACAAGGTGGACAGACGACCTAATAAAGGTCGCAGGAAGCTGCTGGATGCAGGTTGCTTCCAACCGGCCAATCTGGAAGTCATTGGGGGAGGCCTATGTTCAGCAGTGGACGTTTTATGGCTGAAATGATGATGATGATGATGAATTCAATCAATCATTCATCACTACATAGTATAAAACAAAGTCGCTTTCTCTGTCCCTATATCCCTATGTATGCTTAAATCTTTAAAACTATGCAACGGAAGGTTTATATGTATATTGCACCCGTGCGAAGCCGGGGCGGGTCGCTAGTTAATTATACAAAAATAAATAAGTACAATCACTCACCGTTACTAAGTATCTGCCCAGGTTTGAGTCCAGGGTCATGAGGGTATGGTCTCCAAGAGACGCCGGAAGGTCCCTCGTGTACGTTCAGAAAGTGTCCGACACCGTGTCCCGTGCCGTGGGCATAGTCTAGACCGACCTCCCATAGAGCATGGCGAGCGAAACTGTCTAAGACATTACCCTAGAACACCGATATGATCAAAATCAATATATTTTTAGGCAAATTGACTTATTATTTACAACTTATTATTAATACTCCTCGTTGCCTCGACTGCCTCGTTGGTCTAGTGGTAGCAAGGGCGACTACGAGGTCCTGGGTTCGATCCCTGGGTCGGGAAAAGTGTTATTGGGTTTTTCCATTAGGAAATTCTCAGTAGCAGCACGGAATCTGGAATTGTGCCCGTTAATGGCAATAGGCTCGCCCCCTATTACATGGGACTTATAACATAGCCGGCAAAACGTGGGTGTACTGCACACCTCTGCCTACCCCTCTAGGGAATACAGGCGTGAGTCTATAAATAAAATAAATAAATTATTATTAATATTTGTAGTGATTTTTTTACATATTATAGCACATGTTAGTTTATTAAATATGTATAATTATTTAATAAGAAAATTCGAACGCCCTAGACGTAGAAAGAGATTTGAAATTTCGACTGATGCTGGTAGGATACGGTGGCTTAGCGGTCAGAGCGTCGACACTGTACGTCGAAGGTTGTGGGTTTGAATCCCATCCGTATCAGTTGTTTTTTACAAATTTTCTTATAAAATAATTATATTGAATATAAGCTAACATGTAAAAAATTCACAAAAATATTAAGAAATTTGGTAATATCGCATCGGTGCCTTCTAAAAACTGCAAAGTTAGGAGCACTGAGTCGGATACGTAATGTATTCCGATAGATATTACCACACGCCCTAGGCGTAGACAGAGATTTGAAACTTTAACTGATTCTGATGGGATACGGTGGATCAGTCGTGGGCTTGAATCCCATCCGTATCAGTTGTTTTTTACAAATTTTCTTATTAAATAATTATATTTAACAAGCTAACATGTGCTATAACGTGTAAAAAAAAACAAAAATGTTAATATACCTTTACTCCTTGGGGAAACAAAGCGCTGCCAACCATGATCTGACCCTTAAGCACTCGTGTGAAGGTGGCTTTTTGCTCAGCGGTGGGCAAACGAGCCATGTGACGCGTTCGAGTTATATCTGTGGTTCCATCTCTGAAAATTGGTCATCATTACTCTAGCGCAGCGATTCCCAAATTGGCCATCACAATACACTTCGTGTAAATTAGTCAATAAGTTATATTTTATGTATTAGTTTATCATATATTATTGTATGTGTGTATAATATTTTCTATGGGCCTGTGTGCCTGATGCAAATAAATAAATAAAATAAAATTAAAAAATAAAATACTGGGTCGCAGTCGCAGCATTCCCGCCTATTTTTTTAGAATTTTTGTCTGTCTGTTTGTTACCTCATCACGTGTAAACGGCTGAACGGATTTTAATAAAATTTTAGGAATAAGTAGGTATTAGCTTAACTTAAAAACTGGAGTTTGTTTTATGAAAAACGGTCAAGTAAATCATGAGATACAACTTGACCCCTCTATTGTATGCATTTGCCTAGAACGTAGGGGTCTTGATGCACTGGCCTTGCAATTTTAGACAAAACACTGTGCCGATTATGATGAAAATTTACATAGAGATAGCCATTTGAGGTATTTGCCCATAATCGCCACGCTGGGCAAGCGGGTTGGCGATCGCAGTAGCAGATGATTGCTGTTACACAGAAGGATGCTGCTGCCCATCCTCCGGATCTTTCCCTTAGTCGCTTCTTACGACACCCTCGAGACGAGTAGGGGTGGTTCTATTCTTAGGCCGGAAACCACACGGCATAAGTTAGGTTAGGTTAGTTTGACTACAAATAAATATCTTTATCTTAAAAAAAATAAAAAAAAATGTAAAAACTTACTTATATTGCCCTCCGGAGTCCAATAAGAACATATCAGTGGATTTAATAACTTTCTGTACTCCGTTACGTAACGGACTGTAGTGGATGATGGCTCCGTTAGCTCCGGCGCCGGGAATCGTTTCGAACGAAGGACCCATGAAATCTACCTCGTCTCTGCAAAATTGTAAAATAAATTATACTATATAATAGATTTAATAAGAAATTTGAAAAAACAACTGATACGGATGGATGTTATAAATTAATTATCACTCTCCGTGCCTCGGATAGCACGTTAAGCTGTTGGCCCCGGCTGTCAATTGAAGATCTTTGACAGTCGTTACGGGTAGTCAGAAGCCCGAAAGTCTGACAACCAGTCTTACCAAGGGGTATCGTGTAACCCAGTGTCTGGGTTGTGGAGGTCTGATAGGCAGTCGCTCCATGTAAAACACTGGTATTCAGCTGCATCCCGTAAGACTGGAAGCCGACCCCAACATAGTTGGGAAAAAAAAAAAGGCTAGGCAGATGAACTGATACGGATGGAATTCGAACCCACGATCTTCGGCGTACCGTGCCGACGCTCTAACCGCTGAGCCACAGTATCCCATCAGAATCAGTCGAATACGGACTGTATTCTATAGCACTGATAGCCTAGTGGTATGACCGTCGACTGATAAATCAGTGGTCTCAAGTTCAAACCCAAGGCGCGCACCTGTGACTTTTCGTAAGTTATGTGTGTATTATAAATTAATATCAGTTGCTAAAACGGTGAAGGAAAACATCGTGATGAAACCAGCACACCTGAGAGATTTTTCAAAGGTGTATAAAGCCATGTCAGAGGCCTACGGGCGGTTTAAACTCTTACACTAGGTCAGCATTTCCCAAACTATGGGTCGCGACCCACTGGTGATATATTTAGTGCCACTTATTTACGACATAGCGCCATCTATGAAATAAGGGATGAACTATTTAGAGGCTGCACAGTCCTGAAAAATGTCTGCCGACCGGGCCAACAGCCTTCATTCAGTCAGGCCTCTTTTTTACATGACAGCTAAGAGGCGAGTCCTGAATTTTTGATTTGTTGATAGGTGGGTCGCGCTCCAGACAACTTTGGGAACCACTGCACTAGGTTGTTAATCAACCATACGATAAGAAGAATTGTACCTGACCTGTAGACCTGTTGTTGACCTGTATTCTTTTTGGAGTTTGGCGCAAGTATAGGCTATCACGACTCATACCACTAGGCTATCACGACTCATACCACTAGGCTATCATTGCTACAACTGTATACAATGTCAAACATTAATAATGCAAAATATTTTACGGGGTAGATCTATAGGTTACTAAGATGCTTTGTAGCTAAAAAAATCTTAACATTAACCAAATATTTTTCATGATGTTTAAAATTAATAACTGAAGTCACGTGACACACAGACTACGAGTAGGTACCTGAACATGGTGTCTTGTATTCCTGATAACGGGGAGAATTTACAAATAGCACAAATCGTCTTCCTGGATCGTTTTTGCACCATCCCTGTGTGCATTAATCATGAAAATCACCGCACGCCTTTCTTTTCTATGAAAACATTATTGTATTACTATCGTATTATTGATACATTTGTTTGCGTAGATCATGAACACCAGTCTCGCCATCTGTGCAGCAACAATGAGAGTCAGAACATTTAGATTGGATCACTACCAGTAGACGTGAGCATCCATGAGTTTTGATATTTATTCACATGACTAGCGCAGCAGTAATCACGAACACGCATGAGCGTGAACACTACGAGCTACTAATAATAACTTCAGTGTGCATTATTAAACACTTACCTACCTAGATTACAATTTATTATTATTACTGCACTTGATTTCACAAATACCAAAATAACACTGGAACAGTTGACACATGACATTTTAAAAAAGTTACTCGCAATCTACTCATTACATTATGTTTTAGCGCAAGTAGGTAGGTCCCTAGGATATACGACTTCATTTGTTAAAAACTTAACATAAGTGCCTTTCCCGTAAAAGTATGATAGGTACCTAATTAATCTAAGTTCTTTACTTAATACGGCTAGCATAGGTAGGTGCAACTGTAGCACCTACCTATGCAGTGATTGTTCTAAGTGTAGGTTTTTACTATTGCATTTGCAAGCGGCTGAAAAGTGGCAAAAAAAGCTAGGTAAGTAATTGTACAAAAAAACACGTAAGTAGCACCAAATTGAGATTATTGTGTCAACTTACGTGTGGAAGTCATGATAAAGTGTGTGAATCTGAATTTGATGAATCTTAGCTTAGGCATATTGAAATAAGGTAATAAATTTAATAATGATCAGTCGGTCATTCAGTCTACCTTTATGAATGATCGACGTAAGAGAGTAGGTAGTTGTAAGAGCTGCTAGCATTTAATTATAATTCAGACTACGTACTACTACGTAGTACAGTTTGGCAAAAAAAGAGTGATAATCGAGGGCGCCACTAGCGCACTTCACATACTACAACTCAAAATTACAAAGTTATTTGGTCACCTCACCTACACATTTCTGTAACGAATTTTTCGTCATCAATTTAATCCAATGATTCACTTTTAAGTTGTTTTAGTTATTTTTCTTAAAGATTTTTATTTTTGGTTTCAGCTGTTACCGCCTCAGACTCCTTTTTGCCATACCTACATTAAAAAGTTCTTGTTGATAAATGATATTGTGTAATCCATGGAGATTAGAGGAAAAAAATTCCCTTTGATAGGTGTCAATGTTTATTTACAACTCGTGCAAGTTTATTTACTTTTGTAATTAATTTGTTATAATTTGGGGCTTTCACACGCCATTCAAAAGAAGTGAAGTGAATAATTAATAGGTATTTATTTATCATTATTTAAACTAGTATCACTGCTAGAAATGACCATGATCTACGTGAATGAACAAATGTATTAATAATACGATGGTAATACAATAATGTTTTCATCGAAAAGAAAGGCGTGCGGTGATTGTCATGATGAATGCACACAGGGATGGTGCAAAAACGATCCAGGAAGACGATTTGTGCTATTTGTAAATTCTCCCCGTTATCAGGAATACAAGACACCATGTTCAGGTACCTACTCGTAGTCTGTGTATCCGTAGATTGGTATTTTCTATGCAAGCTTTAACCATACGTCGCGTCCGCGTGCAAAATTAGTTTGTTGTATAACTACTTATGTAGTTATGTGTACATAGTATCAGGTAGTGGTTTGTGTATCCAGTGTTGTTGTCACGTGACTTCAGTGATTAATTTTAAACATTATGAAAAATATTTGGTTAATGTTAAGATTTTTTTAGCTACAAGGCATCTTAATAACCTATAGATCTACCCCGTTAAATATTTTGCATTATTAAAGTTAAACCTTATATAGCTGAGAATAGTCTTTGGTTTTATTTTTTCTACAGAGTACTTACTTTCGGAATTCCAGAAGTTTATCCGCAGCTTGTATTTCTGTAATGTTGACCCCTCTGTCGACTTGGTCGTGAAGCCATTTCAGTAAGCGACACACTGCTATTCCGTCACGAACGTGGCACTGACGAAAACCCTGGTTAGGCAAAGTTTAAGCCATTTAGATATATATCAGCAGTTAGGTTTTAACCTCCGACACAAAAAGAGGGATGTTATGTATCTGCGTAGGTATCTGTATGTCAAATCAAATCAAATCAATTTATTTGACTAAATGAATCAAAGTACTCCGCTACGTTTGTCTGTTCGCGATAAACTCAAAAACTACTGCACCGATTTTCAAACTGTTTTCACCAATGCATAGAGTGGTTCTCAAGGAAGATTTTAGTTTACGGGGATATTTGTAAAACACCAGCATCCTTAAAAGCGCAAAAAAAATCAGCTGTTCCATACATTTTGTTGAGTCATGTGAGCTTAAATGTATGGAACAGCTGATTTTTTTTTTGCGATTTCCCATAGTAGGTACCTAAAAGTTGTTCATAATGATAAGTTTAATGACCCCTTTTAAGGATGCTGGTGTTTCATAAATAACTCTCTATAATTTGTCAAGTTTTTGTACACATTGGCTAAAATCTAATGATATTTGTTGGAGGTGTCGGAAAAAAATAAGCCGGATTGCGGGAACGGGAAAAAATTTCATGATTACTTTTGGTCGCGATAACCGACTCTACGCGGGCGAAGCTGCAGGCATCAGCTAGTGTAGTTAAAATAAAATGGTATACTTACTTGCAACTCGGCAGGATTCTTGATAAGCTTCATAAGAGCGACCGGAGACACCTCCGATATTAATGTCAATGGAGTTTTGAGCTCATCGGACTAAAATAATACAATATAATTACTATTCATCATCATCATCATTTCAGCCATAAGAAAGAAAGAAAGAAAAGACGTTTATTTGGACACAGCACATAGAGACACAAACAAATAATTAAGTACCTATAAACATATAAAAAAAAAAAAAAAATCTAAACTTAAAGCTAACATAATATATGTGGCAAAGTATACGTGGGCAAGTGTCTCACGGCTGGACCAAATGGGTGTCCAGATCAGCTTCATGTCGGGCACATATTACCTATACGCCCGACGCTGATTTTCATCTGGAACCTCGTCCACTGCTGAACATAGGCCTCCCCCAATGACTTCCAGATTGGCCGGTTGGAAGCAACCTGCATCCAGCAGCTTCCTGCGACCTTTATTAGGTCGTCTGTCCACCTTGTGGGTGGACGTCCTACGCTGCGCTTGCCGGTACATGGCCTCCATTCCAGAACCTTTCTGCCCCATCGGCCGTTTTTTTAAAAATTGTTATTTTCTTCTATTTGTTTGAAAAATTAATTATCACTCTCCGTGCCTCGGATAGCACGTTAAGCTGTTGGCCCCGGATGTCAATTGTAGATCTTTGACAGTCGTTACGGGTAGTCAGAAGCCCGAAAGTCTGACAACCAGTCTTACCAAGGGGTATCGTGTAACCCAGTATCTGGGTTGTGGAGGTCTGATAGGCAGTCGCTCCATGTAAAACGCTGGTGTTCAGCTGCATCCGGTAAGACTGGAAGCCGACCCCAACATAGTTGGGAAAAGGCTAGGCAGATGATGATTCATTCATTCAGTACACTCACCCCGGCGGCGGCGCGGTGCACGGCCTCGTTGGCATCGCTGGACAGCCACACGGAATGCTTCTCCCCAGACTCGGACAACTGCTTCTGTAACCAACAACATTCTTATCGTATGGTTGATGAACAACCTGGTGTCAGAGTTTAAACCGCCCGTAGGCCCCTGACATGGCTTTACACACCATTGAAAAATCTCTCAGGTGTGCTGGTTTCATCACGATGTTTTCCCTCACCGTTTTAGCAACTGATCATTAATTTATAATACGCACATAACTTACGAAAAGTCAGAGGTGCGCGCCTTGGGATCGAACTCGAGACCTCTGACTTGTCAGTCGACGGTTATACCACTAGGCTATCAATCATCCTTGTCACTACATCTTCTTCTATACCACAGCGCAACGTATAAATTATTAATGTGATTTAAGTCGTGATGGGCTACTGGTATGACTGGCAAGTCAGAGGTCTCAGGTTCGTACCCAAGGCGCGCACCTCTGACCTTTCGTAAGTTATGAGCGTATCACCACATAGTATAAAACAAAGTCGCTTCCCGCGTCTGTCTGTCCCTATGTATGCTTAGATCTTTAAAACTACGCAACGGTTTTTTTAATAGAGTGATTCAAGAGGAAGGTTTATATGTATATTGCACCCGTGCGAAGCCGGGTCGGGTCGCTAGTTAAAAATAATTATCACTTACTCCATGCCTCGGAAAGCACGTAAAGCCGTTGGCCCTGCGCCTGATCTCTCTCCGATCGTGTCGGAAGGCCGTCCCATCGGACTATGAGAGTGAGGGAATAGAAAGTGCACCTGTGTATGCACACCCACTTGTGCACTATTATCTCCTGCGTAGTTGACTAACCACCGTTGAGATTGGCCGTTGTGACCGAAATTTGGTTAAAATGACATTATTAATTTGATTAAATTACTCCCCCCCTCCCCCTTCTCCCCTTCCTGCCCCCAGGTCTAAGCTCATCAATACTCACGGCCATTTTCTTCAGAAACTCCTCAATATCATGCAGCGGTCTGGACTGAACCTTCACTTCTTCGGCTTCAAAATGTTTCAGCACGTCTTCTGACAGAGTGCTTGCAGTGAACAGCGTCACACTTATTGGTGTTACGACCAGGTAGGCGAAGAAGACTGGGTTGTACTGGATGTCACTGCCTCGGAGGTTGAGGGTGTCTGGAACCAAATAACTGTTTGGGTACTTCTTAGAAAACTTTCTACATTCAGTACAGTCTACAGTCACTCTTACTATAAACAATATTAAAATAGTATAAGTAAGTAAAATTTGGCGTAATATCAGATCAATCTGTCAACAGGAAGGGGGTGAAATATCGATTACTAAATTTGAACCAAATAATAAACAGGTCAAGCTAAGTAAAATCGTTTAATTAATAGCTGCCCGGCGCGACTTTGTACGCTTATATTACCTCTACGCCTAGCCTACCCTACCCTACTCTACACCTAACCCTTCCCTACTCTACTCCTACCCGACTCTACTCTACACCTCCCTACCCCACTCCTACCGTATCCCTACCCTACCCTAAGTTAAGGTTGGGTAAGGATATTGTAGGAGAGGGGTAGGGGTAGATGTAGAATAGGATAGGGGTAGGTTTAGAGTAAGGTAGGGTAGGAGTAGAGTAGGGAAGGAGTAGGGTAAGGATAGGGTAGGGTTAGGAGTAGAGTAGGGTAGAGTAGGCTAGGCGTAGAGGTAGTATAATCACGCGGAGAAAGTCGCGACGGGTAGCTAGTATTAAATATTTATATTCTTACAAGCGACTTCATCGAGAGCTGTAATGACCAGCGCTGAAGCTTTCTTCTCCGTCATCTTATGGCGAAGTTCGTTAATCTTGTCACCGGCTGTCATTCCTATTGGGGAAAAAAAAAAATAGTTAATTTTTTTTTGAGCTAGAGACTTGAAATTTTGAGACAATATTCTTTAACTATCCTAGGGGCGCATTAAGGAAGGTTCTTTGGAAGTTCCACCTCTAAATAGGTAAAAAAGGGGATGACTGTTATTTATCTCCTTTTTTACCCACTTAGGGGTGGAATTTCCAAAAATAATTCCTTAGTGCCCCCCCCCTTTTTCTTGTGGCCGGGGGGAGTCAAAAATGTCTTCCGCATACCGCACGTCCGAGGACGTACGGTTATGTGGTTATAAGTTATTTTTACGTAAAACTGTTTTGTCATCAGAACTAAAGCTGTGTACGAAATATCAGATCAATCTGTCAACAGGAAGGGGGTGAAATATCGATTACTAAATTTGAACCAAATAATAAACAGGTCAAGTTAAATAAAACCGTTTAAAAACATCTCCCCCTGCGTGTTCCTCGCACTGTATCGGATGGGGAAAGGTACTGCAACCGCGCTTCGCAGCCCCGCTCAGGGCTAGTGCACCCTTACGGTACTTAAAGAATATTGTCTCAAATTTCCAAGTCTGTATTTCCACCGGTTTAAGCTGTGAGTTGTCTGTCAGTCAGTCAGTCACGGTACTGTTTTATAAGTATAGATTATTATCATCTGCCTAGCCTTTTCCCAACTATCTTGGGGTCGGCTTCCAGTCTTACCGGATGCAGCTGAATACCAGTGTTTTACATGCAGCGACTGCCTATCAGACCTCCACAACCCAGATACTGGGTTACACGATACCCCTTGGTAAGACTGGTTGTCGGACTTTCGGGCTTCTGACTTCCCGTAACGACTGTCAAAGATCTACAATTGACAGACGGGGCCAACAGCTTAACGTTCGTAGCGTAGCGTAACGTGCTATCCGAGGCACGGAGAGTGATAATTAATATATAAAACGCACATAACATACGAAAAGTCAGAGGTGCGCCTTGGGTTTGATACCCGAGACCTCTGTCTTGCCAGTCAACGGTCACCACCACTAGGCTATCACGACTCGACTTTTATAAGTATAGATATTGTAGATCTATAGTACAGAATAAATGGTCACTTACCCGTATACTTAACAGGTAATGGTATGATGGTGTTGTGTGGTCTCTTCGGTGGTGGGTCACCTAATTGTGTCCTCGCTTCATCCACTAAATTAATAGCCACTGGTATGAGGTGCATGTTAGCTTTGGTTAGCGCCGACTGGAAACAAACATTTTAATTTTTTTTAAGTACAGTCAACAGCAAAAGTAGATGATCAAAATCAAAAATTCAATACTAATGAACGTCAGGACTGTGTGGCGTCGAAGTGATTCAAAAGTATGTGATTGTAAATTATACCAAACATTTACTACTAGTACAGCTGCCATATATTTCGCTAACTCCGTTCATTGTAAATTGAATTTCTGATTTTGATCATCTACTTTTGCTGTTGACTGTACCTATATATTTTTTAAATAGACTCACGCCTGTATTCCCCAGAGGGGGTAGGCAGAGGTGTGCAGTACACCCACGTTTCGCCGGCTATGTTATAACTCCCATGTAATAGGGGGCGAGCCCAACATTACATTATAGATATCACGGAATCTATCTACCATAATGATCAGTTATGATGCTTCCTATAAAAAAAAATCTGCTGTTCCATACATTTTGTTGAGTCATTTGAACATAAATGTATGGAACAGCTGATTTTTTTTGCGATTTCAGGGTTGGTCCCATAGTAAAAGTTTATTTATTTATTTATTTATTTATTTATTAAGGATCTTCAACAAAGAATACACTTTACATTCATCTTAAAAAAGAAACAATTACAAAAAAGTCCCTGTGTTCCTTCAATTATAGAAGACCACAGCATGCACTATAATAATAAAATTGAAATTAACAAACTATAGTAACTTAAAATAATGTGTTATTTTATATTCTATTTAAATTAAACATAAACAAAGTTACATGTACTTAGTTATATAATTTTGAATTATGAACTAAATAACTAGGTAAATAACTTATCCTTAATGAGATCATAATGAGATCAGATCATAATTAAATTAATGTATTAAGTTGTGCTAAGATAAGAGATTTAAATTTTGCTGGGGAATTATGGAAGATATCAATGTCTTTCGAAAGACTTGATATGTCATTGTATAACTGTGTTAATCTGATAATCGGTGAGTGCTTTCCTAGGTTGTTATGATGTCGTGGAGCTTGTAATAACTTACAAGGTTTACGTGGAATTCTGGAAGGTACGTTTATATTAAACTTATTGAGCAGATCTGGACAATCAATACTGTTATTGAATAACTTATACAAGAATGTTAGGTCACAAATAGAACGGCGGGTATGAAGAGACGTTAATTTAAAATGTTTTAATCTTTCTGTATACGACTTTATTGTATATTTAACCCTAAACCGATAGGCTAAGTGTCGAACCAATCTTTTTTGAACACCTTCAATTCTGTCTATATGAACCTGGTACACCGGGTTCCAGGCTGTGCAACAGTACTCTAATCGACTTCTTACATAGCTGTTGTACAAAAGGATCATAGTTTCAGGTTTTCTAAACTCTTTTGAAGATCTTAGTACAAAGCCAAGAGCCCGGTAAGCAGCAGTGAGCATTGTATCAAAATGATCAGTAAATCGTAATTGACTATCTAAATGAATACCTAAATCACGAATAACAGCAACTTCAGTCAAAAAATTTCCTAAAATGTTGTAAGTGGATTGAATTTTTTTGTGTTTTCTGGTAAATTTTATGTGATAGCATTTGGCACTGTTTAGATACATTTTATTGGAAACACACCACTGGCTTAGATTATCCAGGTCTGCTTGAAGAAGCTTTGTGTCATCCTCACATTCAATTACACGGGTTAATTTTAGGTCATCGGCAAAAAGGTAAGGGGTTGAATACTTAAAAATTTCCGAAATATCATTAATGAAAATGTTAAAAAATAAAGGTCCCAGATTAGAGCCTTGAAGTACCCCAGAAGTAGCAAAAAAAGATACTGACTCAACTCCATCCATCGCAACAGAGGATGGTCTATTATCTAAGTATGATTTGCACCAATGCAATATAGTGTTAGTAATACCTAACGACTGCAGTTTCCGTATCAGTGTGCTATGGTCAACCTTGTCAAAGGCTTTTGAAAAATCCGTATACACTGTATCTACTTGCTTACCCAGTTCAACTGCTGCTGATATATTAGTAATGAAAGCTACAAGATTTGTATTAGTTGACTTTTTGTTCCTGAAACCGTGTTGATTTTCAGATAAATAGTTCTTAACATGTTCATAAAATATTGGGTATACAAGTTTCTCAAACACCTTCGACAAAGTAGAAAGGATTGATATTGGACGGTAGTTGGAAATAACCTCTCGCTTACCACTTTTGTAAATTGGTACAATTCTAGCACGCTTATGCATTATAAATAGTTGCTATTGGAGTGGATAAGTAGGGAGCACATCGTGACCAGAATATTGGGGGAATATTATCGGGTCCTGCGCCTTTTGACAAGTCAAGTGTGGAAAGGTTTTTACGCACAACTTGAGAGGATATTGTAAAATTACTAATAGCTGGAGCTACAGAAATACTTGACATAGAAGAAAAAGCATCAGCGTCGGAGCAATTACTGGGATTGTCATATACCGAAGAAAATTGTTCGGCAAACAGATTAGATATATCCCTAGAATTATTTGCGTTTTTGTCACCAAGGGTCATGTCTGAAGGGTAGGAGGATTTACATTTACGGAGATTTTTTATGTGCGTCCAGAAGTATTTCGGATGTCGTCTTATTGATTTTTCTATAGTTTCAATGTAATCATTGTAACACTTTTTCATGAGTACACCACATTCTTTTCTTAAATAATTGAATTCTATAACATCTAGGGGGTTATTATACTTCTTAATTTTGTGATGAACTTTGAATTTCTGTTGAAGTAATTTTTTAAGTTGATAGGAGTACCATGGTGGATATTTACCCCTGTAATACCTCGTTTGAGGCACATATTTCTTTATTACATCTTTGATAATAGCATAAAATCTATCGACCATAATATTGACATCAATGCATGACGCAAATTCATTGCACCAATTTATACTATCAAGCGTCTTAGTTATTGATTCATAATCCGCCTTATAATAGTTAGGTTTGTTTAACAGCATAGGTTTATTTTTATTTTTTACAGCTAATTTGGGCATAAATTCTATACCTGGGTGGATTCGGTCTAACTTTCTTATGGGGCTAAGGCATCTAATAACTTCTACTAGGTGTACGTCGGACAGTATAAGGTCAAGTATTTTATTTTCAGAGTTTTTGACAGAATTGTATTGTTTTAAATTATTTAGAATCATGAAGTCAAGAAATAGGTTATTTTTGTAACTATTTTCGCACTTTAAGGCCGTACATGAATTATTAGTATCGCTTAATTTCCAATCAATGCTGTTCAAATTAAAGTCGCCGATTATTAGTGTATGACTATCAGAGTGGGAATCTATAATATTATTGCAGTTCTCGATAAATTGATCAAATACTTCCCTACGCACCGGAGGAGGGAGGTACACCCCACAAAGTTTTATATAATTGAAATCATTGTTGGACTGTGTCTCAATTTTGACCCATAAGTCTTCACAGTCACTTTCCCATTCTAACATACGACTTGAATTTAATTTATTTGATACTGCAATCAATACTCCACCTCCTGTTTTTTTATGATTGCTTAGATGAGAAGTCTCCCGATCCCTTCTATATACTCTATAACTGTCGTCAAATAACTCACAATCAAAAATACCACTACAAAGCCAGGTTTCGGTAAGTACATAAATATCATAATCAGAATTAAGTATATATTGACGCACTTCCATTATTTTGCTACGTAGCCCTGTTGTATTTTGGTAGTAACATTTAGGAGCATTGAATTTTATAAAATTTATGACAATGTAACATGCGAAATACAATAAAATTGGAATGAAAAAATTAAGTTAAAGACTTAAGTTTGTCTAGACAGGTAACAACTATACTTGGTGAAGTTTCGTCTTTCTTGGTAAAAATTTTTCCGTTGCGAATCCAAACAAATTTATATCCCAGTTCTTTTGAACGGATTCGTGTCGCGGCGTGAAGTGCCTTGTTCTCCATAGATAAGTGCTCAACAACATACACAGGTGAAGGATTGTCAGCGGCTATACCAAGGTGACTTGAGTTTAATTTGTTCTTCGAGTTAGTTTTGTTGAACTGTATTGCTGCTGCTAGGAAGGTGTCACGCAGGCGTGGAGTATTAAACTTAACCAAGATAGATCTCGGCCTAGAATTTTGCAAGTCTTTCTTTGCCACTCTGGTACACAATTGTATATCGGTGTCTTTTATATCACATTTAATCACACTGCTGAGCTGCACCACTGTATTGATTAAATTTTCGGAGTTATGTTCTGGCACACATTGCAATTCAACATTTTTTGATCGAGCGTGTTGTTCTAACTGATTCATGCGTTTTGAAAAATCCTTAATGGAATTTTGCAACAAAAAATTTTCTTTTTCAAGCATTTGAAGTTTAGAAGTGCTTTCGTCCAAAGCTGTTTTCATATCATCATATTTAGAATTGAAAAATGAAAGCGATCGCTGGAACTCCACAATAACGTCGTTGATTTTCTGAAATTGTTCATTAATTATGTTCCTTATCGTGCCTTGAAGAGCATGGTTAATTTCCTCTCTAATCATCTCGCGGAGTGAGTCACTATCAATTGATAATAATTTAGCACTCTCCTGAGTGGATCGATGCCCCTGTGGTACCTTGGTGCGGAGGGTAACATTGGTGACAGTTGGAGAAGGACTACGGTTGGTATTAATGGGACTGTCTGGTCGGTTAGGACGCAGCGGCGTGTTAGTATTGTCAATTTTTGGTTGCTTACTTAAACATCCGGGGCATTTCCAGGTACCTCGCCTTTCTATACTCAAAAGTTTAAATTGTTTTTCAGTAATATTTGCACAAAGCAGGTCATACCATTGGTGACAGTCCAAACATTGTAAACCTTTGGAGGTTTTAAAAGCGTTCATGCAGCCAGCGCAACTTGTTGACATCGTTACGAAGCAAAATTCAAATAATGTGTGAATGTAATTTAAACTGCTTTGAGCGAGGTAAGCAGCGGCAGTCGTTTAAAGGATGAGCAAATCGGAAAGCGCTTTAAGTGTTGAGAGCCGAAACAATCGCTGCGTAGAAACTTCACGACTAAAACGTCGTAAGTGCGCGGTATTGGGCGTCGCTTACGCGTTTCGATAGTAATAGTTCACTGGTCACTGAGGAATTGTTTGTTGTAACGATTTTTTTATTTAACACTGTTTTATATTGTTTATAAGTCACATTTACACTTGAAATTAAAGCACTATGTTAGTTATTGTTCTATAAACATTTGGTAAACAAAGACAGACAATAACTGCACTTTAAACATAAAAAAATGAATTATTTTACGGAGCAAACTTTTACGGACTGTTTGAATTGAATTGTTGAATTGTTGATGAAGTTGTTCATAATGATAAGTTTAATGACCCCTTATAAGGATGCTGGTGTTTTACAAATAACCCTGTATATTACTGTAAACCCATATGATGTAGCTGTTTGCTGTTTCTTATTAATAATATATATATATATATTAAAGCTGTTCTTGCCTGCAATGGGGTCCACTCATCTCTGGTGAAGGTGTGAGGGTCTACTCCAACCACTGAGCCTTCCTTCAAATTTTTTGATAACCATTTTTCTAATGTCAGCGTCTCGGGCAGAGCTGGAAGAATAATGTTGAGACCTAAACTTAATATTATAAATATTTAATAACTAATATTATAAAGAGGTAAAGTTAGTATGTATGTATGTACGTATGTCAGGAGTAATCTCTGGAAGTACAGAACCGATCCTAAAAATTCTTTCACCTAGAGAAAGCTACTTTAACCCTGAGTGGTATAGGCTATTTTTCACTCTAAAAAAGTTGAGTTTTCAGTAAAAAATAACAATATCAGTGATTCAAGTCAGAAAAAACAGGCAATCTGGCTGCGCATCAACGAGCATGCGCATCATGTTTACGAGAAAAATTAATTAAACGCGGACAAAGTCGCGGGGAGTAGCTAGTTTAATAATAATTTTAAAACAAACAACGGATACGGATGGAATTCGAACCCACGGTCTTTGGCGTACCGTGCCGATGCTCTGACCACTAAGCCACCGTATCCCACCAGAATCAATACTTAATATTATAGGTAAGCAACACGTGTAATAATCGTGTATCGTGTAATATCGCGTAATCTTGAAATTATTTAATAAAAAACTCGAAAAACTGACTCGGGCGGAAATTGAATTCGCGATCTCTGGCGTACCGTGCCATCGCTATACCAACGAAAAAAAAAATTGGTGATATCGTTTCTATGCTTTCTAAGCAGCAAGGGACCGGCAGTGCGGCAGTACTCCGGTAGATGTCACCACACGCCTTTAAAGCGTTAAGAAAGAGATTCGTAATTTCGTGTGAAGTGGGCAGGACCGGTAGCTTCGTTGGTACGGCACGCCAGGGATCGCGGGTTCAAGTCCCGAACGAGTCAGTTGTTTTTGCGAGTTTCTTATTAAATAATATCACGTTTAAATTATGATTGTATACATCTACTTAACCTAGATCTATTTTACTCACAGATTTGAGTCGTGATAGCCTAGTGGTGGTGACCGTTGACTGGCAAGTCAGTGGTCTCGAGTTCGAACCCAAGGCGCGCACCTCTAACTTTTCGTAAGTTATGTGCGTTTTATAAATTAATTAAGTATCACTTACTCCGTGCCTCGGAAAGCACGTAAAGCCGTTGGCCCTGCGCCTGATCTCTCTCCGATCGTGTCGGATTTCCGTTCCATCGGACTATGAGAGTGAGGGAATAGAGAGTGCACCTGTGTTTGCGCACACACTTGTGCACTATAACATCTCCTGCGTAGTTGGCTAATCTCGTTGAGATTGGCCGCTGTGACCGAAATTCGGTCAGGAAGATATTATTTTACTCACACTGCTTCATGAGCGTCCACAGTGTAAGATCAGCTTCCTTCTCGAACTGTGTATAATATCTTCCATCAGTCCACACCAGCGCGGCCGCTGACGTCACCAGCGCCGTGCCCGCGCTGCCCGTGAACCCGGAAATCCATTCCCTGCGCGCGTCCACCGGAGCGATGTACTCAGACTGAGGACGGAAAAGTTTTTATGGACTGTGGATGTGTGGATGCCACATAAGTGATCATAGAAATCTATACTTATATTATAAATGCGAAAGTAACTCTGTCTGTCTGTCTGTCTTTGCTTCACGCCTAAACTACTGAACCGATTTGTGTGAAATTTGGTACAGACATAGTTTGGAACTTGAGAAAGGACATAGGATAGTTTTTATTACAAAAAATAAAATAAAAATTAAATTTATTCCGGACATACAGCGCCATCTATTGGTCAAGAGTCGAAGTCACTATTCCACGCGAACGAAGTCGCGGGCAAAAGCTAGTATTAAATAAGGAGAAGTGGCAAGGGGGCGTTCCGACGTCTACGCTTTACGACTCCTAGAGTCGTACACGGCTAAATGGCTGTTACCGGCAGCCAGTACACTTTTGACCACGACCGTGTAATTTTATCGAAATGCCGTGTTGTTTCGGTACTTTACATTTATGTTCACATGACTCAACAAAATGTATGGAACAGCTGATTTTTTTTGCGATTTCAGGTATGATGAATTTAATGACCCCTTTTAAGGAAGCTAGTGTTTTACAAATAACCCTGTATAGATGTCGTTCCTCTCGCTTATTAACCGACGTTAAAAATGAGGGGGTTCTCTATGCAATTTTTTTATGTTAGTTACCTCATCATCATCATTTCAGCCATAAGACGTCCACTGCTGAACATAGGCCTCCCCCAATGATTTCCAGATCGGCCGGTTGGAAGCAACCTGCATCCAGCAGCTTCCTGCGACCTTTATTAGGTCGTCTGTCCACCTTGTGGGTGGACGTCCTACGCTGTGCTTACCAGTACGTGGCCTCCATTCCAGAACCTTTCTGCCCCATCGGCCGTCAGTTCTGCGCGCTATATTAGTTACCTACTATATTATATTCTAGGCCCGCTACACAAGGGGTTATGAATGTATTTATAATAACACTTACGTTATGGGCATCAGCAGTAGGTATAATATATGCGGCGAGTGGTTTAGGCTGGCTGGCCATCAGTCCACGAAGCGCTGTAAGCCGCTGTAGCGACATATTGTGGAAACCTGCAAAAACGACAATAATTTATAGGAAAATGTAGTTTTTTTTACGTCACTCCACACCAAAGCTGGCGAAACGTGGGTGTATTGCATACCTCTGCCTATCCCTTATAGGGAATACAGGCGTGAGTACACACACTACCGCAAATAAACTAATGCACAATGTACACTGCCGCTGAAGGAATGGAAGCGAACAGAATAGTCCAAAGCATAATGAACTTTAAGTCAATTCAGCAACGAAACAAAATAGATAAAAAAGTCGCGCGTTTTTCAGGGAATTTCGCGGGAATACCCGTAGCTGCCGTCAGCGGAGTTAATTTGCACGTTATGGGATTGACATAAAATTCATTATGCTTTGGCCAATTCCGTTCCGCGGTAGTTTCCTACTAGGGTAAGAGGCAGTCAAATTCATATCACTATCATTACATAGTATAACACAAAGTCGCTTTCTCTGTCCCTGTGTTTATGTAAGCTTAAATCTTTAAAACTACGCAACGGATTTTGATGCGGTCTTTTTTTAATAGATAGAGTGATTAAAGAGGAGGGTTTATATATATATTGCACCCGTGCGAAGCCGGGGCGGGTTGTTAGTTAAATATAAACAAAATAACCTCTTTCTCCTTTAGTGAGGCGCGGCTCAAAAGTCCTTGCGTAGGAGTGGACGGCAAAACTGTAACGAACAATTATTATTATTATTAGCCCAGGATGTCCCATTTCTGAGCTAAGGGTTCTCCTTTTTCTCCACTCATCGTGATCCTCTGTTATTTCCTGCCAGTCAGGAAGGAAACGATGCAAGTTCGTCCCACCATCTCCTACGTGGCCAAATAAAAAATTGATTTTGTAAACTGAGGTGAATTTTAGCTGTGGAGAAACATATATTGGTGCTGATTCTCTTGTATATCCTGCTAAACTAATTTTAATCTAACTATATCTCTTTCTAATAAACACCATCGAAAAAGGTCAGTAAATTGATCTATCAACTTAGAGCTGTCAAATTAGTCTACGTCCTTGCAATTTACGTGAAATTAGACGAGACCTCTATGACGTGCCGACTAAATTCTCGTTGGTATCACGCAAATCTCTTTCGCCTTAAAGGCGTGTGGTGACATCTACCGGAGTATTGCCGCACTGCCAGTCCCATTTTCTAAACTTTGCAGCTTAGAAAACATAGAAACGATACCACCAAATTTTTAAATATATTTTTATTTTATGTAGGTACCTATGTTTTTTACATGTTTAAAGAGATACGTAATTTCGACTGAAGCGGGCAGGATTCGGTAGCTTAATTGGTAAAGCGATGGCACGGCACGCCAGGGATCGCGGATTCAAGTCCGGCCGAGTCAGTTGTTTTTGCGAGTTTCTTATTAAATAATTTGATTTTACTTAAATTTATTTTACTTTTCCAGTGCTTTCAAAATTTTATTATAACATTTTAAAACAAAGACTTCATTTCCCCTCTTCTCTTCCTTGCGGTTTCACTTAGTACAGTCAACCGCACATCAGTGGTAACAATTTGATATTGACAACACCCTTATTACGTAGCAGTAAAGGCTAATTTTGTAGTTCAGTGTCACTATTGTCATGCGGTTGACTGTACCTACTTTAAACACGGGCGCAATTTAGAGATTTTATTTTTTTTCAATTTAAAAATCGCTTCGCGCCGCCCCTTTTCATACGCCGCCCGGAGCCATAGCCCCCCCACGCCATTGCGGCCATGGTCCGGCGAGATATGAATTCTCTTCCAATCAATCCTCGTCTTGCCTCGCCGGTGAGAAAGCACTTTTACTTGCGTAGTAACTATTTAGTAATCTGTGCTTTTACGTAGACTGTCTACGCTTGACCACAGCTGGCTAGCCTCTTTATGCTACTTAAAAAGCAGCAGTGCATCCATTGTCATTGTTATAATGCAGTAATCTAATCTCGAATTAAACACGCATATTGTTGGTGATAAGCCGTTATCACGGCTATCGCCTAGTGGTATGACTACTGGACTACCAAGTCAAAGGTCTCAGGTTCGATCCCAAGGCGCGCACCTCTGACTTTTCGTAAGTTATGTGCGTATTATAAATTAATTATCACCTGCTCCGTGCCTCGGAAACGTTAAGCCGTTGGCCCCGGTTGTCAAGAAGATCTTTCACAGTCGATAAAAGGAGTCAGTACCTACCCTCATAAAATCCTGACAACTGATCTAACTTTAGAATATCGTATCCCTTTGGGTTGCGGGGTGATAGGTTCGAAAACTTTTCGGGTTTATATGCGTATTAGAAATTAATTATCACTTGCTAAAACGGTGAAGGAAAACGTGGTGACGAAACCAGCACACCTGAGAGATTTTTCGACAGTGCGTAAAGCCATGTCAGAGGCCTTCGGGCGGTTTAAACTCTGACACCAGGTTGTTCATCAACCATAGGAACAAAGAAAAACTTGCTATATACCATCATCAGAATCGCAATCATTTCCTAGCTAGCCTAGCCTAGCCTTTACCCAACTATGTTGGGGTCGGCTTCCAGTCTTACCGGATGCAGCTGAATACCAGTGTTTTACATGGAGCGACTGCCTATCAGACCTCCACAACCCAGATACTGGGTTACACGATACCCCTTGGCAAGACTGGTTGTCAGACTTTCGGGCTTCTGACTACACGTAACGACTGTCAAAGATCTACAATTGACAGCCGGGGCCAACAGCTTAACGTGCTATCCGAGGCACGGAGAGTGATAATTAATCCCATCAAAAACATAAATGTAAAAAGAGAGCCAAGTTTAATATATGCTTTGGTTGATGACTTCAACGACAAAAGGAGTGATATCTAAATGGGTGCCAAGTTCAATGGTCAGTCCTGAAATTTATTTACAACATAAAATATTTTATAACAACTTAAAATAATATTGCTTCTTATAACTTAGGATAATATATTGTAGCCTAAGGTCTGACTTGGCTTCGAACCCGATGCCTCTGACTTGCCAGTCAACGGTCACCACCACTAGGTTATCACGATTCTTTCTTATATCTCATCAGAATCGCAATAAAATTTTAAATTAATAATTTCATGTATCAGAGGGAATAATTAATTACTCCTCGGACAATGTTTCCATTCCAGCAAAAGAATTTCGGTGCCGTTATGAAAGAGCTAGATTAAAATTACTTACAAGCACAAATATATAATGCACTCACTCCACATAGCTTTTAAATTAAACTTAAAACACTATGAAAAACTAGCTTCAATGTTCGTAATAACAAAATAAAATCATTAGGTACATCAATTTACAATTATATTATAGCAATCTTGGATAATTTAAAATTCAGACATTTTAAAATGTCAACTGTCACTTGACGGTTGTTCGCGCCAATTCTTGACACGTTCGAAAACCGCGCACGTCTACTAGTAATTGAAATTCGGAAGAACGATGAATGAACTTATTGGAGTTTTGTAAGGTTGCGTTCAGATCGCGTATATTTAAGGCATGCGACCTATTTCGTAGCCCTCGTCGTATAGATAGTCCGTGATGTTTTATGATTGGTTAGAATGGTAGAGCGGTTAAATGTGACCTTCCAAATCATTGGTTCCTTTACAATCTTGTTGGTGACACTTAGCTAGGAAAACGGATCCCCCTCCCCCCTCACAGTAGGTACCTTTACAAATTTACTTTTTTAACACAAAATGACACAGAAATATTGAGTAAGTGCTTATACCTAATAAATTACTTATCTGATATTTTTGTAAATTTTTAAAAAGCTTATTAAATATAATTATTTAATAAGAAATTTGAAAAAACTACTGATAAGGATGGGATTCGAACCCACGGTTTTCGGTGTTCCGTGACAACGCTCTAACCTCTGAGCCACGCTCTAGGCGTAGAAAGAGATTTGAAATTTCGACTGATTCTGATGGGATACGCCGTTAGAGCGTCAGCACGGTACGCCAAAGATCGTGGGTTCGAATCCCATCCGTATCAGTTGTTTATTCAAATTTCTTATTAAATAATTATATTACTTATCTGATATAGATATAGTTCGCAACAATTAATGTGTATACATGTAATTTCACCTTTATATCTTGACACAATGCAACAACAATGTGCATGGGATTTTCAATTTTAATTTAAATAGAGCTAAAGCCGAGAATAGCTCGTTTGTAAATACACTGACCTACGACCTACTTTTATAATGTTCTTGGAAATCTTAGACCAAGGTCTAGTCAATATGATCGAGCAATCAAAGATCTTTCTTGCACTGATCTTAAAGTTGACCTAAAAGAGATTGGAACATAATTATAGTCTCAAACTGTCGCGAACACTTAACATAATGAAACAACTTTTTAACGGATATAACTCGCGTTTTTATTTTGATAAAACAATCCTGACGTTTCGAGTGCTTTGCAGCACACGTGGTCGCAGGCAGACTGAGGTGACAAGCGTCTGAACAGTTATTTAAAATTATTTTTGATCTACCGTCAACTTTATTTAGTTTTTTGCCCATATTATGTGAATTTTTTAGTTTAATTGAATAAATTTAAAAGCTAATATTAAGATTTTTACTACCGTTTCCTAGTGCTTTGGCTGAAAAGAGAAGAAACGGCGAAACAAACTCTCCAGCAGCACCCTATTAAAATATTTTATCAAAATAAAAACGCGAGTTATATCCGTTAAAAAGTTGTTTCATTAGAGATTGGAACATTTTTGTATGTTCATTATTTTTTGTTTTAAAGAGTACCTACACTCTCCAATAGGGAAGATGCAAATGTAATATTTATGAAATTTTCATGGTTAAAATGTTAAAAACATATAATAGAAATGCTACTGCAACGTTTTGACGTGACAACGTCTTAAATTAGGTTGCGGCTGGGAGTCACTTATGAAAAAGTGTAACGCTCGGTAACGTTACGATGAGTCACCGAACGAGAGAGAGGCCCGCCGAATGCCTATATCAATAAATATTCTACCGAGAAAAAGACGTTGTCACGTAAAATCTTCGCCCGTAAAACCGACTTTACAGGCAACCATTTTTTTATTTTACATAATGTTGTTTTTAAACAATAATTACGAATTAAAAATGACTTGCAACAAAACGAATTTCAAAACACCAATCAGCGTTTAGTGACGTCAGTCTTGTTATGACAACTTATTTGAGGTTATGGTTGTAAAGTGATTACTATTTTAGGAGAATATTAATTGCGTTTTTTAAATAAAAATGGAAGTTGGGTTTATAAAAGCAGACTCCAGGAATTTACCGAGAGTTAGTGTTGACATGGTTGTAACTTTTTTTATCGAAAGTGCAGTTTTCAGGTGTAGAAATGAAAGGGGCTAAATTACTACGGTATGTATACATCATAGTCATTCATAGTTGTTAAACTTTGTATTTTATTCAGCGGCTCCTACATATAGCAGTTATTTCAGCTCGACAAGAGAATCTTACGGGTGGTTTAAACTCTGGCACCAGGTTATTCATCAAGACGTACAAGCAGATTAACTAAGCATATAACAAGAAATATATTCGCCGACTTACGTCAAAGTGATCTTCACAGCACAGCATCGAATTACGGTCTTTGGAGAATAATTGTAATTTGTCTTCACAGCTTGAAACCACTTTTTTCTCAGCTTTGGGTCAGAAGGTCCACTCAAAAATAATTTATTTGCAAACTTTGTTGAGGTAGATGGACACATTGGCACAAAACATGAGTCAACACGGCTTTTTATCTGAATATTAATGGTATTGTTACAATCACCTGACGTCGATGGATAGTCCATTTTAATTTTTTACAAATAATCTCGAAAAAGCAAAAGTTAAAATGAAAAGTAAATGTAAAGTATGAAAATTGAAAGTTGTTGACTGACAAGAGTGACGTCATCAGTACCATAGGTCCGTTTTCGCGCGAACTGTCAAACTGTCAATTTAAAACAGCATTTTTTTCGATAAATTACAATATTTTAATTGTTTTAATATATTTGTGGTCTATTCTACATGGAATTCTTTAAAATGAAAACAAAAATAAAAATAGTGCATCTTCCCTATTGGTCTAATATAAAAATTTGTCATAAACTTCAGAGATACAGAACGGAACTCCACATCGGACGATAGCAAGCCTCTCGTCACAACTATTGTATTGTGTTGTTGTTGATAATAGACTTCTGAACAAGTGGAGGGATTGGCCTCTTTGTATGCCACTCGAAATAAAAAATATATAAACCGACTCTAAAAAAAAAACTTTAATTTTTTTTTTACTTTTTAGTTGCCTTATTTAGTTTTAGTTTATGTAGTTTTAGTTTGTCGGTTATTTTTTTTGTTAAAAAGTTTTTTATTTTTAAATTTTTAGTGATAAAAATTTAGTTTAAAATTTTAAAACTTTTTTTTTATGTGAGGTCAACTAACCCCCTCTCTTTTTCGAAATTTGGGTAACAAGGTCACGCATAATCAGTGCTAAAATCGTCATTAACACTATTTTGCTGTTGACCGATGAGGAGTTCTTTTTTATAGCTACGTAGTCAATCATCAGATCATGATGATTTTTTAATGGGACCACATTGAATGTTAACCCTATTGAACAAAGAAAAAATCATCAAAATCGGACCCTCCTGTAAAAAGTTATGCTTGATCATAATAAAAAAAACATACATTGTCGAATTGATAACCTCCTCCGTTTCGCGTTAAGAAGGGAAGAATCCCTTTTGAATTAATTTTTATATACATACCTACTAGCTTCCCGGCGCGACTTTTTCTAACCTTTTAAAACTTCCCTGGACTTTCACACATATACAGGCTGACTGGTGAGATACGTTCAATACTGAAGGAGATACTGATTCTCGTTATATTTACATCATAAAAAGGTAGGTACCTACTTAATTTTTGACCAAAATATCCTACAAATAATTTAGTGTGGATAATTTTCGCGAAGATGGCTGATAATGTTGAGTCGATCACACGGCCAAGGATTTTATCAGATTTAGGATCGGCCGGAAATTATTTAATAAGCAAAACATGTGTATAAATATGCAAAAAACATACATAAAAATATTTGTAAAGTGTAAATATAACGAGAATAGAGTACTGAGTACCCGCCTTCAGTATTGAACGTGTCTTACCAGTCAGTCTGTATATTTCAAAACCAAAATTATCCAAATCGGTCAAGCCGTTCTCGGGTTTTAGCGAGACTAACGAACAGCAATTCATTTTTATTTCTATAAACATATTTCATCATCATCATCATTTCAGCCATAAGACGTCCACTGCTGAACATAGGCCTCCCCCAATGACTTCCAGATCGGCCGGAAAAACATACATAAACATATTTAGCTTATACTTATTTCAGCTTCCTAGAATTGATAGTTTTGAGTAAAACGGTTATGACAGACAGACAGATGAAGAAACTGGGTTCCTTTTTATACAGCGTGTAACAGAAGTCCGAAATAATACATTAAGGGCGTATAAGGTACCCTATACACAATCGTTGAGCATAGGTTTTGGAACCGAACAATACTCGAGTAAACCACGGTCAAAGTTTTCACCAAAATCTTTCAAATACAGCCCTAGAAATCAGCTGAAAGGTGAATCAACACGAATCCGGTTATTTACCTTCAATAAATTCTTTAAGTAAGCACTAAGCACTCATAGGATAATAAAATCTGTCATTATTGAAGAAAATGAAATCGAAATAATTATTTTGTATGAAAAAAAAATGTCTCTTTTCCATTCAATATTTTCACAGGTGATTCTCTTCATGATACACATACATGCCCTTAAGTATTATTTCGGACTTCTGTTACACGCTGTATATATTTCAAAACCAAAATTATCCAAATCGGTCAAGCCGTTCTCAAGTTTTAGCGAGACTAACGAACAGCAATTCATTTTTATTTTTATATACATAAGTATTTAGCTTATATTTCAGCTTTCTAGAAATTGATAGTTTTGAGTAAAACGGCTGCGACAGAAAGACAGATGAAGAAACTGGGTTCCTTTTTATATACGGATACGTAAAGAGGACTTGGTAACAATATTTTTTTCAGATTATTTACTTACACGATTGCACACGATCACTGATAAAATAAAACTGAGCTGGTATCTTAAAAAGATTACGTAACACAACAATAAAACTTATTACAGTAATCTTTGGTTTTATAATATCTACAGAATCTTGATTTAAGACATTGTGTATTGACATTAAGTAGGTACATATGTTATCGTACTTTATTTTGAACCGACTTCAAAAAGGAGGTGGTTCTCAATTCAGTGCGTATTATGTTATGTTATTTTTTTGTTTGTATGTACACCGCTTACTCCGTGATTACTATTTATATTATAATATTATTTGAGTAATTCTTAACTCAAATTCACTTTGCGTGATTTCTTCACCATAATTAATTTATGACTAATTCGCGGACAAAAAAGCTTCTAACTGCCTCGTTGGTTTAGTGGTAGCAAGCTTGACTGCTGAGCACGAGGTCCTGGGTTCGATCCCCGGGCCGGGCAAATTGGGTTTTTCTATTAGGAAATTCTCAGTAGCAGCACGGAGTCTGGAATTGTGACCGGTTAATGGCAATAGACTCGCCCCCTAGTACATAGGACTTAAAGCCGGCGAAACGTGGGTGTACTACATACGCCTCTGCCTACCCGTCTGGGGAATACAGGCGTGAGTCTATAATAATAAAAAAAAGCTTCTTTAATATAATATCGATTCAGCCTTTCAGGAACTCGTTCAGGTCAACTGGAAATATTCGGGTCGCTGGGCAATACATTTTCAAGGTTTTCATGAGACGACATAGTGACGAAGGCAGGTGCAACGAAAGTTTTTTTTACATACTAGCTTTTACCCGCCCGCCCGCCGGCTTCGATTCCGTACAGACCGACAGTTCCGTTCCCTACAGAATCAGACATAGGATACTTTTCATCCCGAAATAATATAAGTTAACATTTTTTTTACGTCAAACGGTTTTGTCATCAAAACTAAAGCTGTGTACTAAATGTCAGTTCAATCTGTCAACAGGAAGGGGGTGAAATATCGATTACTAAATTTGAACCAAATAATAAACAGGTCAAGCTAAGTAAAACAACAATTTCGTTAATAGATAGCGCTACGTATCTCTCTAATTATAATTGAATTTTAAATTTAATTGTTGTGAATTTAATGAATTATGAAACTTGATGAAAAAAAAAAAAAAAATGTCGTGGTGGCGCATTGGTTACGGACCCGCTTTACAAGCGAGTGGGTGTGAGTTCGAACCTGGCATGTATCAATGTGACTTTTTCAATGTCATATGTACTTTCTTAGATATTCTAAGACACCACTGACTAACGGTGAAGGAAAACATCGTAAGGAAACCTGGACTTTAATAGTCTGAAATTGCCAACACGCAGTGAGCTAGCGCGGTGATTAATGCTCAATCCTTCTCTGTATGAGAAAAGGCCTTTGCCCTACATAGGGACAGTTACAGGCTAATTTATTTATTTATTTTATTTATGAAATTTGATGTAGATAACTGTAACCTTATGAAGGGCATAGGCTACTTTTAATCAACAAAATACGCGGGCTAAAGCTAGTATTTTTATAAGTACCTACTCCCAGAGATTCAATTCTCCAGAATATACTTAGAAACTCGCAAATAACGCATACAAAAATATTATTAAAAAACAAAAAACCCGACTGCTTACTAAAAAGATAGAAACAAGTTGGTTATAGATAGATCATACTTTACACAGTGTTCACAAACGCAGTCGGAGGCATTAACTATTCATTCTCTCTCTCTCTCTAAACCCAGAAGAATATTACTTAAAGAATGCCTCCGACTGCGTTTGTGAACACTGTGTAAAGTATGATCTATCTATAACCAACTTGTTTCTATCTTTTTAGTAAGCAGTCGGGTTTTTTGTTTTTTAATAATATTTTTTTTTCCCAAGAGATAGTTTCAGAACTATATTATAATATAGTCGTTAAATTATGTATGTACTATATATATTATGGCAATCTTTTATCACGAAAAAATGCATAGTTCCTGTAGGTCTCACGGACGAAATCGCGGGCTATATCAAGTTTAAACATATAAGTTGTATATATTTTTGTAATCACCTTTTAAAACTCTTCATTTTGATACCCCTTACGATTGGTTTGGGGGGACTTTTTTTTTATTAATCACACCTTTTGGCGCCAAAAATCTGCCATATCGATTTTTTTAAATTTGTATATACCCAGTGACACTCGCGCAATAAAGACGAATCCAACGACATATCATTCATCAAAATCGCTTCAGCCGTTTAGTAGTTACGAGGGAACATAGGGACGGACATACATACATACAGGTCAAACACATAACCCTCGTTTTTGGCTTCGCCGCAGTCGGGTAAAAACCCGATGTGTTCACTTACATTTTCGTCGTTTCCTTTAACCACTAGGGAATGTAATAATATAATTTTATTTCTGAACGACAATTTGTGGTACATTTGCCCTTTACCTTGTGTGGGTAGACCGTGGGAGGAAAGGTTAGTAATATTATTTCTTCAAGGGAATACCCCGAAGCAATCAAGAAATTGTTCGACCGAAAGTAATTCGAATTATGCGCGAATTGTGGGTTTTAGAGATCTGAAAACCGGACAAGTGCGAGTCGGACTCGCTTACGAAGGGTTCAATATAATGTCTCCCTTTATGAAAAAAGTTAAAAGAGGGGGTGAATTAATATGGTTGGTTTTTACACTATAAATAAGACTAAAGTTTCAATGTAATACAATTTATTTACAGTGTGGTTTTTAGAGATCTGAAAACCGGACAAGTGCGAGTCGGACTCGCTTACGAAGGGTTCAATATAATGTCCCCCTTTATGAAAAAAGTTATATGAGGGGGTGAATTAATAATGTTGGTTTTTACACTATAAATAAGACCAAAGTTTCAATGTAATACAATTTATTTACAAATATACTTCCAGTTTTTTTTACATAATACTATTTTTCATTTTGTTTTTAACTTTTTCACAATGTTTAACATTAAATAAATATTGCTTAGTTTTTATTACTGTAAGTTAGCAAATCGTTAGTAATGAACACCCTAATTTTGTGAAACAATTTTAAATTTCTAATTTTTAATATCAAATACTTTGTTACATTGCTCTCAATAATTAGAGCTATGACGTACTTAAATATAGGGTTGGACGGGATAATTATCAAGATAATTATTTGATAATTACGTACTGATCATTGTGATATTATAAGGTAGGTAGTAGGTACGTACTTACATCTGATTCTGTGACTTACATAATTTGGTAGTATTAACTTCGAGACCTACTATAAATTTCTGTAAGTGAAATTCAAGTAGTAAAAAAGATAACGCTACCAAATTTAGAGTGACACGGAATTAGATGAGTTTGCTATACTACAGTCTTCAGCGTGTATCCAAACGCGGGTAATATTATGCGTCACTTTTTTTTCGTCACATTGATAGCGTGTATCCGAACATGAGAAAAGCTAGCGAAAGGGGATTCCCCTCGTTTATGGGGTCGATGCAAGAAACGTAAGAAAAAGATGCAGGTTATCTTGCCTAAAAACGATAAACATAACAAAACTTGTGAATATTGTCGTGAATTAAAACTTGTGAATAATAACCAGATAAATATTAATTAACATAATTATCTTGATAATCTCCAACCCTGCTTAAATATTACATTATTTATGTAGTTCAGCTTAATTACAAAAAAATAACGGCCGAATTCTCAAATGACATCGCCTACCCTAGCTTAACCAACCGTCCGAATTTGTCCGGACGTGTCCGAATTTTAGGCCTGCTGTTTTAACTTAGTCTGGACTTATGAAAAATTAAAAAAGGTAATAATTATCAGAATGTTAATTATTCACAAGCAGTGGCATTTAAATGTCCGATTTTTTGGCTGGATTTTTCACTTTTGGTAATGGGGGTAATGGTTACCAGAAACCCCATTTCTTATTTTTTTAAATTAGAGTTAATACATTATTTGTCCTTTTCCCCAGACAGAATCTCTCGCTTTGCCTTCGCTCCTCTCCCGCTCATCAATTTTACTGAGATTGCCCCCTGGCTGAAATTTTTAATTAGTAAAGACTTAAGAGACACGTCAAAAAGCCGTCAAAGCCCCACAAACTAGACACAATAAAAAATTGTCGGAGTCAATTTCACCCGTAATAATTTGTGTCATTTGAGAATTCGGGATCAGTCAGTTCATGTTTTATACACATTGTCATTTTCACAGATTAAAGCCTATTTTCACCAAATTCTTAATTAAAATCGTAAACAGTGCTTTAAGTACAGTAAGAAATTCTAGCGCAATAAGTCATACCGCAAAATGCAAGTAACAAAGAATTTAAGGCGCGGATTCTCGCTAATCTGCTATCTCGCTCGCACTAAAATCAATTAATATAGTTATGAAAAATCGAAACAAACCAATTTAAAGGCAATATAAAGTAATAAAAAAAAAAAATTCCTTAATCGTTATGTCTGAGCGCTTTGTGCCAAATAAATGTTTCTTTCTTTCTTTCAAAAAATCCAGCTTGATCGAAACATATTTTCATACTTACTAAAGAATGGCAAAAATAAAAATTCATTTAAAGCTATTTTTAAGCATGAAAAATTATTCTAATCAAGCTCATATTTTTGCTGAACCTTTGTAATATCATTCTCCGTAATTTGGTTTATTGCTATTTTTCATAATTATATTCATTGATTTTATATCTTCAATGTGCGAGCGAGATAGAAAATAAGCGAGTATCCGCGCCTTAAATACAATTACTAACGTTGGGCTATTATATCCCGAGTCACAGGCTTGTAATGTCCCTTCGATAGTAATTGAATCCTTACCGCCCTTATAACACAATACACTATTAAGATGTTACTTACAAAATAAGAGAATTTGGTGAAAGTAGTCCTAAGTTATATAAAAGTCGAGTAAAACTCCTATTTAAGTCATTAACTGTTCAGTTAAACTGTTTCGTTAACGACAAAGTTAGTCTACAATCAATCAGTAACAGAATTACTATTAAATAAAAACTTGTAATTTCACGTCTAAATGCCAGCATTTCCGTGAACAAAATTTAGAAAAAAAGAATACAGTCGATTTATTTTGATAACCTCCTCCTTTTTTGAGTTGGTTAAAAAATATACTTATATTTATGTAGAGACATAATATCTGTCATACAGTCTGACATAAAGTCTGTACAAACAAGATACATAATTACAAAACTGAATGTGAGTATAACCTCCAACGGACTAAGGGGGAGGTGCGGTCCGCCCCAGACCCCAGATCCCAGGGGACCCCCAAATCTCGATGGTGTTCCCAAATCATGACGTTTTTGACAAGGCAGATTTTTTTTCTTATATTTTGTACTAAATCTTATTAATTTAAATGTATGAAACAGCTGATTTTTTTTTCGCGATTTCAGGGTTTGTCTTATAGTAAAAGTTGTTCATAATGATGGGTTTAATAACCTCTTTTCAGGTTGTCGGTGTTTTTAATTTAACCCTGTATGCAATAAGGAGTCTTACAAAAAAAATCTAAATCTACTACACACAACAAAGTAACACATATAATGTGCTTCTAAGTTATCTGCCACGGTTGCAATGGGAGAAAGTATTGGGTATATAGATTACAATAGTGAAAAAATTTCGTACCCCGGAACAGTAAACAAAATTGGAGCATGGAGCAGAATAAGACCTACGCAATAAAACGCAGGTAAAAGAAAAAAAATTATGACGTTAGATAATAAAAATTACTTCACTATTGTAATATAAATAACCAAAATTATCTCCCATTGCAGCCGTGGCAGATAATTTAGAAGCACCTTATATATTTTTAGTTTCATAAGTAAATATACAACTTAAATAAATCATATTCACATGTATTTTATTGTATGTCGTATAACATTGTACTTAACAGCAAGACAATGCATAATACATTACAATTCAAAACTAGTTGGTCATTCATAAAGCTGGCTACTCACAGGCCTGCCGCAGAGGCCATCTAGGGTGTAGAGAAATTACCTCCTAAGTTGTGATGTGTGTAGGTAAGTTTTTGAATGCACTTGAAGCAATTTAGAGGAAATATTTAAGGTCATCCTCAAGGGTGTATATAAAGGGGGGGGGGGGGGGTTGGGGGTCCGGACCCCCCCCCCCCCCTTAGCATACGGCTAAAATAAAAATCGATGAATATTAGACGCAAACGCAACTATGAGCGATAGTAAGTACGGCAAACAGTGCAACCCCAACCTTTACCCGCGCACTGCATATTGTGAAATTATCTGTGTGAAGCTCGGGCAAAAACTTGTTTATCTTGGTAAATTTTTGGATCCTCGGGACCCCCCCCCCCCCCCTCCTAACTCCTCATGTGAAAGCTATAGCGACGCCCATGTCCTCACCCCTATACTCTAGATTGCGGCAGGCGTGTGAGTGGCAGTCTTAAGGCTTGTTTTACGACAGCGGGCAGCGGGGCAACAGCGGCTGTGGTACACTGCTTCCAAATGCTTAGATTCGTATTTAACCGTTTCTAATGGTGCGGGGAGCGATCGAGCGCTCGGCAAGCGTTGGCTCTTTTATTGAGAATAGGATACTGTCGCCATTAGCCGTCTCGCTGTCGTAAAGCAAGATGCCTGATACTTGATACATTTTAAGCTACAATAAAAAAATATCTCTACATTCTTACAAAAGTCGGCGTATTTTCCAATGGACAGCGGCCAACGGAGATTAGCCAATCACGCAGGGGTATAGTGCACAAGTGCTTAAACACAGGTGCATTCTCTATTCCCGCGTTTGATAATACGATGGGACGGCAATCCGACACGACTGGAGACAGATCAGGCGCAGAACCAACGTAAAATTCGTAAGGCGCTTTAAATTCGTACCTAAGACTTCTGACTCGCCAGGTAATGGTCATACCACTCAGCTATCATGACACTTAGTAACCATTGAAAAATCAGCCTTTGACAACTTTTTTTATTCTACCCCCAGAAGGTCAAATTACCAGAACTTCAAATCTCAACCTAATTTTCAGTTACACAGAGTAGAGATTTGAAATGAGGCAAAACTTCCGGGGGAGTTTTATAAATAATTCTTAAAATTAAAGGCTACCCGTGCGGATTAAGAATAGGATTGAAAATGGCGTCTCCTCATATAACCTGTAGGTGCGAGTAGGAAAAAAATACATCAAAGACATAGTGTGCGAGCGAGAAGCAAATAGTTTTGGCGCCATTTTGAATCCCATTCTTTATCACGGGTACTGTACGAGTTCTGGTGCTGATTCTCTTGAAGTCACGAGTAAAAGTATGTAAATATGTAAAGTTTTTCAAAAGATAACTCTAGAAAAACGGGTCTTAAAATATAAAAATATTGCACTTATGGACTCAGTAGATATTACCAATACTTGGGTTGTATAATTTTTTACAAATTAATTCTGGACTTTAATCAAATCAAAAAAAAAATTGCCAGAATATGGTACAAAGAATAATAAAGTATTATAATAGAACAACATATTCTGCCACTTAGGGCATGCAAATATACAAGGGTTATTTATTAAAAATAATTACAATTAATCTACATGTATACCTACATAATTTTGCTCGAGACTGCACACCATGCTAAACTTAGTCTTAACTATATCTCTTTCTAATATACTTCATCGAAAAAAGACAGCAAATTAAACTATCAAATTAGTCTATATTAAAAGAGATCTGATCTGATCGAGATTAAAATTCTCGTTATTACAGCTCGGACGTTTGACAGCTGTGAAAATCTTCTATCCTTTTCTAATGATCTCTATTAGAAAGAGATAGGACTAAATTAGTTTAGACTGTGTGTAAGAGAATTCGCCACTATCAGTTTTAGAGATAAATTTCAGCATTTCAGTCAAGTTTTTTATTAATTGAAGCCCATTTTCAAAACTTAAGAGGCTCAAGAATACTCCTTGTCAGTGTGCTCTTGAAGGGATTCGATTTGAGTTTGAATTTAATTCAATAACCTCGAAATTACATGCGTGCTTATAAATGAGAGTGCTCTTGAGTACACAATGAGGCCTGCAACGTGCTGCGTGAGAACACTCTTGAGATTAGACTCTATTTGAGTTGAAACTATTCAGGTATGTTAAGACCCCATTGCATAGCAATCTGACGCAGAATTAACAGCTAAAAATAATACGACACTAAACGGTAATTCAGAAAATTTGACCAGTTTTTAAAACGATTTTGACCACTTTGCAGAACGTCAATTTCTTATTCTGAACACTTTGCAACACATAATTTCTACTCTATATCTGTTTCGAAACACGACAAGACGTTGGCATTGTCTGCTCACTTGTCACAGCAAAGTGGACATTCTGCAAAGTGAACGTTCTGCAAAGTGGACATTCTGCAAAGTTGATGATATGCATTGTTTTTGAATTCTCCATCAGATCCCATAGGTCTTATCAACACCTTATAACTTTTATGAGTTACAAACATAAATTATTCTAAAATACAAATCAGTAAATTAAAGTTTTTATTTATAGTAATTAGTTATACACTTTACTTCATCATCATGTTTACACTATACAAGTCTCTTCTGTGTTGTCACTTCACTAAATCCTAAACTAGTATTTGGCAATCTGAAAAAAAAAGAAATATGAAAATATTAGCTGGTAGGTACGGGATACGAGCATCGAGCGAGGTTTGAACCTGCAATACTTGACGTACCCTGGCAACTTTGTAACCAATTGAGCTATCGTATCGCGGCCGGATGCCGGTTGCTTCCAACCGGCCGATTTGGAAGTCATTGGGGGAGGCCTATGTTCAGCAGTGGACGTCTTATGGCTGAAATGATGATGATGATGATCGCTGCCCACCCCTATCAAATTTCAAGTTCCCTTTGTTGGTACCACCTTATCACAGAATATCTGAGATCAGGCTTGAAATAATAGCATTCACACTATTTCCTATGGTCAGAGAGAAATGGGTGTCTAATATACTTTCATAATCTTGCACAGGATCGGCAAATCAGAATAACAATTTAACCAATATTAAATGTTCTATACTACGAAACAGGGCTGGGCAAAATTGTACCATTTCTATTAAAATACTATAATCTGAATATCAGGGGCGTGCACAGCCATTTTCGACAGAGTAAGCAGTACGTATAAATCAAACTTAGTTTCATTAATTTGTCGTCTGCGTCATATCTGTCAGGGTAGGCAGTGCTTTTATAACTATATGAAATGCACGCCCCTGCTGAATGTAGGCTAAATCGATAAAAAATAAGGATGTTTATCATTTAAAAGGTATAAAGTATAGGTAATTACTGAAAAATAAGGTAAACATAAAAATAAATTATTGGTACCTATTCAGTTTGTTTAATTTAAGTAATTGTAGGTAAGTTGTCTGATGATTCAATGGGTTATGATTAATGGTTTCAACTCACTACAACATAAAATATCAAAATTTTTATTTTTTTTTCTTTTTTTTTTATTAATGGGGTATTTAATCTTTTTTTTTAAATAGGGCTCCGAATAGGGTTTCAATCATGCAAGGTCACTATGACTTCTCAATGGGTAACATTAATTTATTTAGGTTTTACATACAGTAAAACAAGAAATTGAATCCTACAGCAAAAGAAAGATTGGAAGGTACATAGAAAAATTTAATTGGGAACCACTGCACTAAACTAACATACCACAATTTTTAGTTACATTGGACAGCAGTTGACTTCTCAAGGCAGTGTAATCACATTAAAAACCAATGTTATATTGGAATTTGCAATGAAGCAATGCCCACTAGACATTCTATAAATGAGCACCCAACTGTCCGATTAACTAAGCCATGCTCATTACAAGGTATGTTATGGTAAAGTAAACTTAAACTTTAAGTATTTACATAAAGGTTAGAGATTATAAATAAAACAAACATAGACTCACCTCAACACTCCATAGGAGCTATAGAATTAGAATTATCTCCATAACCACTCAAACTTCCTTGAAATTCAATCCCGCTAATCTGACTGTCAGCGTTAAATGAAGCTCCATAGGAATCATTACTCGGTGCATGTGACGTCTCCAAATTACCATCTCCGGAGTCCGTTGCTGCTGCTGCATCAGGTTCTGCCCAATTAATCTTAAATCTAGTCACACGAGGTTCAGAGGCGAGGATATTTCTTACTACTTTGTCAAATTGAGGCTTTGCTGGCGGGTTTTCACGTAATTCAGGCTCTGATTCGGAATATTCATTGTTTATAAAGTAACCCACTCTAACAAATTCTTGGCCGCGGTAAGAACAGGTTAGGAGGACCACTGTGACACCTAAGGCGTCGTTTTCTGGGATTCTAGTGACGTCAGGAGGCGGCGCTTGAAAGACAAACATGTGTCTTCCTTCAGGTATCGGGCCTACGTAAATTGTGTCCAAAACTTGATCGTGCTCCTCCGTTTCCGCTGACCCGACGTATATCATCTTCCATTCTAAGTCTTCCTTTAGTTCTTCGATGCATTCGAACGTTAATTCGAATTGGAAAGGGTTTAGAAACGGGCTTGGATTATCGAGTACAACAACATTGGTTATGTGCACTTTAGCCATGATTGTAAGTTTACAATGATAAATAACTTATAACGAATGAATAAATCACGTTCGTGAGTAACTTTAACGTAAATAACAGTAAAAAGTTGGGGAAAATTACAGTTTTTTTACCAACGCCAGAAATTTCCGTGGGTCGGCGAAAAAATGACAATAATTTTGGCGGTTGAAATGATCACGTGATCAAAATAAGTATTGCTACCAGCGCTGTGGTGGGAATGACACGTACTAAAATTAAAAAGTTGTTATTTTGACAGATAGATGATTCTTGAAATTCAAAGCTTTATTTTAGGTTCATTTGTTTAGTAAAGTAATACTTAGAGATAAAATGACTGAGATGCTCAATAATCAATAAATACAATTAGATTTACTCACGTGTTTCGTTGTTTTCTTAATTGTTTTTAAACATTTCTCTCCGCTCGAAACGTCAATACACCACCATAAACAATGAAAATAATGTTGCCATGCCAAGGAGAACATCTGATTATTACATTTTGCTTTGTCTATGAATACAGATTATAAAAGTATAAAAAAAAACTTCAATCCTCTTTTTCCGACTCAGTAATAAATTATAAAATGTATCTAGACTAAGAAAAGCCTCACATCTTGGAAGAATAATAAAGCAAAAATTTTCCCTATAAGGCTCACATAATCAGTTTTTGATTGAGTCCTATCATCCTATTGCGTCGTACTAGGTATTTGTACTAGGTGCACCTATAAAAAAAATACCTAGTCCATGAAATACGTTATTATTGGAATTGGTAACACAAGTATGCTTAGACTGCGTATCACTGCATATTCAACACTGTAATGAATTGTAATCTTTTCTTCGTCTTATAAAAAAAATATTTTTTTCTACATAAACTTAACTAAACTTCGTAACAAAAAGTAATATCTAAATAAGTCAGATACACGTATCCGTTTGCGACATCGAGTAGTTATCAATAAGATATGCTGGTATCCACTGAGTTAAGTACTCAACTGCATCACATAGTCTTCATTCGCATCAAGTATTTACAAGTACGGTCTAATGTTTAATGCAGTGTGCCGCGTAGGTACAGTGAGATTAGGTGGATCGAGTATTTTAAAAGGTGGAACAGGTACAGCCTAGTCTCGATAAATACCTAATCCCTGTATCTTGTTCTAAAATAATAAAACGCTTTATCTCCAGTAAGTGTTTCAGCTTTGAGCTTTGATTAGGGCTAGTTGGGGCTAGTCTGGGCCAGATCAAATAATGAGTTCTAGAGCTTTCAGATGTTATTGGTTTTTCGCAATAAAAAAAGTATTCCAATTTCCATTTTTAAATCTGTTCATATGGCAATAAAAAGCGGAAATGTCATAAATAATAAATATGGCGTCTTCAATTTGTGTTGCTTTGTGTCAATCTTTGTGTTCTGTTCATTGTATTGAATCAAACATTGTTGAAGTATAATAAAACAAGTGCTGGTTATTTCGCAACAATACTAAGGATATTACAACCACCGCTACGATAATATAGTATGAAGGTCAAACGTTAAAAAAACCTGTAACGAAGAGAAAGGAAGTCTTCAAGAAAAGGTACAGTTTTTTTGCACTTTCTTTCACTTTAATACACATAATTGTTATTTAACAACTACAGAACGTCCCTATCTTCGTCTTGCATGTGTTGTGTGCATAGATTTCCGGGTTATTCAATTATAATCTACAGAAATCGAAAGTATTCACTGCGTACCGTATATCGTAAGTTAAAGATTGTTACAACTGTTACAAGTGACTTAAAAGGATGTTTGTGCATATTTGACTCTTGAGTCACCGGCTGTATGTCCCGTATGTCCTCCGTAATTAATTCAAACGTCAATTGTAAGTTTAGTTATGTGAACAATCGTCATACATGGCTGAGAGTTTAAATTAGTATTACTTACAATCAAGTTTTGTAGTATCAGAACTGTTATTACTTAAATTAAAACGTAAGAGTGGTATTTTAGTGTTATGTATGCATAAAATTCTTCTGAAAACTAATTTAACATGAAAATAATTAGTAATTGTTTAGTTCTTACCCTAAAAATCTTCGTAATGGAGATTTGAATGTGATTTTAATGAGACCTGAGTCACAAGATTGTAGACATACTTAATTTTGTAAGAGTGTATGAATGAAAGGAGAATTAATGAAAAGTGAAATAAGTTTGATATCATATTAAAAAAAAAGTAGAATGCATTCCAGTGGGCTGGCATAGCTACCTAGAGTGATTGAAGCTCTGAAAAAAGAAAACAGTTTAAAAATTTTTTTTAATAAAAAATAAAACCGACTTCAAAAGAAACTAAAAAGCTTGAAATAACTTTAAAACGTTTTGGAGTCGGTTCCAAGTCAAGTTCTTAATGAGAAGGTTAAAGAGGCTAGAACTTGACTTGGAAACAACATATTGACACCTTAGAAACTGAGCGTCTTGAAGAGCTCGACCAGAGGAAAGATGAGCTCAAAGCCAGACCATCAGTGGCCTATATTTACAATTATGTTGGTGCGGTTCTAACTTGCTCAAAGTGTGCTCGAACTTTTGTTAGCAAGATTGGGTATGTGAGTCACCAGAGGGCGCACCAACGGGTAGAACAGCTAGCTACACCTTAACTCCCAAATTTACTACTATTTACTTTTTGTGCCTATTTTACGTTGGATGTTTGAGTCCAGCAATCCTAGGTCCGCCAAGAATTTTCCCACGGCCCTCACATTGGAAATAGACTCTTAAAAGGTCCTAAGTCCTAAGGTTTTTTGAAACATCCAATAATATGTTTTCATTTTTTTTTGCAGCAGCTGAATGACAACTAAAACGAAATGGCTTCAAGCAGAGATGAAGGGCCAGTCTACTATAGAGAAATACAGAAAAATGCATATCTTAAACGAATACCAAACGAAATTGGTGGCAGCAAACTCAGGCCTTTGGGGAGTAAGGTATGTGACACCTACGTAAAAGTAGTAAGGGTGTGGATAATCAGAAAGTGGATGGCTCCAGAACTAGACACGAGGAGAGATTCACCAGGCTCAGGATCAATGACCTTACATGTTGACCGAGGCACGGAGCTAGTGATTATTTATAATACGCACATCTGCCTAGCCCAACTATGTTCTGATACCTCATGTAAGACTGGTTGTCAGACTTTCGGGCTTCTGATTACCCGTAACGATTGTCAAAGATCTACAATTGACAGCCGGGACCAACAGCTTAACGTGCTATCCGAGGCACGGAGAGTGATAATTAATTTATAACGCACATAACTTATGAAAAGTCAGAGGTGCATGTCTTGGGTTCGAACTTGAAACCCCTGACTTGCCAATCATATTACTAGGCTTACGGCCTATACCAAAACATTCTTAAACAATAAAGCAATCATGCACCATTAATATTTTATGATTTTGATAAGAGTAAGAAATATATACTATAAGGCAGCCATAGCACAACACAGTATAATAATCATATAGTACGGAAACTATGTACAAACGCTCGAAAACGGCACACTCACACAAGCATGGGCAACGAGCGACGACTCGTTGATACTGCGAGAACCGCGTCGTTCGCTTAGGCGTCTCGTCGTTACGCAATATTATGCATATTTGTGTGAGTGTGCCGTTTCGAGCGTTTGTACGTAGTTTCCGTACTGTGTTCTCGTTTCAATAAAACACAAAATCGACTCCGAGTTCCCAGCGCTTCGTCATTCCTTGGTCCCAGCAGTGGCCAGGTGACACGGGGCAGGGGTGCGACAAGGAATCCCTGGGAGTTTACTAACTGTTACAAGAAACTACAAATATTAACTTATAATGTTCACTGCTGCCTCGTTGGTCTAGTGGTAGCAAGCGCGACTGCTGAGCACGAGGTCCTGGGTTCGATCCCCGGGTCGGGCAACCGGGGATCGAACCCAGGACCTCGTGCTCAGCAGTCGCTTTTTCGTCGGGTCTCTCAGTTCAGTCGGGTTTTTCCATTAGGAAATTCTCAGTAGCAGCACGGAGTCTGGAATTGTGCCCGGTTAATGGCAATAGGCTCGCCCCCTATTACATGGGACTTATAACATAGCCGGCGAAACGTGGGTGTACTGCACACCTCTGCCTACCCCCTCTGGGGAATACGGGCGTGAGTCTATAAAAATGTTCAGTCGTTGTCATCTGACGACAGACTTTTTGGGCTCGAGACAGAACTTGATAAGATCAATTGGGGAATTCTCGGACTATGCGAAATACGATGTTTCCATACTGTATGATTATTATACTGTGGCCATTGTTATGACCGTGAGTCATGCATGTATTAATTATGTTAAAACTAACCGTACCCTTTGTTATAATCTAAGAATAGTTTAATAAAAACATTCGAAGTTTATTTAATACTAACTACCGCCCAAGGCGTCGCCAGCGTCGTATGTTGATATATATTTTTTTTATTTTTTTTTATTTATAGACTCACGCCTGTATTCCCCAGAGGGGGTAGGCAGAGGTGTGCAGTACACCCACGTTTCGCCGGCTATGTTATAAGTCCCATGTAATAGGGGGCGAGCCTATTGCCATTAACCGGGCACAATTCCAGACTCCGTGCTGCTACTGAGAACTTCCTGATGGAAAAACCCAATAACACTTTGCCCGACCCGGGGATCGAACCCAGGACCTCGTGCTCAGCAGTCGCGCTTGCTACCACTAGACCAACGAGGCAGTGTTGATATATTACTAGCTATATTTATCAGCAGTGATAGCCTAATGGTATGACAGTTGGATTGCCAACTCAAAGCTCGTAGGGTCGAAACCCACACACGCACCTCTCACTCTCACGCACTCATCGACTGCACTAAACGAAGAAAATATTAGGTACTTGTTACAACAATTCTGCTATTATCCTATGAGGAGTTCCGTTCTATATCTCGTAATTCCAGGATCAGATCATGACAATCTATTAGAATCATTCATATTTCATAATAATAAATCAACTTGGAAACTTGGAAATATGTCTTTCAAATAAAAAAAGAATTTTCAAAATCGGTCCACAATTGACTGAGAAATCGGTGAACATACAAAAAAAATACGTAGGAACAGCCAAACATAGAACCTCCTTTTTTTGAAGTCGGTTAAAAACTGAACTAACCTATTCCATTTTACTTACAGAAAGTGCCTCTGAAGCCGATGTGGACCCAATTTTGTGTGCACAACGGTAGAACTCCATACTTAGAACAGTATCCTGAAGCGGACAGCCCGGCTACCATGACACATAAACCAATATGGCGCGCGTGTTTGCGGACCGCGAGACACGTGACAGCGAGCGTGAAGCCACACTGTGGACATCAGTACGACTTCTTAGTGGACACTGATAATGGGGCCGTTAGAATGCTGGCTCCAGATTGGTGAGTAATATTCTCCTGACCGAATTTCGGTCACAGTGGCCAATCTAATGGAGATTAGCCGCAGGAGATATTATAGTGCACAAGTGTGTGCACAAACACAGGTGCACTCTCTATTCCTTCATTCTCATAGTCCGATGGGACGGCAATCCGACACGACTGGAGAGAGATCAGGCGCAGAGCTGGCTTTACATACTTTCCGAGGCACGGAGTAAGTGATAATTAATTTATAATATGCACATAACTTACTAAAAGTCCGAGGTTTCGAACCTGAGACCTGTGACTTGCTGTGATATGACCGTCGACTGACAAGTCCGAGGTCGAGTTCGATCCCAAAGCTCGCAACTCTGACTTATCGTAAGTTATGTGCGTATTTTAAATGAATTATCAGTTTCTAAAACGTAGAGGGAAAACATCGTGATAAAACCAGCACACTTGAGATTTTTGATATGGAACAATCATGGGATTCGAACCCACGCCCTTCGACGTACCGTGTTAACGCTCTGACCGCTAAGCTACCGTAAATAATTAAATTTAATAAAAAACACAACAAACAAAAATATATTTACGACTCGACGGGTCGCGGCGCGCCGCCGTCATAAATATAATGACTATAATGAAATATAATGTCATTATTAACTAAATTTGCCATTTCTTTTCCCCAGGGAATCTATGCAAGATTGGGTCACGACACTCCGGAACACACTTCACGAACTAAAGATTCTGAGTCGCGGCGAGAACGTGTACTGCCTGAGTCCCGCGCCGCCCCCGCCCCCGCCGCCCCCTCGGGCCGCCGCCAGGGACCCCACGTCGCCGCTACCGCCCACACCACCCATACCACCTGACAGGTAGCTATCAGACGGCTGCAGTTTTCGCGCGTTGCAACGAAAAAAATTAAGATCCAAAGTGTCGCGACACTTTAAGACCAAAAGTTGTAACGACACTTTTTGTTGTAAGCCGTGCGGCGTGCGCGTGTTTCTCTGTCTGTCTCTCTCTCTCTCTCTCTCTACTACTGTTCCTACCGCATACCGTACTGTATCGGAAGGGGCCGGGTATTGCCGCGATCAGCCCGGTTCAATGCTTGCTTGTAGGCCCGCTCAAAGTGTCTGATAAAGTCTAAATTTAAAAAAATCTGTGAAAATTTTATTTAACTATGGAGATAAAAGTCTAGTGGTAACATGCGCGACTGCTGAGCACGGGGTCCTGGGTTTGATCCCCGGATCAGGCAAAGTGATAATGAGTTTTTCCATTAAGAAATTCTCAAGCAGCACGGTGTCGGGAATACCGTTTCGTAGTGGGTAAAAAAACATCTCATTTCAGGGTACCAGGCATCGAATTAACAACTCCAGCGCCAGCCCGTGTCGACCCACCCGCACCAGAATCCCAAACCCAACCAACACAAGAACCCCAACTTAGCCCACAGGCAGAAGAAATTGACATATCAAATTGGGATACTCCATTTTCTTCTCTTCCTAGTACCAGTCTCTCTGAGCCTAGGACAAGTGTAGCCAAAATCTGCGGTCAAAATATATGCCTAGACGATTCTATATTTAAAAGAAGTAACGATGATGAAAATGATGAAATTTTTGGTGAAGATAAGATGCAAGATGATGAGGAGTATAAACAGAGGGTAGTTGTTAGCAATGAGGATAAAAATGAATCTGAGGGGACGGGGTAAGTTTATAAATATCCTCCTCCTAGCCTTATTTGTCGTGTCGTGGTGGCGCATTGGTTACGGACCCGCTTTGCAAGCGCGTGGGTGTGAGTTCGAACCTGGCATGTACTAATGTGACTTTTTCAATGTCATATGTACTTTCTTAGTTAATCTAAGACACCACTAATAATACCACTAATAATTAAGACTGAAATCGCCAACCCGCAGTGAGGTAGCGTGGTGATTAATACTCAATCCTTCTCTGTATGAGAAGAGGCCTTTGCTCTATATTGGGACAGTTACAGGCTGATTTATTTATTTATTTATTTATCTTTTTCAGCAACAACCAAACAACCAATATAACGGTTATAAAAGTTTCTAACAAAGATCCCCCACATACGGCTATCCCAGTTATGGGCCCAGAAACGGATGTTTTTAACTTCGAGTTCAAACAAAACCTTACTATAACCGAACAGACGGCCAACCCGAATTTCGTAAATATAGTGAATACAGAACAAAATGACTATGGAACTACGTTTTCAGAAAATGATTCAGAGTATGGTCATTTGAGTTTAACTACTACTGTGAATTTAACTGGGGCTAGCGAGGAATTCTCCAATTTTAGCAGTCAAACGAATTCGAATTTTCCCAGTCAAACGAATACTAATTATCCCAGTCAAACGAATTCAAATTTTTCGAGTCAAACGAATCCCAACTTTCCCAGTCAAACGAATCCCAATTTTCCCAGTCAAACGAATTCAAATTTTTCGAGTCAAACAAATTCGAATTTTCCCAGTCAAACGAATCCTAATTTTCCCAGTCAAACGAATTCAAATTTTCCCAGTCAAACGAATCCCAATTTTCCCAGTCAAAATCCTAATCAGAAAGAGGATTTATACGAAAGACTTTGCATGGCGTCGACTTCAAATCCGAAGCCGTCACCGCTTCCAGTGAAAAAGTTAAAAAACGTTGAAAAATCAAGAAAATCTTCTTTACCGAATTTGGAAGTCGGTGACTCGACTTACGAGTACTTGTTCCTAAGTAACAACAACACTCCAGTCACAATTAACCCTGAAGTTAACTGTAACGGCGAGAATAGGGTTCAAGTTAACCCCGGCAATGAGACAGTTAACAGGTTGTCTGTAGAACGTTCTAGAAGTCAGAATGCGTATGATTCGACTCCAAGAGTCAGAGACAACGTGCCTAGGACACAGAACGTGAGTCCCAAGATAGAAATAAAAAATGGTAAGTTTTAACATTAAGTATATATTTAGGGCCTCTCTCGACTCTGTCTCGTTGGTCTAGTGGTAGCAAGCGCGACTGCTGAGCGCGAGGTCCTGGGTTCGATCCCCGAGTCGGAGTGTTATTGGGTTTTTCAATTAGGAAATTCTCAGTAGCAGCACGGAGTCTGGAATTGTGCCCGGTTAATGGCAATAGGCTGCCCCCTATTACATGGGACTTATAACATAGCCGGTGAAATGTAGGTGTACTGCACACCTCTGCCTACCCCCTCTGGGGAATACAAGCGTGAGTCTATAAATAAAAAAATATATTTAGAGCTTCGTGAAAGGTACCAGAATAGTGCCGGTGTGGTTTCCGGCCTAAGAATAGAGCCACCCATACTCGTCCCGCGGGTGTCGTAAGAAGCGACAAAGGGAAAGATTCGGAGGATGGGCAGCAGAATCCTTCTGTGTAACAGCAATCATCTGCTACTGCGATCGCCAACCCGCTTGCTCAGCGTGGCGATTATGGGCAAATACCTCCAATGAGCGCACAATAGTGGCGCGCAGGGAGAGGCTTATGTTCAGCAGTGGACTAATACAGGCTGATGATGATGATGATCTGAAAACTGTTATTGTACATAAAATGACAAATTTATGTCTCTTTGACAATGTCTTTGGTTTCATAAACTATGGTTTTTAAACGGTTTTACTTAGCTTGCCCTGTTTATTATTTGGTTCAAATTTAGTAATCAATATTTCACCCCCTTCCTGTTGACAGATTGATCTGATATTTGGTACACAGCTTTAGTTCTGACAAAACCATTTTACGTATAAAAAAAAATTACTTATATTATTTTTCAGAAACCATAGAGCAGATACCACAAAATAAACCTATTTGGAAGAGGGGATTGACCGAGTTGTCTTTGCTGACAAGGCTAAAATCTATTACACAGAAAAAGGAAAGCCCTACTAGACAAGATGATCATGAGAGGTAAGTTTATTCAAGGAATATAATAATCTTTCTTTAGAGTTTAAACCGCCCGTAGGCCTCTGACATGGCTTAACACACCGTTGAAAATCTCTCAGGTGGGCTGGTTGCCTCACGATGGTTTTAACCGACTTCAAAAAAGGTAGAAGTTCTCAATTCGATTGATGTGATATTTTATGAGGTAACAAATACCTCTAAACTCGCTTATTTGTGAACCAATTTGAAAAATTATTTTTCTTATTGAAAGGATGTCTTCCAGATTGGTCCCATAGAAATATTGTCATGATCTGATCATGAAATTCGGAGATAGAATACGGAACTCCTCATAGGATTACAGCAGAATTGTTGTAATAAGTAATATTGCTTTGTTTATACGTGTAGTCGATAACTAACCATTAACAAAAAGGAGGGGGACCGCATCGACCCCTTCTCCCTCCTATCACTTTCCAAGATGAAATATATCTTGTGAGGTATCATTTGAAAGGGCTTTTCATAAGGATTTCAAATATTAGCCTCACATAAGTCTGGGGAGGGGGGGAATTAATTTTAAGCGGCACTTAAAATCGTGAAAAAAAAACTTTAATAAAAAAAAAATTTACCTTCACCGTTTGAGGAAGCGATAAATCATTTCCAAAACGAACATGAATTCGAAAAGTCAGAGGTTAGTACCTGGGTTTTGAACTTAAAACATTTGACTTAGCAGTCCAACAATCATGTGTGTCATTTCCAGCTTTTTTGTGCTTTGAAGTCGGTTTTTTTTTGTAATTTTTTTTTTTCAAACTCCAGGTGTCCAGTGACGTCACCAGTGAAAGTGGTACATCGATCCAGGCCTGTGGGGAGGGTAGACAGCACCAGACGAAGAAGTAGCTCTCTTAGTAATGGTAAGAAATTTTAACAAGATATTAGTGCTGATTCTCTTGTACATCCCGCTAAATTAATTTTAGTCTAACTACAGGGTTCTTTGTAAAACACCAGCATCCTTAAAGGGGTCATTAAACTCATTATTATGAACAACTTTTACTATGGGACTTACCCTGAAATAAAAAAAAATCAGCTGTTCTATACATTTATGTTCACATGACTCAACAAAATGTATGGAACAGCTGATTTCTTTTGGGATGATATGGGCTGACAGTAACAGTAACAAATGATAAGGCCGAAAAAGGCCGCGGTAGTACATCTGCTTCAATACATTACAATACATTCAATTCAATACATTCAATACATCACACTTAACTTTATTTATTTTTGCAGTTCCCGCGGCCATTCCATGGTCCATAGACAATATTCATAGATCAAAATGAATATACTTTAGTTTTGGACTATGGTAATGAGGGAACGGTTTGTCATGACGTTGTCAACGAGCGGTTGACATGGTTTGACAGTTTTGACTGAACGTACCAATGTACCAACCACACGAGTCATCCAATGATATGATATAAATAAACTTTGTATTATATCATTGGAATGTCTATGTAATCTTTATCTATTTGTTTATTCTATTTATATATCCAGTAATTGTTATGCTATTTAGTAATGTAGTATATTGTATATTATTATTTACTTACTTCTTATACATATATATATAGTATATAAATACCTACAAAAAGTTGTAGGATACAGGATAATATTGTATTTTTTCGGGTCTGTACCAACTCGGTGTCCGTGACCTCAAACTTTGGGCCTGTCAGAATACCAGCGCTGCAGCGATTAGTTTGTTGCAGCTTCAGCTGAGATAGGCGCCATATTTTGGCCTCACACATCCACATCACATTTTTTTTTTTTTGTTTGTTATTTTTTGTATCTTTTGTGAGGTTGCAAAATAAAACTTTTTTCTTTCTTTCTTTCTTTACATTATTTTTCCTTACAGGTCAGTCTCCTCCGTGCATACCACAAGTAGCCCAACTAACTCCTCTCCGCGCCCGCCAAGCGCACGCGCTCAGAGCTGAGCAGCGCCGCGGAGCAGCGCTAGTATCCACTATACCTGTTAGAGATACGCCGGTGTTCACCGACTATGATAACCAAGTGTGGTACGTATATACCTTCGATCTTTAGTGTCGTGATAGCTTAGTGGTATGACCGTAGACTGGCAAGTCTGAGGTCTCAGGTTCGAATCTAAGACGCACCTCTGACTTTTGTAAGTTATGTGTGTATTAAAAATTAATTATCACCGTTTTTTTTACTTGTTATAGCACATGTTAGCTTATTAAATATAATTATTTAATGAGAAAATTTGACAAAATTACTGATACGGATTCGAACCCACGATCTTTGACGTACCGTGTCGACACTGACCGCTAAGCCACCGTATCCTACCAGCATCAGTTGAAATTTCATATCTCTTTCTACGCCTATGATTCGAATTCCGCCCGTAGCAGTTGCTTTTTTAAATTTTCTTTTTTTATTTTTTATTTCTAAATTCATCATTCATTAGAAAGCAAGAAATAAATAATTTTATTAAACGTCACAAAAATAATAAAATAAAAAAAAATAATAAAAATAATAGTAAATGTGATTCTGATCAACGATACAGTAATTTCCACTTAACATTAATCTTTCTCCCACAGGATAGCGTGGTGGGGTCCGTCAGGGGTTCGTATGAACGGTCGCAGTGGTGACCGGGTTGCCGCGCTCAGGAGTCGAACCCCACGCGATGCGGCGCATGCGCGACATTTAGTTCAAAATGCTCATGCACATTCGGTAAGTGTTCCGTTTTAGCCTTGTAAGATTGACTAGCTTGTACGTAATAAATTCATCATCATCATCTGCCTGGCTTTTCCCCAACTATGTTGGGGTCGGCTTCCAGTCTTACCGGATGCAGCTGAATACCAGTGTTTTACATGGAGCGACTGCCTATCAGACCTCCACAACCCAGGTACTGGGTTACACGATACCCCTTGGTAAGACTGGTTGTCAGACTTTCGGGCTTCTGACTACCCGTAACGACTGTCAAAGATCTACAATTGACAGCCGGGGCCAACAGCTTAACGTGCTATCCGAGGCACGGAGAGTGATAATCTATACTTATAAAATGGTAACGTGACTGACTGACAGACAACGCACAGCCTAAACCGGTGGACCTAGGGACTTGAAATTTTGAGACAATATTCTTTAAGTACCGTAGGGGTGCACTAAGGAAGGATTTTCTGAAATTCCCCCCCTAAGTAGGCAAAAAAGGGGGAAACAGGTTGTATGTAAATCCGTTATTCTTAACGTTAAATGTACGAAACTTGGTATTCAGCTTTTCGGTTGATAAATGAAAGGACGAGCATTGTTTTTTTTTTGAAATCTACCCTTGAGTGGATAAAAAAGGGGGTTAAAGTTTGTATGGAAGATTTGTTATTTTTTAAGTTACAGATGTAAAAATGAGTATTTAGCTTATGCGCTAAAAATAAAAAAGACGTGTATCAAAAAATTTTGATTTTTTTTCCCCTAAGGAGATATAAAAGGGGACTAAAGTTTGTATTTATGAAAATCCGACATTAAACTTGATAATTAGCTTTTCGGTTAATGAATAAGACGTGTTTTAGCTTTTTGATAACTCTACCCATTAGGGGGAAAGGGGGGGGCGAATATTTTGTGTAAGAAATTCGGTATAGAGATATCAAAGTGGCACAACTATGCACGTATATCTCGATATGCAATCACTTTGGGGAGAAAATATAGAAGATAAAAGTTTGAATGAAATTCAGCCATTTTCAAAGTTGAAGCCATGAAAATTAGTAGGTATACACGAGAACTGCTGGACCGATTTTTATGGTATTTGATTTGTTGGATTAGTCTCCGCCTATAATAGAAGAATCGAAGAAAAAAAATGGAATTATACCATAGTAGGGTATGGGTAGGGTAGGGTAGAGGTAGAGTAGGGTTAGGGTAGGAAAAGAGGGGTAGGGTAGGGGTAGAGTAGAGTAGGGTAGAGGTAGAGTAGGGTAGGGTAGGAATAGAGGGGTAGGGTAGGGGTAGAGTAAAGTAGGGTCGAGGTAGAGTAGGGTAGGGTAGGGTAGGGGCAGCGTAGGGTAGGTTTGGAGTAGGGTAGGGTAGGGGTAGCGTAGGGTAGAGTAGGGGTAGGGTAGGGGTAGAGAATGGTAGGGTAGGGTAGAGTAGCGTAGGGTAGTGTAGGGTAGGGTAGAAAAAGCGTAGAGGTAAAATAATCACGCGTACAAAGTCGCGCGGGGCAGCTAGTTAATTTATAAAACGCACATAACTTATGAAAAGTCAGAGCCTTGGGTTCGAACCCGAGACCTCTGACTTGCCAGTTAACGGTCACCACCACTAGGCTATACGTAATAAATTATTACTGTAAATTTTATTTTCGATTGCTATTAATGTCTTATTAATGGTTTTGTTTTTTTTAGGTTGACATACTGTTTCACCGGGTACCGCTCGCTAAAATCTACGTTGTAAATAAAAGAGATCACGAGAGTTTAGGTAAGTTTAAAAAACTGCCTTATAGTCTATAAAAAACTGAATTTGAATACATTTTTTGTGAATTTTAATTAATTCATTCAATTCAAAATATTTTTATTCATGTAGACCATTACCTAGTGGCCACGACTTCGGTCTAAGGCGGCGGCGACGGGCTAGGTCTGCGAGCGGCGCGATGGCCATGCCACGTATTTAGACGTATTTAGGCATATATTTTCTAATGATATTTTAAATTCGACGGATGGAGTGCACGAAATCAATACAAATCATTTTAAGTATGGAGAATGGAGAAACCTCCGCCGCCGCCGCTGAGAGCGGCGAGTTCGTGGCCAGGCCGTTAGACACTTATGAATAGACATAATTCTAATATTGTTTGTTGTAAGAGTGACTCTAGTTGCCAGTCCCAAGGGCAGCCTACCCTTCATGGAGAAGAATCGGGCAAGAAACTCCATGGTTGCTCTTTTAAATAATGGCTTACAGAATTTTAGGGTACATTGTTCTGAGGTCTTATGTGAGAACAATGTCAGTGGATTTAACACAAGTACACCTTAACATTTATTCATTTATTAATTCTTTGATTACCGTCTCCGTTGAGATTTGCCGCTGTGACCGAAGTTCGGTCAGGAGTACCTTATTATAGATAGGCAACCACAAAATACTTCAGGATAATTGACATACTTTATATATTAGTAACTTTATATTAACAAAAAAAAATTGGGGAAAAAAAATAAAGATCGAATTTCGACTGTAGATGATAGAAAGTAAAACACTGAATTTGTTTGTGAGTACGTGCGCGTCGAGTGTTTCACAACGGAAAAACCGTCATCTGAATGACCACCCAGTTAATAGCTGCTGTTTAGTTACTTAATTTTAAAATAATTCACTATTTTATAAATATTTAAAATAATTATGGGTCGCCTACATCGACCAATTGCATTAATAACCTCTAGTAATAATAAACGATTGTCGGGCAGGTCTGAAGTTGGACGGCGAGTGCAACATCGTGGGCGTGGAGGCGCTGGGCGCGTGCGGCCGCGCGGGCCTGCCGCCGCCCGGGCAGTGGGCGCTCACCGAGATCAACAACCGCCCCATCAACTTGCTCAAGGTCACTATACTACCCGTGCGGATAAACAATGCGATTGAAAATGGCGGCTCCTCATATAATCCGTTTAGTCTACATTTGACAGATTCTATTTATGACAGATTTCTAGAGAAGTATGGGGGACATTATAGATTGGAAAAAAAAACAGTGATATAGTAGTTATATAACTTATTTATAAGCATAATTTGTTTTTATAAGTAATATAAGTATATTTTGACGTTAATTTGGTACAAAAATATTAGTTTATTTTAAAATTTAATATAGTTATAAAAACAAATTATGCTCATAAATAAATATAGTGATTAGTATATCACTGTTTTTTTTCCAATCTATAATATCGGGATGAGCTGGACACTTATATGGAGGATTGGCCCGTTAAAGCTACGAACAGAGAGGAGTGGAAAGAGGGAAGGGAGGCCTTTGCCCTGCAGTGGGAAAATTTTGGCTAATAATAATAATAATAATAATTTCAACCTACTCACGCTTGGCTATGGCCCGTGTGTTTAGACTAACCCCGCATGGGAGAAAAAAAAATAAACCTAAATAATAATAATAATAATATCCCCCATACTTCTCTAGAAATCTGTCGAATGTAAAATCTGTCAAAAGTAGACTACGATGTCAAAAGTAGAATCTGTCAAATGTAGACTAAACGATATAATCTGTAGGAACGAGAAACATTAAAGACAAAATGTGCGAGCGAGAAGCAAATAGTTCTGGCGCCATTTTCGATCTCATTCTTTATCCGCACCGGTATTACAAGTTAACAGTCACACTCTTCATTGCTACCGTATTCATTAGTAATGTAGGATCCAAATTTCTACATTGGGCAACAATTTTAATACATTTTGTTGGGGCGTGCAGTTCATATAGGCAAAAAAGGCACTGCCTACCCTGACAGATGCGACGCAGGCGACGAATTAGTGAAACTAAGAAGGATTTGTATGTACTGCCCACCCTGTCGAAAATGTCGGCACGCCTGCAGTGCACATTACATGACAAATTTATAAATATACAGGGTTATTTGTAAAACACCAGCATCCTTAAAAGGGGTCATTAAACTCATCATTATGAACAACTTTTACTTTGGGACCAACCCTGAAATCGCAAAAAAAAATCAGGTGTTCATACATTTATGTCACATGACTCAACAAAATGTATGGAACAGCTGATTTTTGTTTTGCGTTTACAGGGTTGGTAAAAGTAAAAGTATTTTGTTAGTAATATTATTTTGTTTTTTATTTCCAGGGTGGTGAAGACGACATGAATAGGCTTAGCAAGCACGGGACTGAAGTCTCCATCCTAATACAACCGTCAGCCTTGGTGAAGAAACTGCGATCAGCACTCAAAGGAAACAAAGCAGTATTAGGATTAAGATAAGGTTGAATTTACTCTGTAAGACGCAGTGCTGTGGTTTTATAAGGTAATCATTTTTATATACAATCTTCAATGTATATAAAAAAAAAACTATACACGGTGTATAGGAGCGTGCATTCCCTAATTTTTTATCCGACTCCAAAAAAAGAAGGAGGTTATCAATTCGACTGTATTTTTTTTTCTAAAGCCTGGCCGAAGCCCAGCATTAAAATATCATAATAAAACAATTTATAATATATTTTAACCGACTCCAAAAAAATGGAAGAGGTTATCAATTCGACTGTATTTTTTTCTTCTAAAGCCCGGCCGATGTCCATCATACAAATATTGTAATAAAACAATATTTGAGTCGTTATACCCTATTCTATTGGTATGACCGTTGGAAAGTCTCAGGTTTGGAAGGCGCGCACCTCTGACTTTTCGTAAGTTATGTGCGTATTATAAATTAATTATCACTTACTCCGTGCCTCGGAAAGCTCGTAAAGCCTGCTCTGCGCCTGATCTCTCCGGTCGTAACATCCCATCGGACTATGAGAGTGATGGAAAAAAAAGTGCAATTATGTTTATGTACACACTTGTACACTAATTTACCTCCGACATAGTTGGCTAGTTTCCATTGAGATTGGCCGCTGTGCTCGGATTCGGTCAGGAAGATAAATATTATTATTTTGTATATCTTTTTCAATTCACAGAATTTCTTATTGCATGCATTCTGGTTCGACAGGCAACTATTACGTAATTGTGGTTATTTATAAGTATAATATTTTATGTACATATTACAACATAGATATTTAAAGAGTAGCAAGCGAAATAGATGTTGCCCGCGACTTCGTTCTTGTAAAATTGAATTATCCTAAATATCCTATCATCTATCCTAATGTTATATCACTACATAGTATAAAACAAAGTCGCTTCCTGCGTCTGTCTCTCCCTATGTATGCTTAGATCTTAAAAATACGCAACGGATTTTGATGCGGTTTTTTTAAATAGATAGAGTGATTCAAGAGGAAGGTTTATATGTATAATACATGCATATTAGCGAAACCGTGCGAAACCGGGGCGGGTCGTTAGTCAATTAACTTCCTCCAGTTAACTAAAACTTTCCTCGAGAACTACTTTATCCATTGGTGAAAACAGAATTAAAATTGGTGCAGTAGTTTTTGAGTTTTTCGCAGACAGAAAAACAGACGGTGCCGCGATACTTTTGATAACTTTGTTTTATATTAAGTAGTGATAATTCACACGAGCGAAACCGGGGCGGTAATGTTTCGATTGCTACTCTTTACTTGTCTATGTTGCAACCCCATCTCAAATTAAACTGGGTAAAAGGTAGCTTGACATAACCATCCATTTTCAAATATAATAGTATTTAGGTATAATTAACTCAATTGTAAATAGAAAAGAATTTTAAAAAAAATTCGCCGTTGAAAAAGTTTTACAATTTTCAAAGGTTTTACTAGTGCTCATGCATGGATGCCACTGTGATCCTGAACTTTTAAATAAAGGCTAACCGAGATAAGGTTTTTACTGTAACCGAAAAACATAATTCTCGAACGATACCGAGAAATGTTGAAATACCAAAAAAAAAAACGAGAAAATGCCACTAAACTATAAGTTTCGTTTGCCAGTAATATTTGTCCGTTTAGGACAGGGATGGGGAAACTACGGCCCGCGGGCCATCTCCGGCCCGCGAAGCGTTGAAATCCGGCCCGCGACCATCAAACAAACATCAAGAATTATTTGTGCGAACAAGAGTTTTCAATAATGAATAAATATAAATAAATCAGCCTGTAACTGTCCCAATATAGGGCAAAGGCCTCATACAGAGAAGGATTGAGTATTAATCACCACGCTAGCTCGCTGCGTGTTGGCGATTTCAGACTATTAAAGTCCAGGTTTCCTTACAATGTTTTCCTTCACCGTTAGTCAGTGGTGTCTTAGATTAACTAAGAAAGTACATATGACATTGAAAAAGTCACATTGGTACATGCCAGGTTCGAACCCACAACCACGCGCTTGCAAAGCAGGTCCGTAACCAATGCGCCACCACGACATTAATATCAATAATGAAGCTAAGAAAAAAATATTTCTTGGCCCACCGTATATTTCGTTAGTAAATATGGGCACCGCGAAGGAAAAAGTTTCCCCATCCCTGGTTTAGGATCACAGTCGGTCTTCACCCGAAATTTAAGCACTATTTAAAAAAAATCTTGTGTCGTATCACCAAAATTGAAACTTTTAGCGGCGGTATACAAAGTACAGTAAACAATGCATCAGTGGTTGAGGTCTCGAGTTCGATCCCAAGGCGTGCATCTATGCGTATTATAAATTAATTATCACTTACTCCGTGCTTCGGAAAGCACGTAAAGCTGGTTCTGCGCCTGATCTCACTCCAGTCGGATTGCCGTCCCATCGGACTATGAGCGTGAAAGAATAAAGTGCACCTGTGTTTGCGCACACACTTTCACACTATATCTCCAGCGTAGTTGGCTAATCTCCGATGAGATTGGCCGCTGTGATCGAAATTCGGTCAGGTCATTATCACTAATCTATTGTTAATTGTACTAAGGCTATATATAGTTAGTAGGAAAAATATGATTAAGGGATCAATTTTTTAATAAAAACCACAAACTTTTTTGTATTTCGCTTTTTTTTTCTTACTCATTATAAAATGTTAATAATTTTGGCAATTTTTTTATTTTGAATAGTGCATAATTATTTAATTAGAAAAAATAATTGATACGGATGGGTTCGAACCCTCGACTTTCGCGTGCCGTACGGATGCTCTGACTGCTAAGCCACCGTAGCCCATCAGAATCAGTTGAAGGTCGTGGGTTCGAATTCTATCCGTAACAGTTGATTTTTTTTCAAATTTCTTATTAAATAATTTTATTCAGTATAATTATAGCATGAAAATCATGTACCAAAATGTTAAAAAAAAATTGTAAGTAAGAAAATAAATGATCTGTAAAAAAAACAGTTTTTAGAATATTTACATTTGTACACAATTTTACAAGTAATCATAGGCTATACAGATTTTGATAGGACTTTTCCCATTTAATAGTTAAGCGTTATGACTTTTATTATTGCTTTTCACCTCAAGTAAGGTTCGTGCTACATTTTTTTTTTGTAATAATTTTGTCAAAGTACTTTTTTTTTATTATTTTTGTTGTTTATGTCGGTCCACAGACCATGTTGAAGCTAGAAAATAAAGATGTTACCAAGTGTAAAAAATGGAAAGGTATACACGGCTGATACGATACGATATGATATACGGCACATACAATAAACATACAGTAGAAGTTCTTAAACTTTCGCGAATTGGAATCATGTTTTAAATATGACTGCCTCGTTGGTCTAGTGGTAGCAAGCGCGACTGCTGAGCACGAGGTCCTGGGTTCGATCCCCGGGTCTGGCAAAGTGTTATTGGGTTTTTCCATTAGGAAATTCTCAGTAGCAGCACGGAGTCTGGAATTGTGCCCGTTTAATGGCAATAGGCTCGCCCCCTATTACATGGGACTTATTACATAGCCGGCGAAACGTGGGTGTACTACACACCTCTGCCTACCCCCTCTGGGGAATACAGGAGTGAGTCTATGAATGTTTTAAATATTATTTCGGGTCTATTCGCGCACAGAGGTTAGTTCAATGACTATTTTGAATTATCTGTGCGCGAATAGACCCAAAATAATATTAAAAAAGATACAGTAGACAAATTGTTGCTAATTTTTAACCGACTTCAAAAAAGGAGGAGGTTCTCAATTCGTAGGAATCTTTTTTTTTATAGTTGAACAATTAATATTAAAATATTTAACCGACTTCAAAAAAAGGAGGAGGTTCTCAATTCGTAGGAATCTTTTTTTTTATAGTTGAACAATTAATATTAAAGCAGATCGTTATGTGTGTACCGGGTAAATTTATTTCATATCATTGTAGCGGACAAACGCAAGAAATTAATAAAATTGTGTTTTTAAATTGCAAATATGTAAAATATGTATATTTAATTAGAGCACAGCATAATTAACATACAGTACGGAAACTACTTACAAACGCTCGAAAACGGCACACTCACACAAACATGCGCAACGACGCGTCCTTGATACTGCGAGTACCGCGACGTTCGCTTAGGAGTCTCGTTGTTACGCAATATTACGCTTGTTTGTGTGAGTGTGCCGTTTCGTTTTACCTAGTTTCCATACTATATAAGGTGCTTCTAAGTTATCTGCCACGGCTGCAATGGGAGATAATATTGGTTATTTATATTACAATAGTGAGGTAATTTTTTTTATCTAACGTCATATTTTTTTTCTTTTGCCTGCGTTTTATTAAATAAAAATAATAAAAAATAAAATATTCTTTATTCAGGTAATTTACACCCACATAATTCATCAATAATGTAATATAAAATCAAATATAAAAAAATAAAATAAAAAAAAACAATAATAATTAATAATTATTGCGTAGGTCTAATTCTGCTCCATGCTCCAATTCTTTTTTTACTGTTCCGGGGTACGAAATTTCTTCACTATTGTAATCTATATACCCAATACTTTCTCCTATTGCAACCGTGGCAGATAATTTAGAAGCACATTATATGTTTTTTATACTATGTTTAGAGGTTGGTTAAGTGTAAAAATATAATAACTGAAGCAATTATTATTGTGATAAATGTATATTATTATTATTATAATAAGTACAGGATTCTGAAGAACTCCTAAACTTGTATATGATGTTGTCTCTTACTTTTGTATGTCGATGGTAAAGGAAGGATAGATCTTGTAAGTTCATGTTGGCTGCTAGAAAAATTACAAAAAATTGTATAAAGGACTTGTCCGCTTTTTGTATGGACGTTGGTTTTTTATTCTGAGAAAATTCTAACCAGCATGAAACTACCTGATGCTGAAAGCCACAAAACTATGTAACCTGGAACCGCTAAAAAAATAATTTCATACCCCTCCATTTACTTCAATATTTAGAAGGGCTTGTTCGTAGTCTCTCCAGAAATGTACGATAAATAGAAGTGATTTTCTCAAAATTGGAGGGATATAAAATTAAATATTTTATGTCAAAATACTAGTTTTAAGAGCCTCTATCCAAATATGTTTAACACATGCTGGTTAGAATTTTGGTCGAATAAAAAACAAGTTCAGGACAACTCCTTTATTAAGCTAAATTTCTCATGTTTTTTTAAGGCGCTGCGCTAACGTAGACACTTTTTGTTGCTAGCAATAGACACGGCAACTTTTTGTGGCGTTTGTCTATACTCATATTCTAAAGAGGTAAAGTTTGTGAGGTTGTAGGGGGTAATCTCTGGATCTACTGAACCGATTTTGATTCTTTCCTAAATTTGAATTGTTATACCAAATAGAAAGCCACCTTATTTGTGAGTGTCTTATACAACCTCATAATTTCATCACAAGTTAAAACGATTATTTAATAAGAAAATTTGAAAAAATAACTAATACGGATGGGATTCAAACCCACGATCTTCGACGTATCGTGTCGACGCTCTGACCGCTAAACCACCGTATTGCACCAAACATCAGTCGAAATTTCAAATCTCTTTCTACGCCTAAGACGTACGACACGTTACGTCGAAGATCGTGGGTTCGAATCACATCCGTATCAGTTGTTTTTTTTTTCTAAAAACAACGTTTTTAACCAAGCTTTCATAGCTGGCTTTTATGGAAACTTTTATGCAAAAAATTGTATTGTGCTGTTGACCGTTGAAGAGTTCTTTTCTAGAGCTAATTCTGGAGGTCGATTCAGGTCATGCTTACCATAAAAATGCATTATCATCGGAACTGAACTGACATGCAAAAAATCAACTCCGTAGGATAAGAGGAAGTGGTTCTAATTCAGCTTGCAAGATTCCACCCGAACAAACATACATTGCAATATAATTATTTAATAAGAAAATTTGAAAAAACAACTGATACGGATTCGGGATTACGGGATTCGAACCCACGATCTTCGACGTACCGTGTCGACGCTCTAACCGCTGAGCCACCGTATCCTACCGGCACCAGTCGAAATTTCAAATCTCTTACACGCCTAGGGCGTATGGCGACATCTATCGGAATACATTACGTATCCCAAAAAAAAAAAAAACACAAAGTACATTGCAAGTTAAAAAAAGCTTGTAAAATGTCCATTGCCGGCAACAGAGAGTGTCTACGTTTGCGCAGCGCCTTAGTCATCATTATTTTAGTAAAATTTTGTTGAAAAGTCCATTTAGTTTTAAGGATAATTAGTTTTAATGTTTTAAAATTTTATTATTTTATTTACGGCTTGGTGTAAATGATATATAAAGATGACTTAATAAATAAATAAATAAATATCAGCCTGTAACTGTCCCAATATAAGGCAAAGGCCTCTTCTCATACAGAGAAGGATTGAGCATTAATCACCACGCTAGCTCACTGCGGGTTGGCGATTTCAGACTATTAAAGTCCAGGTTAGGTTACTTTTTTAACGAAATGTCAAGATTTCTGTCAAAAGAAATGTCATCTTTATTTACATGTCATTAAGGCAGCCGTAATAAAAGCTAATAACGAGATCTCTAATGAATCTAAAAAATATTGTAAAGGCAAATTATTTACTTCATTTTATTTTTAGTAAGTATATTATAATAAAATATTTATCTATCTACCTTATTTTGTTTGTTGAAATTGGTTTTAATTTTGTTTTTAAGTAAGACGGCAATAAAATCAACTTTTTTTTCTTTAAAAACGTTTGTTTAATAACTAGAGTTGCTACAAAAGTTGCGACACATTAAATTGCCAATTTATGTGTGTCCCGTCTATAAACGGTTTTAAATCTTAACAGGAAGAGAAAACGTCTTAAAAAAATGCCCTAGTGTATACCATGAAGTTATAGGCAAAAACTGAGGCCACACTTGGAACAACAGCTTGAGTCAATCTCAATCAATTCATTCAATCAAGAGTCAATCGTTTCTCCATCCTACTCTCGGTGGGCCGACCTCTCTTTTTAGTGTGGACTGTAGTATTGCTATCTGAAAGAGAGATCTGCCACAGAGAGCGAGATAGTGACACATAGGTTATGCTTCAAGTAGGTATTCGAAGCGCGGTCTCCACTTTCACCTATAACTTCATGGTACTCATATACACACTCACTCATATACATATTTTTCATTAGGAAATTCTCAGTAGCAGCACGGAGTCTGGCATTGTGCCCGGTTAATGGCAATAGGCTCGCCCCCTATTACATGGGACTTATAATAAAGCCGGCGAAACGTGGGTGTACTGCACACCACTGCCTACCCCCTCTGGGGAATACAGGCGTGAGTCTATACTCATATACACTAGAGCATTATTTCGAGCATTTCCACTGAGTTTAACGTTTAAGAAATACATATGTATATAAAGGTGCTTCTAAATTATCTGCCACGGCTGCAATGGGAGATAATATTGGTTATTTATATTACAATAATGAAGTACTTTTTTTATCTAACGTCATATTTTTTTTCTTTTGCCTGCGTTTTATTGCGTAGGTCTAATTCTGCTCCATGCTCCATTTTTTTTTTACTGTTCCGGGGTACGAAATTTCTTCACTATTGTAATCTATATACCCAATATTTTTTCCCATTGCAACCGTGGCAGATAATTTAGAAACGCATTATATAAAATAGGAATTATTACATTATATTATTATAATTAATTGATTCCACTCTTAACTCTCAGTGACGGGGTATGACATGCTTAATGTTTTGGCAATATTTCCAAAATTTGGTAAAAATAAAAACATTACTTTTTCCTTAAAAAAAAATACAGGCACACACACCAAAGCTATTATGTTGGCAGGACCGTTAGTTAAGGATTAAGTTTTTTCTAGAAGTTTGTATGACTGTGATTCTGAAAAAACGTTTAGTTTTGTTTCAGTTACCCATACTTTTTCAGAAAATATGGTAAAATTAAAATGTATTGATGATATCTTGAAAAAATCACAACTTTATCTACCGCTTCTGCCAACGTAACAGCTTTGCTGTGTGTTAACCACGATTGATTACACATTAATATTTCTCTTATACTTACAGGGTTATTTGTAAAACACCAGCATCCTTAAAAGGGGTCATTCAACTCATCTGTATGAACAACTTTTACTATGGTACCAACCCTGAAATCGCAAAAAAAAAAACAGGTGTTCCATACATTTATGTTCACACGACTCAACAAAATGTCAACAGCTGGTTTTTTTTGCGATTTCAGTGTTGGTCCCATAGTAAAAGTTGTTCATAATGATGAGTTTAATGACCCCTTTTAACGATTATACTATACTAGTATACTAGTTAAAAATTAAATTACATCCAAATAAACCTAATTGAAGTTTTTATACAATTCTAAACCGTATCCATTTTGACATAAAGTTGTTAATCTGAGATCAACTCACTAGGTATTGATTATTGTGATCCCATTGTTTACATAATTATGTTAACTGTGTATACATATCTTATTGTGATCGACTTGTCTTTCTAAGTCTGCAATACATTTTTTAAATGAATATTTTTTTGTTTTATTGATTTATATTTTTTATGATTATAGGCCACTTTATTTCCGCCGCCCCATGTATCTTTTCCATTTGTAAAGTATAAGGCACTAAAATTAAATTAAAACGAATGAATTAGTCAAAAACCATGAGGAAACCAGTAAACTTGTTTGACTTTTATCGGAATCGAGTGAGAGTCCTCTAAAAATCTGCCGCCCTTAGGACATGCCGCCCCTAGGCCGCGGCCTATACGGCCTATTTACTAATCCAGGACTGCTTTCCTATAGGAATTAGTGCAGTAATAGCCTTGTGGCAAGACAGAGGTCTAGTTCGAACCTAAGGCACGCACCTCTGATTTTTCGCAAATTATGTGCGTATTATAAACTAACTAGCTTTGGCCCGCTGTTCGCGCGTTAATTTAGAATTTAATCAAGATTCTAAAGACACGTGGCGACATCTATTATCATAAGAACGTTATTGTTGTTTTCCTCGGGAACAGTACTTTTTTTCGGCATTTTTCATTTCGGCGGTAAACAAAATTTCAGGATGATCAGTTCAGTGGTTTAGGCGTGAAAAGGTAACAATCAAACTTACTTTCGATGAGAAACCGATCCCAACAAAGTTTAGGAATAAAAACTAGGAGGATGATGATAGGAATAGGAATAATGAATGAGGAAACAAGTAACAACCAATTTTAAATTTCGCGCCAACATTGCCGCCAATATCCTGCTGTTGTTGTTATTATAATTCGCCAAAAAGCAGGCAAAGGTTTAAACCATACAGCCTTCTCTTATTTTCATTTTCTTCCGTTATGATGATGATGATGAATATGAGTATTTATGTCAAAGTAAAGCGGTGGCTACTTTACTCAAGCATAGTTTACACGGAGCCAACACTGGCTGCCAATAAGACTGGCAGCCAGTGCTGGCTTGATATTGGCCTTGTGTAATCAGTTTTTCAAGCCAAGCCAGCGCTGGCTGCCAACGCTGGCGATAATAGAGCGATCTATTTTTCTAGCCAGTGACTGGCGCCAGCATTACTGGCTTCGTGTAAACTCTGCTTAAGACTTAATTATTCGACAATTTCAACCCGGAAAAACACATTTCGCACTAATTCATGTTCACAAATGCACTTTAATCAAATTAAATCTGATAAAATTCCACCGAAATTATCTAAATTTAGATCGAAGTAACATATTTTCGCGAATAAAAATCAATAGCATTAAATGTCTTTTCGAATTCCCGCCAAAAAGTCTTCCCGCCAATATCTATTTAGACAAAACTAGTGTCTACTCTCTGATCTAGACTTTGAGTTTTGGACAATAGTAATTTTGGCCAGTCTTCTTTAAAAATCGAATGCATAAAATATTTTTAATGAATAATAATGACAATTCATTTATTTTAGTAGCAAATTAATATTCAATCCATTTTTCTCAGTCAACGATTTTAAATTTTTATTGACACATCGAAGATATTCTCGCTGAAGGCGCCAATATTGAAAATGAAAAGTTACAAAGCAAGTTTCAATCTTATTCAATAATATATATACATATAATAATGGTGTTATTATTTTTATGTTTCATTAAAGGCAGTCTATATGTATTGTATTTCTTTTTATCTTTCAGATATATTTTTTTTCTGTAAGAGATAAGTACTATGGGAATCCAAGAATGTTCTATCTAATCAGAAATTCAGAACATAAGAGATATGATTTTTATATGTTTGTTTGTGAACTTGGTAAAGGGATAAACTACTTAACCGGTTTAAAAAAAATAACGTCCAGACATTGTGAGCAAATAATTATCATGGCCTGTATTTTACCTTTTATATATATATTTTTTAATTTATTTATTTTTTATTTACGGGATTTATTTACGCATTTGCGACTATGTTAATCCCGTCGTACTAATGACTTTCCGATAAAAGGTTATCAGGTATTAAAAATAAAAGAAAGCCCTAATTAAGAATGAAATGATTGACAATTCCAAATTTGAAAATTTTTAGCGCGCTAAAATTTTACGGAATATAATATAGGCTGTTGGCGCCACTGGTGCCACTGGTAATAAAATGTACCTTTACGATGTTTGTATTGCATTTATGCACCCTATCCCAATTCATAGACTACGGACGAAGGTATCAATCAAAAGGTCATTTGTTTTTTTTTTATTATCAAACGGAAGATTCATTAGTTCCGTGTGTGATAAGGATACAGGTGCTCCGGGCTTTAAAAAAATTGTGATCACGTATTTTGTGAAAATAGGCATAATCGGAATAAATAGTGACTTAAAGTGTTGAATATTGATAATTTTAATATTTTTCATCTTTTATTAATTTTCGTAAAAAGAATTTGGACGACCTAAATTTTGGTTTTTTTTTTAATCAAAAATAAACCGCGTTCACATTTTTTCTGTTTGGAATCCGCAAAAACATTAAAATATTGTAATTTTTGTGTAAGTTTATTATAACTATCGAAATATCCGTCTGTAAATATAAATTAAAAATTATTTAAAAAAAGAAGATGAGTAGCGGCAGTGGCAGTAGTACTAGTGGCAGTGGCAGTGGCACTAGTGGCAGTGCTAGTAGCAGTGAACAGCAAAAGCCCAAGTGTGTACCATTGGCACAGGTAAGTTTCGTATTAATATAATCTAGCTTTTGCCCGTGGCTTTGCCTGTGTGGAGATCGGACCAGGACAAAAGTATTTCAACTGCTTCTCTAGACCATGGTCTATCTGTGCACCAAGTTTCATCCATATCATTTTACGCGTCGTGATTGGGACCTTCACAAACTTTCACATGATTAGGATTAACGGTTTTAGTGATCTTAAGGTCGCTGCTATAAATAACGAAGATTCCCTAGTAAGGCAAAAAGCCATTGAAAATTTATACGAAACTCATTGCAACATTCAGAGCAAATGAATGACAGTTATGGCTGTCATCGTTTATGGGAACTGGAATGTCACTAGCAAATTGAAAACAGTTAAACTTTTCCTGAAATTGAAAATTGGCATTACGTCGTAATAATAGAAAACTGCGGGGTCCCCTCCCTATTGTGACTTGCGCACCGCGCCTTGTGCGATTTGTGCCGTGCGCAAAGCACATTGCGCATCTTAAGCCACGCCTATTGAACCTTATACGCATGCGTGAGGTGAACAAAGAAAGTTATCGAAAGTTATTTATAGTTCCACCCATAGATATAGAATTTAGGTAGCGTTCAAATAAATCGGCTTTGATGCAACTTTGAAATAGTTACTTGAAGGCGAGACTAAAGACAACCTACACAGGTGTAAGTCTCTACGCATGCGTGCACTTGCCACATTCCTCAAGATATGTCACTTTAGGACAGATAGTGCTGTGCTCATGACTGGCCTTTAATATCGATAGTATTCTATGCGCAAATTTCACCCGTAGCTAACTTCAGAGACTTAGAGCTCGGTGGCGCCTTCTGTGAGTACCTAATATTAATTTATCAATAAATTGTAGGAAATAAAAATAAAGTTTAATTTAGATCTTTATTTAATTCGACTAAATGAATTATTTTTGAATCGTCGCGTCCGTCTAAAACCGTTGAGAAAACTGGCAATCTTAAGTCTCACGCGGGCGTGGTTCACTAGCCGCTAAGTATGTCTAGAAAATGCACGCATTTTAACAGTACGTATTTGCGCTAGTGTTTAACAACAATCTTGTGTTTAATACTGGGGTTTAATACGCACCATGGCACGCCAGGATAACGGCGGTAAGGTCCCTCATGGAGGACTGGCTGGAGCTCCGGCGCGGCGCGCTTACCTTCCGGCTGATGCAGATGCCGACCGGACTCGGCTGTATCGGTAGTATCTGCATCGCATAGGTCAGAAGCAATCACCCGGTTGTTACCATTGCGAGAACTGCTTCGAGGACACGGCGCAGCATAGACTGGAGGCGTACCCAGCTTGGGTGGAGCAGCGCTGTGTACTCGATCATGCAGCAGTTGGTTCGTTTGTTAGCCTTTCGCTCCAGCATCATTCAAACGTTGGTCATTCAGCGAGGAATGCCGCCGCCATATGCAAGGAGGTGATGTCCGCAAAGGAGGCGGCAGAGTGAGAGAGGGAAATTGCAACGACAAATCTTTCGCACCGTGCGCCGGAAGGCGACCAATGACTTCCAGCCTCCATGAGTTGCTGGCCTGTGGGCGACGGACTTAAGAGGAGTCCGTCGCCCAATCAGAAGCAGGCCCAAGATAGCGCGCTGTTTTTTACGCGAGCCTCTCACGAAGGATTCGGTGGTGACCAGGCTGTGGACGATGGGCAGGTACCACGGTGATTGCGCAAGTGAAACCTGTAGGTACTTCCGCCCAGAAGTTCATGGAGGAAATCGTATGGTTTTTAGACTTTTTAGTGTTTTCACACAATAAAAATGAAGTTTAATGCGCGCGCATTGCTTTAGTGTTAAAGAGTCGGAGACAAACGGGCGTCTCTAGTTTTAATATTTAAACCTGGAACATTTTCTTTTCCAACCTCTTTTGTCTTTGAGGGATACAAATCGATAAGACTTTATCGATAGTGTAGTTATCTCCAGAAAAGACATCCCCAGAATATCTTAGAATAATATCCACATACCAACAAAACATCTGAAAAGTAAAATTCTGCGAGTTTTCACTCTGATATGAGCTACATTCAGGCACTGCACACGTATAATATAATTAATTAGTCGCACTCGTGTCTAATTGGCATGAAATGACGCTTTAATCCCGAGATTATTCAAAATTAGGCGGGATTAATTTCGTTCATGAATGACATCGGGATCATTGTGACATAAAGCCACAGATAATTATTTAAAATATATATCTGTGCATAAAACCAATGCTGTTCGTACAATAAATTGTAAATCGGAAGTTGGATACTTTCTGGTCGTAAATCTTTCCTTATCTATCTCGCTATCATGCGGGTGTACTATGTCTTTAGTTTGGTTTTCTAGGGACGTAGAGTACATAATACCGAATTTATCTTACAGGAAAAATTTTTTCTTTGTCAAATCTATGGTGCCATAATACAACTAGTGGACAAAATTGGAACTAAATAAATGATTTCCATCTTCTTCTTAGCGTGTGTTTGATGAAGAGTTTAAACTGCTGTAAGCCTCTGACATGGCTATACACACCATTGAGAAATCTCTCAATGGTAGTCGACGGTATTGAAATAGATAAAAGGTTGAGCACAATAATAATAACTAACTATAATATATAGACCTAGAAATAAACTATCTATATAAAGACCGCTTCCTGTAGGCAACGTTCCCAAAATGCTGGCTGCGTTGCCACGCTGGATGGCAATACTTAGCTTTTGGGCAAGATACAGACCAGCATTTTGGTTACGAGATGCCTCGACCAGACGTCCCGAAAATTCTTTGTAAATTTTACGGGCCCCTGGCCCCCACGGTCCTAGCGTCTCGACGTCATACATTCTAGAATAACTCTCTGTTAACCAGAATTATTTTTCCAGATGTGCCGTGTATGTCTCCGCGGCGATAAAAAATTATATTCGTTGAGAAAACACAATCTATTCGCTTTCTACGAGCGCTTCGCTGGCAAAGACGTAAGTATTAGAAATTAACTTTTAGCTGAAGTTGAAATAGATATAAAACTAGCGCTTCGGCCACGACTTTGTCCACGTGGATTTCAAATTTTTCATTCCTTTTTTTAACCAACTTTGTCCTCCTTTCAATTGGAAAAAGAATTTGCCAAATCGGTTCATAAATGAGTGAGTTCTCAGGTAGGTAACAAACATAAAAAAGAACACAATTGAATTGAGAACCTCCTTCTTTTTTGAAGTTGGTTAAAAACAAGTGAACGTAGGAAAAAAACAAGTGAACGTGGGAAATACGCAGTGAGCTAGCGTGGCGATTATTGGTGATTATAGCGGATCGAACTCGAGACCTGTGACTTGTCAGTCGTCGGTCATACCACTAGGCTATCTGTACTATCGGACTACGTTAAACGGTAGGAACAGTTTTTACTCCCCCCGGCCACAGAAAAAGTTTTTAAATATAAAAAAAAAATATTACAAAAACTTTTAAAATTTATTTTAGTGTCTACCTGACGACGAAAGTTTACCACAGCGCGCGTGTGGGAAGTGCTGCATGAAGTTAGCGGAGGCAGCTGAATTTCGCGCCAAAGCACGGAGCAGCGAAGCGTTTTTAAAAAAAGAAGTTTTAGCTACAGATCATTACGTGAGTAAAAATTATTTCAACCTGTTTCAATAGAATTTATACTTAGTACAGTTTGGCAAAAAAGAGTCTGCAACAATTGGGGGCGCCACTGGCGCACTTTTCACACTGCAATTCAAAATAAAATTACACGATTAATTATTTGGTACTTACATATTTTATGATAATTTTTGTCATCAAATGTAATCAAATTAATAAATAAATAAAATGAAAAAAAAAAAACGTGTGGCACTCGGGGGCTGCCGCGGTAAAGCTATTGCATAGCACTTTTTATCAACATATATATCCAATTAAGTATAATTATTTATTTATTTTTATTTATGCAGTCAATAGCTTAGAAACTTAATACAAAATCATGTCTTGAAAAATCTAAGTAAATAATTAGTTTTCGAAATTCGAATGTTTATATTTCTAAATGTTTTGTTTTTTAATGTGTTAACATAAAATATACTTTATATATTAGTTGATAAGGATTTAAACACTTCTGCAATAAAGGGTGTTAGGTTTTTTTTTATTTTCGTTACGAAATTATTTGATTCGGTCGCCGCGCTCAAAGCCCGCGATAAAATCTATACAATAGTTTAAAACCACCACCACTTATTGTTTTTCTGACAGTTTCAGGTATTTCAACAATGAATAGAGAGCAGCACACCTCTTCGAACAGAGTCAAACAATGTCACGGCATTATATTAATGTTATTGTCAGTTATTGTATTTCTTGTAGAATTATATTATTTTTTAAATTCACACCGTGAGTTCAATTGGCGTTAGAATAATTTAAAAAAAATTTGGACATGACGGTTACTTTGTCAAACTTTTTGGCGGGAATTCGAAAAAACATGTAGTGCTGTTGATTTTTATTCACGAAAATATTGTTAATCCGATTTAAATTTGGAGCGGTCTTTTAGATTAAGTTTTTCTCTTTTTATTTTACTTTTAGTTTTAGTGTTAGTTTTAGTATTAGTTTTTAATTTGGATAATTTCGATGGAATGTTATTACATTTAGTTGGACAAAGACAGGGCAAACTTCTTTATAAAAAAAAAAACAGTTGTTTGTATTTTCCAAAAAAAAATATACTAACTTCAGTAGGGTATTTATTGGTTTGAACATTCTTTGATAAATATAGACGGCATTTCGCCACCTTTCAATAGTACCTAAGTATTTAACTGAGTTTCGTTTGGTTCGATACGATAAAAGAATATTGTATTCTTCATTTGTAAATTTTGGTTACGTTAAACATATAATGAGTTATGTTAAAAAAGAATTTTAACAACTTATTCTCTGTTTAAATTAATAATTCACATAATTATAATCTCGCTGTCTCTCTTCCTAACAGAGAACACGAGGTCAGAGTCAGTTATGAGAGCATAGACTAATGACAGCTTTAATTTTATTAGTTTAATATAAATAACCAGGGGCGTAGCTACCCGTATCAAAAGGGGCCCCCGACGAGAAAAGTAAAAAAAAAAAAAAAACTTCCCAAATTTTTTATTATTTTTTTTCCCGCGTGGAGCGTGCGTTCGATGAATAAATATTTCTTTTTTTTTTAAACATTTTTTTTCTTATGTAAAAAATCTCTACCTTTCAGGGCTCTCAATGTCGTTATTTTCATATTTATTTTGTTTATAAAAATGGAGGTAGAATTTTGATTACTGAAAAAAACCCCTAAATCAATAAAAAAAGTCCCCCAAATAATTTTTTATACGGGGCCCCACTAAGGCACGCTACGCCACTGTAAATAACCGCCTTTTTCTATTTTTAATCTTGATCACTTATTCCGTTGATTGAGAATCCTTTCTGACCTATTCTGATTCCATGTTATTTGAAGTCCACGCAATATGTCTCCTTCCGTGCTCCTTCCAATCAGCCATCTTCTGACTTCGGAGCATTTTCTTTTACATTCCTCACTTGCAAACTCCTTCCTTACAAACTCCTTCCATAGTTTTCTTTAAGCAAAACGAATGCTCTAAGCAGATATTTTTTTAAACTCTATTGTATTGTAAACTTAGGTAAATGTTAGATAGTATTTTATCAATGTTTATCTAAATGTCGTAAGTTTATGTATGTTTAAAAGTGTATTTTCGAAATTGAGTATTATACCTTCGCCATGGTTGTTTAGAGGTTAAAAAGACTGTCTTTACTATCGTATTTGTGCTAAATTATGTTAAGAATTAATTAAACAGTTTGGCAAAAAAGAGTCTGATGCGGTGACAGCAGGAACTAAAAAAAAAATCTTAAAAAAATAAGTTTGTAGTTTGTAAATACTAAAATTACATAACACTGCGGGACATATTATGAAATACAATAGAAGTTTTATTGTTATAACGTCGAGAGGCGGTATGTGTTCCGGAAAGTGTTAATGATTCTTTCCTCATAAAAATATTATTGTACCAAATTACTTGTAATATGAAGTGCGCTAGTGGCGCCCTCAATTTTTGCAGACTCTTTTTTGCCAAACTTTACCTACTTCTGTCGTTCCTTAATTTCTATGTGGGTGTGTATTTTGTATAAGTCAATTTATTGGTGTGTAGTGGTAGATACTATGCGATTTAAATAAGAATGTGCCTCTATGACCGCCATTTTGTTACGATGCCGAAATTAAATCGAAACGTAGCGTAGGTAGCTCATGTATCACGTAGAATAGTGATTGCCAAAGTGGTCTTTATAGATCCCCATTGGTCGATACCATACCAAACTGCAAGGGGTCCACGTAGATGTAAAGGGGGGAGGCTTAGTGGGTCGTGCCCACCCCAGGATGGTCTAGTGCCCACCTCAGGATGTTAGGCTACTGATTAGAAATTCTATAATTCTTTCTACGGCCATGGAATGTCAATAAGAAATTGGAGGTGCAATGGAGAGGATCCCATTTAGGCAGACTATCCAAAAAAAGCGATGTGAGGAGCGGTAATTTCTGTTCACGGGCAAATTGTCCTTGTCCATCGTCTGCTGAGCTTCATGACCGGTATTGAAAAGCTGGGTACACAAAACTGAATACATCACCATCAAACCAATTAGTCATAACCATAACCAATTAGTAGACCATCAGAAGCATAACAGAATATTTTCCAACGAAAAAAAATAAGCAGTTAACAAAAACTGACTTTTAAAAGAAATTTTAACGAATTGTTTCAAGTATGCCATATCTTATCTCTGACACATTTTTTTTTACGAGATCACAGGTTAGCTAGTTAACTAGCTCTAGAGAGCTCAGGCCAGTCTCTAGCTAAAGCATAAAGCAATTGCATAAAGCAACAGTATTTAGAGCGCCCGCTTTCTTATTTAACTCGCATAGGTAAGTAGATAATCTAGTAATTCTACACTAGACAGTAGTCGGCTGCACAATATCAAAACCCAGTAAGGGACAGCATCGTTTTGCAAGGAAAGGATGGAAAGGAAGGATTAGGTAGGTAGGTACAGTCAACAGCAAAAGTAGATGATCAAAATCAGAAATTCAACAAGTCAGAACTGTGTGGCGTCGAAGTGATTCAAAAGTATGTGATTGTAAATTATACCAAACATTTACTACTAGTACAGCTGCCATATATTTCGCGAACTCTGATTTTGATCATCTACTTTTGCTGTTGACTGTACGTTAAAATACGATTTTTTTTAAAAACTATCCTTTAATGGGTTTTGATAAGAGGCAGCCGTAGAGTAAGTATTTAATTAAGTACTTACTTATAATAATTGTAACTAACCGAACATCGAGCAGCTCGAAGTTTTGTTAAAAGTTACAACTTTTGAAATCTTATGGTATACTCGGTAACATTGTAAAGGATATTGACAGGGTCTGGAGTCTCTGGACCAAGTGCTGCCTAGGATGGAATGTAGCTCTAGTGGTATCGTAGCATTAATTTACATTTTTAAAAATATTGTAAAAAAAAATTGGCGCTAGACAAACAAAAAAAAACAAGTTTATTCTTAACAATTATTTTTCCATTAAATCATGTTTGTGAGATGTTTTTATCTCCAAAATATAAAAATCTACATCTAATAATAAATTCTAGGTATCATTGTCCACTGGTGCTAACCAGTGTTGCCATTACCAGGCCCGTATTTCCAAATATCGGGACTTACATTAAAAAATTCGGTCTACCTACAGGGACGGAAAAATCGAGACACAGGAAAACACCCTTTTTTTTAAATTGTTCAGGTATATTGTTAGCATTCTCTGTGAAGGAATAGTTAGTTTTAATAAGGGTAACACTTAAAAAATATAATATAATAAAACAGACGGGATTAAATACGTACAGCTTGGCAAAAAAGAGTCTGAGGCGGTGACAGCTGGAACTAAAAATAAAAATCTTAAAAACTAAGTTTGTGAGTTGCTAAGTTGAGTAAAAATGATTCATTTGATTATAATTAATGACAAAAAACTCGTCATAGAAATAAGTAAGCACTAAATAACTTGTAATTTTGAATTGTAGTGTGAAAATTGCGCCAGCAGCGCCCCCAATTTTTCCAGACTCTTTTTGCCAAGCTGTAAAGGACGCGCACTGGCGGGATCGGATTGAAATTCAGAATAAGCCATCTTCTGGCAAGCCAAGTACGGGACAATAATATGAAAAAATGACTGAAACTAAAATAATATTTAAAAATAAATTAAAATGGTGCCATGGTAAATTAATTATCACTCTCCGTGCCTCGGATAGCACGTTAAGCTGTTGGCTATCAATTGTAGATCTTTGACAGTCGTTACGGGTAGTCAGAAGCCCGAAAGTCTGACAATCAGTCTTACCAAGCGGTATCGTGTAACCCAGTATCTGGGTTGTGGAGGTCTGGGAAGTCGTTCCATGTAAATCACTGGTATTCAGCTGCATCCGGTAAGACTGGAAGCCGACCCCAACATAGGAAAAGGCTAGGCAGATCAAATTAAAATGGTGCCAAAACAAAAACGATTGAATAAAAATCGAAATTATTGCGGGTCATAATAAGGCTAAAGAGTAGTAGTTTTTGAAAAGCCTAAATTTGAATACCAAGCCGAGTTTACCTGTGTGCGTGAACGGTATAGTGACGCAAGGGAAATAGTCAATTTATTTGAAACATCTTTTAAGATTGAGTCTTCCTTGAGTCCGTCCTCTGATTGGTCAAAGACCTTGGTGCGATCCGGAAGATTTATAAAAATTAAAACTTTAAAAAAAAATTGTAATTTGGAACAATAAAATTTTGAATATGGAAACTATATCTATGGTGAATTTTGGAGAAGCTCTGGTAGGATATAATTGATTTAATATTACTTAAAAATACAAGTAAATAATAATAAAACTACTCAGTGTTATTCTAGAATAATGAATGTCGTACTTTTATATTAAATATTATTACGGCTTCTGTTGACTTCGGGATTGCACGGCTAGCTTTGAAACTTAAGTCTTATAGCTCAACAAAAAAGAATAATAAAAGAATATGTGGCGGTGACAGCTGGAACTAAAAATAACAATCTTAAAAACTAAATTTATGAGTACTAAAATAACTTAAAAGTGATTCATTTGATTATATTTGATGACGAAAAATTCATCATAGAATTATGTAAGCACGTACAGCACCAAATAACTTGAAATTTTGAATTATAATTGTAATTATAAGTGCGCCAGTGGCGCCCCCAATTTTTGCAAACTCTTTTTCGGGTTAAACTTAGTCATTTAAAGAAACTGTAAGTAAAGTCGTAATATTATTGAATATACAAATCAGTGTTATAAGTCTGGCCAACGAAAGCGTGACCAAAAAAAAAACGCGGTAAATTCAAAATGTCTTCTTCTAAAGTACCTTATTAATTACATTCTATCTTTATTACTATGTACACATAACTGTTTGTGAGTATTCATTGCTCTAACGAAAAAAAACTTGTGGCACTCGGGGACTGCCGCGGTAAAGCTATTGCATAGCATTTTTTTTCAAAATAAGCAATTATAATTATTTATGCAGTCAATAGCTTAAAAACTTAATACAAAATCACGTCTTGAAAAATTTAAGCAAATAATTAGTTTTCGAAATTCAAATGTATATTTTTTTATGCAATAGCTAACCATGTGCGGCCACTACACGACACTGGCAGAAATTGCTGAAGTTATCAGCAGATTGCCATAAACAAGAAAAAAAAGTATCATACCGTCAATTTATACATAAAGGGGGGTTTTATGTTTTTTTTAATTTGCCGCGTTTTTTTCAGGTCACTCTTTCGTTTGCCAGCCTTTAGTTGATATTGTGTTGAATTTGATGTTGTGTGTCAATTTAAATGTACCAGGTATGGAAATACATTGGATTTAAATTAAATAGTGTTTGTTTTATTTTCTTAACACCAGTAGGTACCTACAACTAAGGTGGTTTCATACCGGCAGAGCGAGGCGTGGCAGAGCAGAGCAGAGTGAAATCACGCTTTTTTTGAGTGATTGATTGAAAAAAAAAGCAATATAAAAAAATAAAAAAACCTTTCTATTTTTTGTGTGTAAAAAAAATACAAATGTATTTCAATTTTTAAATATTGTTTTTAAGCCACGGAGGCTTAGAACAATATTTAAAAACTAAAATGTGACGTGCAGCTAGTTTGCAATAAAACAACGAAATATTACGCATTTATCATTTATTAAGTATATTCGTCAATTTCCAATAAATAATTATTATACACACTTCAAACTATCTCAAATACACACCATGATTTTTGTAAATAACTCAGATCACAGAAATAAAATAAAAATTATCTGTGGTGAGGTACAGTCAACAGCAAAAGTAGATGATCAAAATCAGAAATTCAATACTAAACGAACTAATACGAACTGAGTTCGCGCAGAACTGTGTGGCGTCGAAGTGATTCAAAAGTATGTGATTGTAAATTATACCAAACATTTACTACTAGTACAGCTGCCATATATTTCGCGAACTCCGTTCATTAGTATTGAATTTCTGATTTTGATCATCTACTTTTGCTGTTGACTGTACCTCTACAAGAGGTAGATGTACTACTTTCCGAGATGATTAAATTTCGATAGCACGGGCAGGGTTGCAAATAGCTTAATAGCAGAGCGACTGGTGACTTTAACCAGTAAGTAAAAGTTTCAAATCCTGCTCAAAAACATTTTTTTTTTCTAAAAAAAATTGGAACATTTGATTACCTAAATCCAGAAAAAGGGAATCAAAATTGGATGTGATACGATAGCTTCATTGCTAAAAGCATTGCCACAGTGCAGTGTCGCGGGTTCAAGCCCCGTTCGTGTCATTTTCCTTAATCACGTTAAAAATATAATAATTTACCTTATTTCTATAATCTGAGGTAGACCAATCTTACATAATATACACTCTTTATTAAATAATAATCTAGCAGTCTATGTACAACATTGTAAAATATAATATAAAATAAAATATTATAATATAATTGCATTGAGTATTCACGATTCAAATAATCAGATTTAAAAACGTATCACTTATCAGTAGAGATCAGATAACCGGATGCATATTTACCTAATGTAAATGTTGCTTATTATGAAAAAAAAATCCCGGGACCACGGGATCTTTATCGAAAAAATCCCGGGATCCCGGGATTTTTTTTTCATCTTTTATATTGGAATATGGTAATAAAATTATACTAATATCCGATTAGCTATGCAGTCTCAATAAAAAAAAAGTATTTTCAATAAAAATATCAAAAGAAGTTCCATAATTTGTTACCGAAAAATATTAACTAAATTAATAAAATTAAAATAATTAATTCAGTAAATATGCATCCGAATATCAAATATCTACTTATTAGTCAACTAAATAGTACGGATCTATAATTATTATTCGAGATGTGATTTTGGAGATTTTTCGACCAATTAATATTCCGATAGATATTACCACACGCCCTAGGCGTAGAAAAGGGTTTATAATTTCGACTGATTCTAGTGGGATACGATAGCGGTCAGAGCGTCGACAAGGTACGTCGAAGATCGTGTGTTCAAATCCCACCTGTAACAGATGTTTTTCAAATTTCTTATTAAATAATTAATAAGAAATTTAACGCATCAATAGAAATGCAACTTTGCAGGTAGCGATTCCACAACACCCCAAATATGTCCAAATAAGAGGCGTGAGTCAAGGTGATACAATGTCACCGAAATTATTCACTCTGGTTTTCGAAGACATTTTTAAAGGGTATAATTTAAACGTCCACCAAAAATATTTTTAAGACTCTAAGCCTATTTTATTGGTTCCCAAAATGGATTAACGGTCACCAAATTCTATCCAACTCAAAGATTAATATTACTACAAAAAACCTTACTCCAATATAGTAAGACGTCAACCAACATACATTATTTGATCCCAGACTAATTTATGGTGCTAGCAAACTATTGTTACCAGGAGAAACTGGATGCAGTCTGGACTTTAGGGCACCCCGACTCGGACAGGTTAGGCCATCCCCTTCGTGGTTATTTTTTTATAAACCACCCAGAAGTACTAAATCGACCAAGCCCACCCTCGGTCACCAGCAGCGCAGAGCAGAGCATACGGATAGCCTAAACAAGTGACGTTTGTTTGGGAACCCCAGTATATTGTTATTTGGGAAATATTCTAGCGATCGTTAGTTTTTTTAGTCAAATTAGAACTCATGGTATTAATAATTGCTAAAAGTGACAATATATAATAATTAGTATAAAGTGTATTTTAAAGGCGTCCATAAATTTTTATGGCAGTCAATAATACGATAAAATGGATTCATTTCATAATATTTTAGGAAACGTTATTTGGTGACCATTTATCCATTTTGGTAACCGTTTAGAACTTTTTTGGTATTAAAAATAGGTTCTTTTATGGGTGGCGTTTAAACACAAGCCATTTTTAAAAGCATTTTGAAACAAGACGTTTGGAACTGAGGAGACAAAGGAATTGCATAACAGGTACACCATAGAACAACCTGAGCTTTGCTGACGACATCGTTTTATTTGCCAATGATGCACTAGAAATAATAATAGGAATAGCATTAATTGGATCAAAACAGCCCAAAAAGGAACGGAATGGAGATTGTTGAAGGTCTCCACCAAGTTGGTGGAGGCTTAAAATTACGATGATGAACATGTGCCATAAAAAACCTCCTCCTTTTTTGAAGTCGGTTAAAAAAATCACAATACTTCATCTATGTATAACGGTTTCTTATAACTATCTTATTGTAAGAAAATATAGCTTACATTACATAAGTCAGTATTTAATATTAATTTATTACATTTGTAGGCCTTTTACAAGTTGAGATCAAATCTATAGCTTCTTAAAATGTACTTAATTATAACATAACATAGACTCACGCCTGTATTCCCCACAGGGGGTAGGCAGAGGTGTGCAGTACACCCACGTTTCGCCGGCTATGTTATAAGTGCCATGTAATAGGGGGCGAGCCTATTGCCATTAACCGAACACAATACCAGACTCCGTGCTGCTACTTAATTATAACTTACTCCATAAAGGCGCAAATACAATACTATAGACAGCGTTTTGGAGTAGAGGCGCTGGGACCAACGCTTGCTTATGCCAGCCCGGGCTGAGTTGTCTGGGCTGTTTTATTACGGATAGATCAGTTGGCAGATCGGCTGGTGATTTAAAAATTAGGTAGCAGATTCAAGTCCTGCTTATAATTGATTTTGTCATTTTACAGAAACAGCTTTCTAAAAAAATGTCTGCTAATATTTTTATCACTCTTTTTCTTCATATTATGATGATCGGTTGATGAACATTCTGGTGTCAGACTTAAACCGCCCGTAGGCCTCTGACATGGGACACACCATTGAAAAATCTCTCAGGTGTGCTGTTTTCATCACGATGTTTTCCCTCACCGTTTTAGCAACTGATAATTCATTTCTAATACGCACATGAATCTGAAACGTCAGAGGTGCCTGGGTTATGAATCTACGACCTTTGATATGGCAGTCTAACGGTGATACTACTAGGCTATCATTGCTTTACATTTGTTTTCACTCTGTAGCTATGGCATATTCAAGGAGGTGACTATAGTTATAGCTTGGCAAAAAAGAGTCTGAAGCGATGACAGCTGGCACTAAAAATAATAATATAAGTATTTTTTTTTACGTAAAACGGTTTTGTCATCAGAACTAAAGCTGTGTACCAAATATCAGATCAATCTGTCAACAGGAAGGGGGTGAAATATCGATTACTAAATTTGAACCAAATAATAAACAGGTAATAATTTTAAAACGTTTTAAGACGTTTTGGACTCCAAAACGTTTTAAAATTATTTCGAGCTTTTTAGTTCCTTTTGAAGTCGGGTTTACTTTTTGTTAATTTTTTTTTGTTTTTGTTATTGATTCACTGATTCGTGTTCAGTATGAGTGATATGGTCACCTCCCTGAATATGACTTAGTTACAGATCTACAGCTTACACAGGGTTATTTGTAAAACGCCAGCATCCTTAAAAGGGGTCATTAAACTCAACATTATGAACAACAATTTTCACTATGGGACTAACCCTGAAATCGCAAAAAAAAAACAGCTGTTCCATACATTTTGTTGAATCATGTAAACATAAATGTATGGAACAGCTTTTCTTGCGATTTCAGTGTTGGTCCCATAGTAAAAGTTGTTCATAATGATGAGTTTAATAACCCCTTTTAAGGATGCTGGTGTTTTACAAATAACTCTGTATACTATAAATTACTTATATCAATCCTCTATATTAGGCCCGCACTTCCAGTCCCTGTGTCTGGTCCGAGCTCGCTTAGGCCAGGGTTTCTTCATATGCACGTGTTCGACGTGAGCTCGATGCTCCCCGGATGTTGTGAAGCATTTGCTGCACGTGTCGCATTTGAACGGCTTTAGGCCGGTGTGGATCTGTCGAAAAAGATGGCGGTTCATCATCAGAAGAAGAAAGAAAGAAAGAAAAATGTTTTTTTTTGAAACACGACAAATCAATAAATACAAAATTATTATTATTATAGACTCACGCCTGTATTCCCCAGAGGGGGTAGGCAGAGGTGTGCAGTACACCCATGTTTCGTCGGCTATGTTATAAGTCCCATGTAAAAGGGGGCGAGCCTATTGCCATTAACCGGGCACAATTCCAGACTCCGTGCTGCTACTGAGAATTTCCTAATTGGAAAACCCAATAACATTTTACCCGACCCGGGGATCGAACCCAGGACCTCGTGCTCAGCAGTCACACTCTCCCAGGCCTCTCCCAATACGCGCCACTATTGTGCGCCCATTGGAGGTATTTGCCCATAATCGCTACGCTGAGCAAGCGGGTTGACGATCGCAGTAGCAGATGATTGCTGTTACACAGAAGGATGCTGCTGCCCATCCTCCGGATTTTTCCCTTTGTCGCTTCTTACGACACCCGCGGGACGAGTAGGGGTGGTTCTATTCTTAGGCCGGAAACCACACAACACTCGAAACACTAGTAACCATATATAAGGCTGCAATGGGAGAAAGTATTGGGTATATAGATTACAATAGTGAAGAAATCTCGTACCCCGGAATAAAAGCATGGAGCAGAATTAGACCTACGCAATAAAACGCAGGCAAAAGAAAAAAAAAATGACGATAGATAAAAAAATTACTTCACTAATCACTACATAGTATACAAAGTCGCTTCCCGCGTCTGTCTGTCCCTATGTATGCTTAGATCTTTAAAACTACGCAACGGATTTTGATGCGGTTTTTTTTAATAGATAGAGTGATTCAAGAGGAAGGTTTATATGTATAATACATGCATATTAGCGTAACCGTGCGAAGCCGGGGCGGGTCGCTAGTTGTAATATAAATGACCAATATTATCTCCTATTGCGGCCGTGGCAGATAATTTAGAAGCACCTTATATACTTACAAACATATGTCTCCGTCTATTATTAAAGAAGGCAAAGTGTTTGCCGCACAGCGGGCACTCGTACGTAGGTCGGGTGGCGCTGTGCACGCGCATATGGAAGACCAGGTTCGTTTTCTGGGTGAAGCTTTTCGTGCAGCGGTCGCATTTAAACCGTTTCTCTCCAGTGTGGACCCACATGTGGTCTTTCAGTAAGGCCATGCTCTGTGGAAGAATATATTGATATTAGTGTATACAGGGTTATTTGTAAAACACCAGCATCCTTAAAAGGGGTCATTAAACTCATCGTTATGAACAACTTTTACTATGGGACCAACCCTGAAATCGCAAAAAAAAACAGCTGTTAGAGTATGACCGTTTGACTATCAAGTCTGAGGTCTTGGGTTCGAACCCAAGGCGCGCACCTATGACTATTTGTAAGATGTGCGTATTATAAATTAATTATCACTCTCCGTGCCTCGGATAGCACGTTAAGCTGTTGGCCCCGGCTGTCAATTGTAGATCTTTGACAGTCGTTACGGGTAGTCAGAAGCCCGAAAGTCTGACAACCAGTCTTACCAAGGGGTATCGTGTAACCCAGTATCTGGGTTGTGGAGGTCTGATAGGCAGTCGCTCCATGTAAAACACTGGTATACAGCTGCATCCGGTAAGACTGGAAGCCGACCCGAACATAGTTGGGAAAAGGCTAGGCAGATGATTAGCATTGTATACCAGCAAATATGATAAAAAAGTAATTAATATTATCTTACCTGAAATATTTTCCCACACTGTTCACACATGCAAGGCGTCTTCATCGCGGGGTATTTGGTTCGATTCTTGTCTGGGTGAGATCGTCTAAAGTGTTGCGCGTATAGCCGTAGGTCTCGGAGTTGTATGCCACACTGCAATATAAAAATAAATAAATCAGTCTATTTCAAAGGGAAAGATCCGGAGGATGGGCAGCAGCATCATCCTTCTGTGTAACAGCAATCATCTGCTACTGCGATCGCCAACCCGCTTGCCCAGCGTGGCGATTATGGGTAACTACCTCCAATGAGCGCACAATAGTGGCACGCATTGGGAGAGGTTTAAGTTCAGGAGTGGACTAATAAATAAAAAAATTCAGATTCATAATAAATATCAAATATGATGATGATGATATCCCACTATTGGACAAAAGACAAATCAAGAAGTTTTTTTTAAGGAAAGTAGGAACATGCAGGTTTCTTGATGGTAATCTTTAAGAAATTTAACGTTTTGCGTTCTGCGTTCTGTTGTTGCGTTCTGCGTTCTGTCGTTGCGTTCTGCGTTCTCACCTGTTTACAGCACTGATAGTCTAGCTAGTAGAATGATCGTCGACTGACAAGCCAGTGATCTCGAGTTCGATCCCAAGGCACCTCTGGCTTTTCGTAAGTTATGTGCGTATTATAAATTAATTATCATTTGCTAAAACGGTGAGGGAAAACATCGTGATGAAACCGGCACACCTGAGAGATTTTTCAATGGTGTGTGAAGCCATGTCAGGCCTACGGGCGGTTTAAACTCTGCCACCAGGTTGTTCATCAAGCGTACGATAAGAAGAAGAACCTGTTCGCAGTTGACCGGCGCATGCGGCTCGTGCTGCTGCATGGCGTCGGCGGGGTCGCGCGCGTGTATGATGGGGCGCCGCTCTATGCGCCGCATGACGCGCCCGTTGCGCTCAGCGTTCATGCTTTGCGAGTCGTTCCGTATACGGTTGCTGGAAGAGAAAAACTATTTGTAGTAAAAAGAGAACCGTTTTTAAACCTTCAGTAGGCCTAACCAGTGATGAACTTAAAGTATTAAACTGGACAGCAGTGGGCAGCGGCGCGATCAAATGCATAGTTTAACACGTTGACTGCCACGCCGCAGACACAATGCAATTCTTATTATTCGCGGTCATCGTTGACCGCGGTGGCAGTCAAAGGCTTAAACAATCTCGAATGCAACAGTGCGGTCCAATGCATAATTTAAATATTCTCGATGGCAACAGTGCGGTCAAATGCATAGTTTAATTAAACAATTTCGATGGCAATAGTGCGGTCAAATGCGTAGTTTAAACATTTTTGATGACAACAGTGTGGTCAAATGCGTAGTTTATACAATTTCGATGGCAATGGCGCGGAAAAATGCATAGTTTAAACAATTCTCGATGGAGCTGCGCAAAGGAAGGGAGAATACACCGCATCGCTACCCGCTGTCTTCAAGGTCTATCCAAAAATATTGTAAGCCATTATTTAAAAGAGCAGCCATGGAGTTTCTTGCCAGATTATTCTCCATGAGGGGTAGGCTGCCCTTGGAACTGGCAACTAGAGTCACTCTTATAATAATATTAGAATTATGACTATTCATAAGTGCCTAAAATGGTCTACATGAATAAAAATATTTTGATTTTGAGTTTAATTAAACAATTTCGATGGCAACAGTGCGGTCCAATGCATAGTTTAAATATTCTCGATGACAACAGAGTGCGGTCAAATGCATAGTTTAAACCATGTCGAATGAAAAAGTGCGATCAAATGCATAGTTTAAACGCTTGGCACGTTCAAATGCATAGTTTAAATATTCTCGATGGCAACGGTGCGGAAAAATGCATAGTTTAAACAATTCTCGACGGAGCTGCGCACAGGAAGGGAGAATTCATCGAATCGCTGCCCGCTGTCTTCCAGGTAAGGATTTATGTGGTACATAATTACGTACGGATCGTGGTCGCTCATATGATTTGAAGACAGCTTCAGATGTCTCTCGTGGGCTTCCTCTGATACGAACTTCACATTACATAACTCGCAGTATGGCCCTTCTAGAGTCATCTGCAAAGAACAACGTTGGTTTTGTACTGATAGCCTAGTGGTATGACCGTCGACTGACTAGTCAGAGTTCGCGAGTTCGATCTCAAGGCGCACACTTCTGACTTTTCGTAAGTTATGTGCGTATTATAAATTAATTATCATTTTTTTGAATTTTTTTTTTTTTGCACATGATAGCTTATTAAATATAATTATTTAATAAGCTATCATGTTCATGAGTTCGAATTGGCGCTGATCGTGGGTTCGAATCCCATCCGTATCAGTTGTTTTTTCAAATTTTCTTATTAAATAATTATAATTAATTATCAGTTGCTAAAACGGTTAGGGAAAACATCGTGAGATTTTTTAATGGTGTGTAAAGCCTGTCAGAGGCCTACGGGCGGTTTAAACTCTGACACCAGGTTGCTCATCAACCATACGATGAAGAATGAAGAAGCTTTTGAAGTCTGATTTATTTTTTTTTGAAATAATTTTTCCTGTAATAAGATACAATATATTTGAAGTCGGTTAAAAAGGTACTTACAGCTTTATCGACAAGTCTATGCTTTTTCTTCTTGTGTACATCTATCCCTTTCTTACTCACGAACGTGTACCCACACAGTTCACACACAAAGTCGGATACATGCTTAATTCTAATATGTCCCATGTATGTTGTTAGTTTGCTGAAAAAGAAAAAAAAATTATTTTTGTGAAATTTTTACATGTTTTAGCACTTGTTAGCCTATTAAATATAAATATTTAATAAGAAATTTGAAAAAACAACTGATACGGATGGGATGCGAACCCACGATCTTCGGCGTACCGTGCCGACGCTCTAACCGCTGAGCCACCAGGCTGAGGCTGTCAATTGTAGATCTTTGACAGTCGTTACGGGTAGTCAGAGTCCGAAAGTCTGACAACCAGTCTTACCAAGGGGTATCGTGTAACCCAGTATCTGGGTTGTGGAGGTCTGATAGGCAGTCGCTCCATGTAAAACACTGGTATTCAGCTGCATCCGGTAAGACTGGAAGCCGACCCCAACATAGTTGGGAAAAGGCTAAGCAGATGATGACTTTATATAAATTGTGGGTACTTACTCGAATTCACTGGCACAATGAGGACATTGATATTTAGTGCCGGCGTGCCATCTCTCATGTTCTCTTGCTACACCTCTGAAACAGTACATTGTGTTAGTAGGGCGGTAAGTAACCAAGGAGGAAGAGGTGGATGAGGAGAGGAGGTGGAGGGGAAGAGGAGGAGGGTAAGAGGAGGAGAGGAGGAGGAGAGGAGGAGGAGGGGAAGAAGAGGAGGGGAAGAGAAAGAGGAGAAGAGGAGGAGGGGAAGAGGAGGGAAAGAGAAGGAGGAGAAGAGGAGGTGAAGAAGAGGTGGGGACGAGGAGGGGGGGAAGAGGAGGAGGGGAGAGGAGGAGGGGAAAAAGATGAGGGGAAGAGGAGGGAAGATGAGGAGGAGAATAAGAGGAGGGGAAGAATAGGAGGGGAAGGAGAGGAGGGGAAGAAGAGGAGGGGAAGAGGAGGAGGGGAAGAGGAGGAGGGGAAGAGGAGGAGGGGAAGAGGAGGAGGGGAAGAGGAGGAGGGGAAGAGGAGGAGAGGTAGAGGAGGAGGGGAAGAGAAGGAGGGGAAGTGGAGGAGTAAGTAAAATGCAAAGTAATTATTTTTACTCACCTATTTCTAGTGACGAACGGACATCCTTTACAATTGTACTGTTCTGTGTGTTGTGCTGTGAGATGCTTACGTAACGCTCTACTGGTTTTCAGGCGAGTTTTACAGATAAAACACTCGTAGGCTCCGCTTTGCTGAAATACAAGTATAAATAAAATTATTTAATAAGATCATTTGAAAAAACTGCTGATACGGATGGGATTGGAACCCACGATCTTCAACGTACCGTGTCGACGCTCTGACCGCTAAGCCACCGTATCCAACCAGCATCAGTCCAAATTTCAAATCTCTTTCTACGTCTAGGGCGTGTGGTAATATCTATCGGAATACATTACGTATCCGACTCAGTGCTCCAAACTTTGCAGTTTTTAGAAGGCACTATGCGATATTACCAATTTTCTTATTAAATATCTGCCTCGTTGGTCTAGTGGTAGCAAGCGCGACTGCTGAGCAACTGTTCGAGCAAGTCCTGGGTTCGATCCCCGGGTCGGGCAAAGTGTTATTGGGTTTTTCCATTAGGAAATTCTCAGTAGCAGCACGGAGTCTGGAATTCATCATCTGCCTAGCCTTTTTCCCAACTATGTTGGGGTCGGCTTCCAGTCTTACCGGATGCAGCTGAATACCAGTGTTTTACATGGAGCGACTGCCTATCAGACCTCCACAACCCAGATACTGGGTTACACGATACCCCTTGGTAAGACTGGTTGTCAGACTTTCGGGCTTCTGACTACCCGTAACGACTGTCAAAGATCTACAATTGACAGCCGGGGCCAACAGCTTAACGTGCTATCCGAGGCACGGAGAGTGATAATTAATTTATAAAACGCACATAACTTACGAGAAGTCAGAGGTGCGCGCCTTGGGTTCGAACCCGAGACCACTGACTTGCCAGTCAACGGTCACCACCACTAGGCTATCACGACTCTACTAGTCTGGAATTGTGCCCAGTTAATGGCAATAGGCTCGCCCCCTATTACATGGGACTTATACATAGCCGGCGAAATGTGGGTGTACTGCACACCTCTGCCTACTCCCTCTGGGGAATAGGCGTCTATAAAAAAGAAACCTCCAATGAGCGCACAATTCTTCTTCCTCTTATCGTATGGTTGATGAACAACCTGGTGTCAGAATTTAAACCGCCCGTAGGCCTCTGACATGGCTTTACACACCATTGAAAAATCTCTCAGGTGTGCTGGTTTCATCACGATGTTTTCCCTCACCGTTTTAGCAACTGATAATTAATTTATAATACGCACATAACTTACGAAAAGTCAGAGGGGCGCGCCTTGGGATCGAACTCGAGATCTCTGACTTGTCAGTCGACGGTCATAATAACACTAGGCTATCAGCGCTATTATATGATTAGCGCACAATAGTGGCACGCAATTGACGCAATAGAGGCTTACGTTCAACAGTGGACTAATACAGGCTGATGATGATGACGGTAGCAAGGCACGGACAAATGCTAACACATTTTAGACTATCTCACCTCAGTATGTCTGACCGCATGCGCAGTAAATCTATCTTTAATCTGGAACCCCCTGAAGCACACCGTGCACTTGTATGGCGCGTTCACATAACTGGTACTCTCCTGTCGCTTCAACACCTCTTCAATCTGCTGGTCGTAAGTCAGAGTCGATATTGAGAAGAGATTCTCGTCTAGAGCCTCGATAGTCCGACGGCGTTTGACGTCGGACTTTTTGTACCTGTAATATAAAATTTCATAAGACATAAAAAAACCTTTTTAACCAAAAAAAAATAACTGACAAAAAAGGTACTTAACTAAAAAGTAAAAAAAAAATATTTTTAATTTATAAGTAAGTACCTACACATTTATCATTTATTTAAATATTTACAAAAATCTGATTTTTTTGGAGTTTTGGGGGATTACCTGACTCCCCCCCTCTTTTTTTCGGAATATGGGTAACACAGCCACGCATAATCGTGCTAAAATCGTTATTAACACAATTTTGCTGTTAACCGATGAGGAGTTTCTTTCTTTAGCTATGTAGCCCATCATCGTGATAGCCTAGTGGTGTTGACCATAGTCTCAGGTTCGATCCCAAGGCGTGCACCTCTGACTTTTCATAAGTTATGTGCGTTTTATAAATTAATTATCACTTACTCCATGCCTCGGAAAGCACGTAAAGCCGTTGGCCCTGCGCCTGATCTCTCTCCGGTCGTGTCGGATTGCCGTCCCATCGGACTATGAGAGTGAGGGAATAGAGAGTGCACCTGTGTCTGCGCACACACTTGTGCACTATAATGTCTCCCGCGTCGATGGCTAATCTCCGTTGAGATTGGCCGCTGTGACCGAAATTCGGTCAGGAGGACATTATTATATTTAGCCCATCATCAGATCACGATGATTGTTATCGGACTACATTGAATGTTAACACTATCGAACAAAGAAAAAATCATCAAAATCTTGTAAAAAGTTACGCGTGATCATAAAAAAAAACCATTCACGTCAAATAACCTCATCCGCTTCGCTTTTTTTCGTCGGTTAAAAAGTAAGCACTTACTTATCTGTTGTAGTATCTGGATCGTCTTCTTCATCAACCTTTTTACTTTTAACCTTTTTAATTTTTTCTTTTTTTTTCTTCAGTTTAGCGACTTTTTTATCTGCACAAACTTCGCTCAGTACTTTATCATCATCGTCGTCAAAATGATCATTCGACTCGTACTCTTCGAAGAATATTTCGTTAGAACTTTCATCTTTGACTTCGATTTCATTAACTGGTGCTAAAGTTTTGACTTCAATGTCTAAGCATTTGACTTCAATATCTGAAGTTTCTGGTACTATCTCTGAATTATCTTCGGTTTTAATAAAATCGTCCTTTATATGTTGGTCGAAGTCGTTGTTGTCAAATATTTTTTGTATTAAAGTCGATGATATGCCGATGTGGGATCGGTTTATGGATTTTATGTCGCGTATTTTTATCTGAAATTAATTATAAATTATTTTTAAGTGTAGTTTCCGGCCTAAGAATAGAACCACCCCTACTCATCCGAGATCTGGAAAATCTGGAGGATGGACAGCAGCATTCTACTGTGTAATAACAACCATCTGCTGCTGCGATCGCCAACCCGCTTGCCCAGCGTGGCGATTATGGGCAAATACCTCCAATAAGCGCACAAAAGTGGCGCGCATTGAGAGAGGCCTATGTTTAGCAGATGATGAAGAGTTCCTTTATCTGGAGCTAATCCTGGATGTCAATTCAAGTCATATTTACCATAAAAATTACCATCGGAACTGAACTAACATGCAAAAATTCAACTCTGTAGGATAAGAGGAAATGGTTCTAATTCAGCTTGCAAGATTCCACCCGAACAAACATACATTGCAAGTTAAATACAAGCTTGTAAAAAGTCGTCGTACAAAGCCGGGGCGAGTCGCTAGTGAATAATATAAGTCAAAAACTTTTTTTCGTAAAACAGTTTTGTCATCAAAACTAAAGCTGTGTACCAAATATCAGATCAATCTGTTAACAGGAAAGGGGGTGAAATATCGATTACTAAATTTGAGCCAAATAATAAACAGGTCAAGTTAAGTAAATATGTTTAAAAATAAATAAGAATGCAACTTACATATGTATCTGGATGTAATAAATCATGCAGCAAGGCATCAGATCGTAAAGCCTTGTATCTGAAGCGGAACGCGGCCGACAGTCGCGCGCCGCACTCCCAGCACACGCGCTGCGGTAGCCTCTCTTCGTTACCAGTCTGCAACAAGAGGGATGTTAAGCATCATCATAAATAACTTTTTATATAAACTAGGTTTTTAACCAACCTTTTATATTGGATAACAAAACTAAACGTATATGCAAAAAAAGTACTCGTCAAGACAAATCGAACGAGCCCAAACTCGATGGGGTTGTGTCGTGTTATCGCGGAGCTCCTATGGCTACTTTCTAGCTCCAGCATCAGATCAGCTCTATTTCATGATAATGTTGCATTGTCACGTAATATAAATATGCATGCAAAATTTCAACTAAATCGGAAACCGGGAAGTGGGTTTTTAACTCGTAAAATTTCATTACAGACAATGGGACAAAAGTAGGTGAAAAAAGGGAGGGGGGAGGCTAGAAGTAGGGTAGTGGGTGAAAGTAAATAAAAGCTTGTAAAATGGAGTAGCTGACTAACTGACCAATTCACAGCCTAAACCGCTGGGCCTATAAACTGGAAATTTTATAACATAGATCTATTAAAGGATTTTTGTAAAAAAAATTCAAACAAGTGTTAGGTTTTTTTAAATCTTTCCTTCTTCGGGGTTTGTGTGAGGAACCCGTGATTTTTAAACTGATGATAAAAAATTAAGGAGCAAGTACATATTTCAGTTTTCTTGAAAAATGTTTCACTAAAGGAGGTAAAAACCTCTACACTACCCTACCTTACTCTACCTAACCCTACCCTACCCTACCCTGGGGTATAATTGTATTGTATAATATATTTTTATATGTTTATTCTGCTATTCGGGAGTGACGGAGACAAATTCAACAAATCTAAAACTGGTTCAGGAACCGTTCTCGAGTATGAAAATTATTTTAACTTTAAGGCGACGACATATGGTGCGTTGCCCTGCGGCGCCGCTACTGCGTCGGGTTTTTCTATGTAGGAACATAGAAAAATCCGTATCGTGTCACATGCCGCTCAGCAGCAACGCAGATTTTCACCAAAAAAACACTATAACCGTGCAGCATCACTCTCACAGATAACGCTCCAAGGTACTTACCATCAAGCCAGTAATTTGTTCATACATTTGGTCGAATTTAAAATCTCTTATATGATACATTCTTGTGTCCATTGAGAGGCAAATTCTACACACCTGGAAAAGAACAAAATCATTAATAGGCTGCATTCTTTATTCCCTTACTCTCATAGTCCGATGGGACGGCAATCCGACACGACTGAAGAGAGATCAGGTGCAGGGCAAACGGCTTTACGTGCTTTCCGAGGCATGGACACCTTATATACCTCTGCCTAGTGCCTACCCCCTCTGGGGAATACAGGCGCGCAGGCGTAAGTCTATGCTATGTTCAATCTCAACTAGGCAGAAATGAGGCAGAGGATTAACGATGGCTAGATTAGACCCTAACCTAACCATTTGGGTGAAGGCACTGCCTTCTGGCTTTTAAGATGATACAGGTACTTTCAAATCATGGCTGTTTGCGGACTCTGTGTACACCTGATAAACAGAGAGCTGGACGCCCGGTGTCACTGTGAGTCCCTGGTAAATTAAATTATTACCTACGTATTGTAATAGTTTTGCTTACTCTTAACGCGGCCGGCGCATCCAAGTCATCGGCGGAATCCTGTTGAAAGAATTTAAATATTTCACATAATATCTTTGATTTTTACGTTTTTTATAGCATTGTCTGCGCATGCTCTAAAATTAACAATTTATTATAGTAGTATGAGCATGGATCTTTTAATTGTAAATTTGTCAATTTTAAATGTCAAATTTGACACAATTCAAAGATGTCTAACTATAAAATTTATACATAATAAAATAAAACAAAAATAAAATAAGCCTTTATTACTGTTAGATTTAAACTTATTTGACTATACATTTAGGTAAAATAATTATAACAAAAGAGGTAAGAAAACTTTAAATTAACTATTCTCGGCATTCGATTTATCTCGCCTCTTAACAGTTTGTCTTTCGACAAAGGCCTCCTCTAAGGATTTCCATTTATTTCTGTCCTTTGCAATACAAATTAATTAAAAATTTATACATATTCAATATTAAATCGACAATAAGATCTGTGCTCACTTCCTAGATTCTTTATCTCTTGTTTTATGCTTCCTTAGCATAAAGAAATAAAATTTAATTGCTTGAACATGGTTTCATGGTTCTAAACGATGGACAAGCCATTGGAAAGCATTTTTCTCTGAAAACTCTGTTAACAAATAAAGTTCAGCCACTTATGAATTTGTAGTAATGTTTGCTAGTAGTGTTTAGCAAATTATGGGATAACGGAGTTCAGCGTCTTTAGAAATTCAGTGATAACAAGCTGTTATCTAATTTGCTTTTGATCAGCAATTTATGGTAAGAAGTCATGTTAAGGACATTGAAAAATTATGTTCGGCAAATTATGTTACTGTCTGTATTGAAGTTTTGTGGAGTGCCCTAGGCTTGATAGTACTTTAAATAATTATATATTTAATCCAACGTACCTGAGCCACGACAGGCACCGCTCCACTTTTTATTTTTCGTAGCCCCATCTTGGTCTCATAAAAGTCTTCATTTCTAAAATGTTCAGAACATATTGTGCTTCTCTCTTTCGGTTCCCAGTCGGACATGCCTAATGCTTGGACCCATGCCGTACGGAGATTCGGTTCCTTAGGAAACCTGCAATTTTTATAAGTATTTATTATTAACAGCCTCATTTGTCTAGTGATAACAAGCGCGACTGGTGAGCATATGGTCCTGGGTTTGATGTTCGGTCGGGCAAAGTGTTATAGGGGTTTTTCCATTAGGAATTTTTTAGTAGCAGCCTGGAGTCTGGAATTGTGCCTGGTTAATGGCAATAGGCCCCTGTTACATGGAACTTATAACAGCTTACGAAATGTGGGTTTACTGCATACACCTCTTGCCTACCCCTCTGGGGAATACAGGCGTGAGTCTATGTTAATTTGCGATTAAGGAACCAGGTTCTTCACTGGTAAAAATACTTCTCTGATTAGAATCCAATAGGTTCTTATCAGAATCATATAGAATTGAGACATGGTCTTGAGATTTCAGGCTCCTTGGAGATGTTTTAGTCTCCGAGTGAGTTTTAAGTGGGCTAAATACCTACAAGCCATTAATTTATCGCCAGTGCAGGTATGCTACTAAACTGAGGGCAAGAAACTCATAATATAGTCAATATTTGTATTTAATAAAAATACTTACATATGAAATGTGATTCCATGGCTTTTAGTTGTTCTTTTAGTGTCATTGGAACAATTTTGGACACTACACCTCATTGTGGTTATGGTATATTTGTTAAATAATTAATTTAAAGAATATAAACATAATGTCCAGTTAACGACCTGTATGGACATAAATATTTCGAATTAAATGTGGCAAAGCTATAAATTTATAGCTTTAATTCTATTAAGAATTCTATAAGCCGTAATTCCTTAGAGTTTGAGTTTTCTTTTTTTGCTATTATTTCAAAATATTTGTTTATTTTTGCAAAAACACGAACTGTCAACCATAAAAGCGTCTGCGTCCGCCATGATGAAATAAGGATGTACAACATTACAATAAAATGACATTATACTATCGATTATAGAGGGTAGAGAGAGCCCATTTCACATCGATGGATCATTGTACAATAATATAGTCTCAAACTTTCGCGAACACTCAACATAATGAAACAACTTTTTAACGGATATAATTCGCGTTTTTATTTTGATAATACAATCCTGACGTTTCTCCTGATCCTACTCGAAACGTCAGGATTGTATTATCAAAATAAAAACGCGAATTATATCCGTTAAAAAGTTGTTTCATTAAGCTGTATATTTATTATTTCATAATTTTTCAACATTTAGCACTTCATTACATATCTATTGAGAACTTAGAACGCATCGATTTAAAAGTTAAGCGATTAAAATATTCTTATATTTAAATTCTAGATCGTGAGTTTGTGGACTTCCGACATTCCACCGGGAAAACAGCGAACTCACACCTGCCGCCGTAGGCTGGCTGAAAAATTTGGATATAGAGATCTGATCCACGCAGGATGAATGCCATACGCAATGATGATGATTCTAGATAGTATCCATAATACAGCTCAACTTGTCTATTTGTTAGATATGCAAATATCAAATACTATACTGTATAATTTTGAATTGTAGTGTGAAAAGTGCGCCAGCGGCGCCTCCAATTTTTCCAGACTCTTTTATGCCAAGCTGTACTAGAGTCAGGCGTCTGAGGTCTGTGACTCTGTGGTCGGGCGCTTGTCAACTGTCATGTCAACTCTTTGAGGAGTTTGAGGCGCTTGTTTACATATTTTGACTCGTTACGCTCTTGCAGTTTCGGTATTAATTTAATTGTTTTTCTTTTATTGGGTCACTAAAATGGTTAAGAAATATTGTGTTGTGCCTATGTGTTCCAACTCCAGTGAAAAAACACCCGAAAAATGGTTCTTTTCTGTACCATTTGGCAGTAATATTCGGAAAAAATGGTTAAAAGTTATGAAAAGAACAAATCCTCTCACAGCCACCAGTCACGTGCATTGTTGTGAAGATCATTTCGACGTAAGTTATCAATTTATCATACGGATACATCGTAAAAAGTTTTGTACAGTATAAGCAGCGAAGGATAGGGAGGGAAAGAAAGAAGACGTTGCGTTGACACAAGACGTCACGACGACGTTGCGTCAACTATCTAGACGCGACGACCACAGACTTATTAGGAATGACCATAGACTTATTAGGGATGACTACGCATCGTGACGACAGCATCAATATTAACATTTTGTGTGTTTGTTTGTTAGAAAAAATAATAATAATAAGTTTTATAACTTACTTTATCATGGAAAACGACAGGAAACCATTTTATACGTAACTGTGGTGTTCCTATATGTAAAAATACTACTGTTACTGCACCCGGTAGTGTTTTTTCACATCCCGCGAAATACGAACTTACGAAAAAAGTGATGTAAGTACTTATCTAAAACCATGAAACGGAATGTTTTATCTCCATTAATGTCTTTATATTGTCGTAAAGACCGCTTCAACGTAAGTACATAAGGGTACAATAAGTAACATTCACCAAATTATAGGAATTCACTTTGTTTACACAAGATTCTTGACTTTCAAATAATCGTCGTGTTGGATTGCTGTCTCATCGGACTATAAGAGTAAGGGTATATCACTCTATATTTTCTTATATACTCTAAGCTCGCCCCCTATTATATGGGACTTAGAACATAGATGGCGAAACGTGGGTGTACCTACTGCATACACCTCTGCTTATCCCCTCTGAGGAATACAGGTGTGAGTCCACATTAAGGGTGATGGTCCCATCACGGCGGGAAATTTAAAAATAAAATAGGTTTTATGTTATTTTGAACCACTTGCAATATGAAATATTTCATTTTTCTTTAGTTTGCGCTCCTAGTCAACAAATACGCTACTATTTATTAATTTGTTTTAACTCAAAATGTTGCCAATTTTGCATGTTTATGTAAGATCCAACATGAAACTGTTTTTTAGTATTTTACATAAATATACAAAATTGGTAACATTTTGAGATAAAACAAAGTTATAAATATGTAGCGTCTTTATCGACTAGGAGCGCAAACTAAAGAAAAATGCAATATTTCATATAGAAAGTGGTTAAAAAAACCAAAATACCTCTTTTATTTTTAAATTTCCCGCCGCGATGGGACCATCACCCTTAAAGCTTCTTATTCTTCCAGTTGGAAGAGGATACAATAAATTATATGCAATACAAAATAATGAGTTTACAAGAAGGACAGAGAAAGACACTATTTTTAAAGAAAGGTGTTGTACCACACATATTTCAATGTCAAAAAGGCAATGTGAAACCACCGCCGGAGAGAAGAGGGGCTTTGAAAAGAAAAAGAAAGGCTTTCGTTGAAGAAGCACTATCTGCGTATGATAATCAACGTGTTGCTGCTCAAGAAATTGATAACAATCCCAGTACAGCAACAGATGAAGGTGATCTAACATCAAGCGTAGATGTATTGCAAGCTGACAATGCTATACAAGATAATAGTGAAGCTAAAAGAAGCAAAGGTATCAATGTGAATTTAACCGTATTATTTTTTTACGTACAAAAAAATTGAGCATCCATAGGTTTTTTTTTATTATGCCTTAGGCAATATATTATACAGTATGTTAATTAACGATAAGCATTCCCGTTAATCCGTGATACTGACAGCTTCCATATATTATTATACTGATTTAAAAAAGAACAAATAAAAAAAAAAAAACGTGAGAAAACCCTTCCGCATTTGTCTTTAAATGTGAAAGAATGACTTATAATTATGCAAATCGCCGTTTTTCCAAATTTTTTTTATTTCTTTTATTTTTTTTGTGATATTTTTTTTTTGGGGGGTATCGTGTAACCCAGTATTTGGGTTGTGGAGGTCTGATAGGCAGTCGCTCCATGTAAAACACTGGTATTCAGCTGCATCCGGTAAGACTGGAAGCCAACCCCGACATAGTTGGGAAAAAAAGGCTAGGCAGATACCTATATATTATTTTTTGTGATATAAAAAAAAACTAAATACAACATACAATCCTATGTTTTAAGTTATGGACGAGAGACTACCAAAATCAAGGAGAACAAAACGGAAGTGCTACGTTCCGGATTGTAACAACAAGCCTACACCGACCAGCAGGCAAGAAGGGATGAGCTTTCATCCGTAAGTAATTATATAATGTGCTTCTAAATTATCTGCTAAAATAAAAATCGATGAATATTAGACGCAAATGCAACTACAAGTAGATAGTAAGTACACGATTACAGTGCATCCCCCACTCTACCCGCGCACCGCATATTGTGAAATTATCTGTGTGAAGCTCGGGCAAAAGCTAGTTTATCTTGGTACATTTTTGGATTCTCAGACCCCAGATGTGAAACCTATAACTACTATAACTATAGGCCGACCGTTTAACTCGCGTATCGCCTGCGGGGTAAGAGGGGAGCGGGGGCGGGTAACTCTACACGACACTGACAGCGCACTGCCACGCTTGACGTGAGCTCTCTGCTCCCCGCTTCCCACTCATCCACCCGGTGACATCTCCCCCCGCACCCTTCTTACCCCGCAGGCGATACGCGAGTTAAACGGTCGGCCTATACACCCATGAGAGACAGTATAAAAATTTCCCACCAAAAAATTCAAGCTTTTTTAATTTCCAGATTTCCGACAGACGATACTACTTTAAAAGCCTGGCTGAAGTCTCTTCGCTTATCCTCATGTGATCCATTAGAAGACAACATAATATGTTCAGAACATTTTAATGAAAAGGATTTCTTTATGACAAAACATGGAACGACGAAGATACATCAAGATGCTGTTCCTGTTTACGTGGTAAGTGTCAGTCGCACGCGCACCGCTTGGTCGTGGATGGATGTTCCAAATAGTAAAGAGCCAGTCAATTTATTGTTAAATATAATTATTTAATAACTAATTTGAAAAAACAACTGATACGGATGGGATTCGAACCCACGATCTTCGGCGCACCGTGCCGACGCTCTAACTGCTGAGCCACCGTATCCCATCAGAATCAGTCGAAATTTCAAATCTCTTTCTACGCTTAGGCAGGGCGTGTGGTAATATCTATCGGAATACATTTTTTTTTGAATTTCTTATTAAATAATTATATTTAATAAGCTAACATGTGCTAAAACATGTAAAAAATTCCCAAAAAAATATTGTTCGTCAAATATTTAAAAATATTATGATTTTTTTCTCAAAATAGATATTTATATAAAAACATTTGAAATGGCTTCTTTGCCATTAGTAAAGGCAAGTCTTGAAATATTGTGCATTAAAATTGTTAGACCTTATATGGAGTTGTGGTAGCCTAGTGGTGATGACTGTTGACTGGCAAGTCAGAGGTCTCAGGTCCGAACTTAAGGCGCGCCTCTGATTTTCGTAAGAACCATAAATGAAAAAAACTGTTTGCATTTGTTTTCAGAATCCTGAAGCACCAATTGCACCTAAGGTAATCAAATTAAATCTACCATAATATACGTCGAATGGGCCTTGAAAGAATGTTATATCCTCCTTAAAGACGACATTCTTATATATAATGGATGCTTGCGAAATATAAAAATTATCAAGATATTCTAATGTTAGGATGTAATGGGCAGGAAGGGGACGCCCTAGAAGGACATACTGACCTCATTGGTCCTTCAAAAAGGTCAGGTGCGCAGTACTCGCGACCGGCGCATATGTGTAGACAAAAGGAGTATGTTGGAACCGTAGCAGGAGGCGTTCTGTAGTATCTGCCTACCCCCACGGGAAAAAGGCGTGAATTTATGTACCTATGCAGGTATCAATGATAGTAACTTGTGTACCTGCGTTTGAATCATACGGTGTGATATTCTACGTAAACTCTAGCGTGTTTTCGAACGCGGATAATATTGTGGATCACTTTTTCGGCGTCACGTCTATATCTATAGTGTGTATCCGAACACGAGAAATGTCTGCGGGGATTCCCCTCTTCCTCAATATTTAGTTTTGACAGATTTGTGTGGTCTTTTTGCTTTCTAGCTACTTTTCTAATATATTGTTCCTTTCTAGGTGTGCCGAATATGTTTGGTTATGGACGATAACATGAAAAGCTTGAAAGAATTTTATAAATTGTTTGAAGACGTCACTGGTATATTGGTAAGCTTAATTTAATGTTTTTTTTTTTTATTATTAAAAGGCATTTTTGACCTCAAACTCACCTAAATGGTGGTCCACTAGACTTAAAAAAAAAATTATTAAATAAGAAAAAATTTAAAAACAACTGAAACGGATGGGATTCCAATCCACGATCTTCGACGTACCGTGTCGTGACCGCTTCTAAGCCACCGTATCAGTCGAAAGTCGAATTTCAAAAGCTAACATGTGCAAACATGTAAAAAATTCACAAAAGTATTTTTTTTCCATAAAAAAATATAAAAACTCTCTGCAATTTGCATATAAGTTGTTCGATAAGAGCATCGAAGACCGGGACTGCGTCACTGCGCGGCTAGTACGGTGCAAACGCGTAAACGGCACCAGAGGGCGCCGTAAACGTAAATTTTACACACTTCAAATAAGCTAAAATGATTTATAGAATTTTGGTTAACATTTTAGAACACAGAATAACAAACTTCCTTTTGGAATCTTTTCTTTTTTTTAACTGACTTCAAGGGGAGAAGTCAGCCCCCACTAAAAAAGTGGAGGCAACTTCCCCCCTTGAAGTAAATTTTATTATTTAGTTCAAAAGTTTCATACCTGTCTCTTCAACAGATGGAAGAAGAAGACAGCAGAATGCCGCAGAGTATTTGCTGGGAGTGCGCGGCGCGGTTAACTGCCGCGGCCAACTTCAGATCGAAAGCGATACTCTCCGACGGGATGCTACACGAAATGCTAGCTAGAGAACATTCTGTAATTACCTAAAATGTCTCCATTTTTAAACGGTTTTATTTAGGTTGCCCTGTTTGTTATTTATTTGTTTGGTTTAAATTCAGTATTTGAAATTTTACCCCTTCTTGTTGACCGATTGATCTGATATTAGGTACATACCTTAGAGTATATAAGAAAATATCAATACTCTATGGTACATACCTTTAGTTCTGATGACACAACCGTTTTACGTAAAAAAAATTTAGACACGCTAAGAACACTCGAAAGGTGACATGATCGAGTGTAGGTACTAGGCTAAAAAAAATTGAGGTATTTGTATCGAAGCTTTTTAAATTTATCGTTATGCATTTGACTGATTTGCAATTAATATTTATTTTTCAGCTAAAGATAAGAGACCTAGATCCAATCAAAAAGGCATTTAGAAAATACGGGCTCCATTCAAAACTTAAACAAATTACATTTGCTATTGACCATTTTGATATGAACATATGTGATACTGTTGTCAATACTGACCCTATTAACATTGAAAACAAAGACAATGACTCTATTGACCGTTTAGATATGAACGTATGTGATACTGTTGTCAATACTGACCCTATTAACATAGAAGACGAAGACAATGGCTCTATTGATCATTTAGATAAGAACGCATGTGATACTGTTGTCAATACTGACCCTATTAACATTGAAATCGAAGACAATGACTCTATTGATCATTTGGATATGAACGTATGTGATGATTTTGCCAATACTGACCCCATTAACATTGAAAATGAAGACAAAGACTCTATTGACCATTTAGATATGAACGTATGTGATACTGTTGTCAATACTGACCCTATTAACATTGAAAATGAAAATAATGACTCTATTGACCATTTAGATATGATCGTAGTCAATACTGACCCTATTAACATTGAAAACGAAGACAACGACTCTATTGACCATTTGGATATGAACGTATGTGATACTGTTGTCAATACTGACCCTATAAGCATAGAAAACGAAGGCACTGACTTACATGCAATTGTTGAGAATGTAAACGGTAAAAATTATGATGACGTCAAAATGAAATTAAAAGAATTTTTTTGTGAAAATGAAGACAAACAATATAAAACTGAAGATGATGACGGTTACATTTATAACGATTGTGAAGACAATGATTCAAACAAAATTGTTTATGAATATATACCCATAAACGATGAAAATGTTATTAATGATGATGGTTACATGGATATCGAATACGTGGATAATTTACACGAAATAAATGACGACAGTGAAGCTAATAATGATGATTATGATGAAAATGAAACTAATGAATATTCTGAAACATTAAACACTGATGAAAGAACAAATAATAATTCTGAAGCTTTTAAAGATAATGATGATTATGAAATCTTTACTATTGACGGAATTGAGTCTAAAAATAATAATTCTTATGACAAAGTCACTAGAAATAAAAAATTAAAAGCTAAAAGAAGTAATAGAAAGAAAAGTAAAAACGGTTTAAATGTTTTCAGTAAAAGTAATGAAAGCTTGTGGCATTGACGCTACTGAAATGGGTGATATTACAATCTCTTATTCAAGAGATACGATGAAGATGTAAGTACAGATACTGCTTGTTGCTTTAAAGACCTACCAAATTTTAGGAGATTGTTGATGATGGTTGTGGCGTTCTATGGTAGGCCTTTGTTCAACAGTGGACGTCTTCCGGATGATGATGATTATCATGATAAACGTCCATGTAACTGAACAATTTTCCCCAAAGAAGAGGTCGAAATCTGAAAACGAACATTAAACTTCTCATACAAAATTAAGTCACGTGACCTGTCACTCTGTATGAAATGTCAGTTTTCGATTTTCAAAGGACCTTGGGTAAAAGTGTCCCCACCCTCCAACAGATTTGAAACATATCTCATTCGAAGCATCATAACATGTTGATATTTTTTTATTATGGCGACAATCTTGAAATGAATGGGGTTCATGAAATAATCGCACTTTTGTGTGCCATTTTTTCAAGCTATTTTTAGCTATTTTATTAGTTCCTCCTAAACGATTTAGCTAGAATTTTTCATACACGTTCAGTTCTGTTAACAATACAATTATATGATTGACATGACCTGATGCTGCACCTAGAATCATCTCCACACATAGGAACTCTTCAACGGTTTATAGCTCGTACACGAAACTTTGCATTGTACCTACGTATTTTTAGATGATAAAACATGATAATCACCATGACCTGATATCAAAGATATTGGAAAGAAGGAGATATGCCCGTCTGGTATAAAATGTACAGGAACCTAGTGTCTCCAGTTTGTCCCTACCACTCGCCACAACTACACACGCAATTCAATAAACGCAATGTCTCGGACCAATCTCAGACATTCTCGCATACAACAACTCCGTGCATGCTGCACAAACAAATATGCACTTTATTACTTTTTACACAGCGATCATGCAACATGCACTGCCCTTACTCAGTCTTACTCACACATGGATCTACAGCGAGTACTTTCGCGACCGATACCTGCGGAGCTACCACGACATAAATTCTAATGTTGAAAATATCGTTATGTTATTTTTACATTGCTTCGTTTATTAACACAGTATCGAACTGAGATAGTACTTAAGAAGCAATGTATTTCGTACAAAAATAATAAAGTCGTTGAGCTCCATGAAAACCAAAATAACATAATAAAGACAGCAAATATTTTTAGATTTGTTGTTTTTAATGAATTTAAAGATAAATCTAATATAATTAATATGGTAAATGATTGTTTTACTAATTAAGTTTATTGTTTTATATCGATTTTTATAAGATTCCAGTAAACAACGCGTCATTTCGTTAAAATTACTCGGTTGCGGTCAAAAGTGTACTGGCTGCCGGTAACGGCTATTTAGCCACGTACGACTCGAGGAGTCGTACGGCGTAGACGTGGGAACGCCCCCTTGCCACTTCTCCTTATTTAATATTTCTATGCCTGATATGCAGCTAGAATCGTCTCCACATGTAAGAACTCTTCGACGGTTAGTAGCTCGTGCACGAAACTTTGCGCCGCATACCTACGTTTATTTAGCTGATTAAACATGACAGTCACTGACCAGATGCTGCAGCTTGAATCGTCTTTACATGTAAGAATTTTCCAATGGTCAATAGATCGTCCAAAAAAACTTTGCATATACATACGTCATGGTGAATCATCTAAATAAACATAGGAATATGCAAGGTTTTGTGTACGAGCTATTGATCGTTGAGGAGTTCTCAGGTGAGAAGACGATCCTGGCGGTATCGTGGGTTCATGATGGATATCATGTTTAATTAGTAAACATATACTGTGTTTATTGTATTTGCCAAAAACCGTTGAAGAGATCCTACGGGTGGAGACGATTCTTAGTTCTACATCGGGTCATATGGTGAATATCACGTAAGTTATTGACCATTAAGGAGTTTTCTGTGAGAAGAAGATCCTGGTTGCATCATTAGTTAATTAAATGATCAATATTAAAGTATTATAAATAAACCGTTTATTGCCCGTGGTACTATTATAGAACTTTAATTATTTTGATCGTACAAGTATGAAAAAATTAACATCGGCAAAAACAAGTGAATATCGGCAAAAACAAGTGAACGCCGAAAAAACAAGTGAACGCCGAAAAACCAAGTAAACGCCGAAAAACCAAGTGAATGCCGAAAAAACAAGTGAACGCCGAAAAAACCAGTAAACGCCGAAAAAACAAGTGAACGCCGAAAAAAAAGGGAATGCCGAAGAAATAAGTGCACGCCGAAAAAACCAGTGAACGTCGAAAAAAGAGTCGTGATAGCCTAGTGGTGGTGACCGTTGACTGGCAAGTCAGTGGTCTCGGGTTCGAACCCAAGGCGCGCACCTCTGACTTTTCGTAAGTTATGTGCGTTTTATAAATTAATTATCACTCTCCGTGCCTCGGATAGTACGTTAAGCTGTTGGCCCCGGCTGTCAATTGTAGATCTTTGACAGTCGTTACGGGTAGTCAGAAGCCCCAGTCTGACAACCAGTCTTACCAAGGGGTACCGTGTAACCCAATATCTGGGTTGTGGAGGTCTGATGGCAGTCGCTCCATGTAAAACACTGGTATTCAGCTGCATCCGGTAAGACTGGAAGCCGACCCCAACATAGTTGGGAAAAGGCTAGGCAGATGATGACTTGTTTTTGCCGATATGCACTTGTTTTTGCCTATGTTCATTTATTTTTTCTGCGTTCACTTCTTTTTCGGCGCTTACTTGGTTTTCGGCGTTCATTTGTGTTTTTCGGCATTCAATTGTTTTTTCCGCGTTTACTTGTTTTTTCGGCGTTCACTTGTTTTTTCGGCAATCACTTGGTTTTTCGGCGTTTACTTGTTTTTGCCGATATGCATTTGTTTTAGCCTATGTTCATTTATTTTTTCTGCGTTCACTCCTTTTTCGGCGTTTACTTGGTTTTCGGCGTTCATTTGTGTTTTTGGCGTTCAATTGTTTTTTCGGCATTTACTTGTTATTTTGGCGTTCACTTGTTTTTTCGGCAATCACTTGGTTTTTCGGCGTTTACTTGTTTTTGCCGATATGCACTTGTTTTTGCCTATGTTCATTTATTTTTTCTACGTTCACTCCTTTTTCGGCGTTTACTTGGTTTTCGGTGTTCATTTGCCTTTTTGGGGGTTCAATTGTTTTTACCAATATTCAGTTGTTTTTGCCCATGTTCACTTATTTATTCAGCGTTCACTTGTATTTTCGGCGTTTACTTGTTTTTTCGGCTTTCACTTGTTTTTTCGGCATTCACTTGGTTTTTCGGCGTTTACTTGTTTTTGCCGATATGCACTTGTTTTTGCATAGGTTCATTTATTTTTTCTACGTTCACTCCTTTTTCGGCGTTTACTTGGTTTTCGGCGTTCATTTGTCTTTTTGGGGGTTCAATTGTTTTTACCAATATTCAGTTGTTTTTGCCCATGTTCACTTATTTATTCAGCGTTCACTTGTTTTTTCGGCGTTCACTTGTTTTTTCGGCTTTCACTTGTTTTTTCGGCATTCACTTGGGCAGATGTCCACATATTTTTACCGGTAATACACTGTTTATTACCGATATTCACTTGTTTTTGCCGATGTTCACTTGTTTTTGCCGATGTTCACTTGTTTTTGCCGATGTTCACTTGTTTTTGGCGTTATTCACTTGTTTTTGCCAATGTTCATTATTTCAGATTTTAAATGATCAAAATAATTAAAGTTCTGTAGCAGCGCAGGCAATAAACGAAGTAAACTTAAGTATTTGCCTACAGAGTTTCGTAAATGTGCTAATAAGCGTTGAAGAAATCCTGCGTGTGAAGACAATTCTTGGTGCAGCATCAGGTCATATGGTGAATATCATGTTTAAACCTAGGTATACGCAGTTTCGTGTACGAGTTACTGACCGTTGAGGAGTTCCCTCGTGAGGAGACACACATTGGTTTTTGTAGTTTGAAATAAGCTTTCTTATTTTCTTACATTACTGTTATCCTATTAGTAATATATTTTTGTACAAAAATGTACATAATAACTGATTTTTTATGAAAAATAATCATAAAAGTACCCAAACGTTTTGTCCTGTAAAAAAAAATCTCCATTGATTTCGCTCTTAAAACAGGTGGCTTGTCTTTCTATGGCTCCTAACAAACATGTTGACATATAGCCCGTGACTGTTGGGGGGTGGGGACGGGGTCCATACAAAATCCCCCATGGTCCTTTCGACTATTGGGGAATGTTGTGTTTTTGTTGAAAGCAAAAATCGTTGGGAGCGGAATTTGAGTTGCATCAGCATAGTATTGTACTCTGACTGCAAAGTTAGACATGGTAGCCCTCTAACACTCCGTACAAGGGTAACTACCATCTGAGGCGCTTGAATATACAGCTGGGGTTACGAATAGCTTAGCAGAGCGACTGGAGGCTTTACCCAGTAGTTCGCTGGTTCAAATTCCGCACGTAATTGATTTTTTCTTTTTTTTTTCTTTATTTGTATAATAGATAAACTGAATATTATTATTTATAGATAACTTTATACAACATACGAAACTACATAGTAAGGATGGTATCAAACCTAGTTGGAGTTGCAAGACTTGGAGAAAATTTTCAAACAAATTTGTAAAAACGTAAGTTTTTGCGCCATTTTTTCTGTTACTGGACTTTTTCTATAGTGCCAGGTCAAAAGCCTTATGGTGTCATATTTTGACTATTATCATCTTCCTGCTCTTGTTGTGATTGTATTTAGGGTCTATTAATCACCACATAGTATAAAACAAAGTCGCTTCCCGCGTCTGTCTGTCCCTATGTATGCTTAGATCTTTAAAACTACGCAACGGATTTTGATGCGGTTTTTTTAATATTTTTATTTATTTATTTATTTCGCATAATAGATAGAGTGATTCAAGAGGAAGGTTGAACATATATGTATAATACATGCATATTAGCGTAACCGTGCGAAGCCGGGGCGGGTCGCTAGTAATTAATAAAGTATTAGGGTTCTTTATAATAATCATCATGATAATGACGGTCATTAAGATAAATATGATAATGATACTTTACTAAGACTTAATTGGAAAATTTGCACTATTAATTCATATTCACTATAACAAATGCACTTTAGTTATATAAAATCTGATAAAATTCCACCAAAATTATCTAAATTTAGATCGAAATAACATATTTTCACAAATAAAAATCAATAGCACTACTTAGGTATTTTGTTTCCTTCCCAGGCTCACAGCAGTCATCGACCTTCTAAATGCGAAATTTGCGGGAAAGCCTTCTTATACCCCAGCGGATTAAGATTGCGAATTTTGTTCATAAGAAGATATCTTATCCCAAACGGAATAGTTAAAAAAAAGGCGAGACGATCCCAAAGACAAAATTAGTTATTTTGAAATTAAGTTCCGTCTGTTCAAATGGTTGGCGCGCTTTGTTACGCCGACACAAAGCGACGCCGCCGTCCGCACGCCAGCTCTCGGCGTCAGCTACTTCAAAGGCGCGTGTTGTACAACCACAGCATATTATATTAGTGTGTGCGTTGCGCTGTATGGTTGTGTTGTGAATGTGTGAAAGTGTGTTTAATAATTCAAATAAATGAAAATACTTTATTATAAAATGTGTTTATTTTATAAGGTTTTAATTCTTAAGTCGCATTATTGGGAGGAAAAGAAGTAGGTAGGTACCCATTCTCACGATTAAGACGAATCTGACGACACCTTGTAACAAGTCGTTTAGGCTGTAGGCCGTGCCAAAGAAATTTACATACATACATAAATATCTAAACCATGATACATACATACACTCGAAAAACAACCCTCCTTCTGGCTCATTCGAGTAAAAATGGTGTCGTCCATGCGCCAAACATAAATAGCCCATAGTCCCCATGACATGACGCTTATGCAGAGTATGACAGTGCTGCTGAGGAGTTTGTTGATGAGCCGCGCCGCGGCGTATTGCGGCGCGCTGTTTCTTCTCATATCTCTAGAAAGTCTGTAAAATTGACGATTCAAAAGTAGGAAATTAGTTTTGTGGAATTCATTCAATATTAATAAAAGTAAAAAATTAGTTTTGTGGGTTCGAATCCCATCCGTATCAATTGTTTTTCAAATATCTTATTAAATAATTATATTTAATAAGCTAACGTGTGCTTTATCATGTAAAAAAATCACAAAAAAAGATAAACTTTTTTATTTTCTTTAATTATTATTTTTTACAATATGTATTTGTAGGTACAGAAGGCACCACCGATCTAGTCTGTGAAGTTAGCTGCGGGTGGCATTCACGCATAGAATAATATCGATACTAAAGTCTAGTCACTGGCACAGCACTATCTTGAGTTGACAGTTGACGTCCTCAAGTCATTGGTTGACATTGACACCGTGACATGAAAAATGCAGTGTTGCCACCTTAGCGCTTTTCGTGCTAGATCTGGCTGTTTTTGCCTTATGTGAACTCGTTGTTTGAAGTTTTAGAACTGAAATAGCAATCTATGGCCTTTTCAATCCTATAATCTAATAAAAAGATATCCCAAATATTTTTTTAAAAAGTTAAAAAAATCTAAAACAAATGTATAAATGGCATAAAACATTAACTTCTTCTGCTTCAGCAGCACGATCTTGCGAGATTCTAATGAAAACTTTGATTTTGAAAATAAGTTATCTCATTATTATGTTGCACTGAGCGGTTCATCTAAAAATCTAAATCATTTATCATTGTGTTCATGTCCAACTGTGGCAACTACACAATTTTCAAAAACCAAGGTGGCAACACTGTATACTAAGGCGCCTCTTTCCAGTACATTACTGTACAGCTTGGCAAAAAAGAGTCTGGATAAATTGAGGGCGCCTTTATCTTTTAGATTGCCACCCCATATACCACGACTAAAATTGACAAGATACTTGATCATTTTAGTCTTCAATATTTATCAAATTACAAAAGTAAATTGAACATAATTAAAATTAAGAAAGATTTAAACTTAATTTGTAATAGACATGGTCTGGTAGTAGTTATTGTACAAAACAGATATCATCCAAATTATATTTAGGAAGATTGTACATTGGCGGCAATAACTACTTATATGTAATATAAAGCTTGGTGGCATGCTCTGTGGGAGATTAAGTAGAATAAGAAAAATCTGACAACGCAATGCATACCTAGTCCCATTATGTAAGTACGTAATCGCTATCATTCAAACTCTTGAGAATGGTCATCTCAAGAGTTAGAATTATAGCGAGCCTATCAGAGAGTCATTTATGGATTGTGGATTATGATAATAAATCATCATTATCAACAAGGGAAATTAAATAACATGTTTCATTTTAGATTTTATTAAAATACAAAAAAATAAATGTCATCATCATCAGCCGGAAAACGTCCACTGTTGAACAAAGGCCTCCCCCATTGAACGCCACAACGAACGGCAACTTGCAACATAAATCAAAATCATCAAGTTCTTTCTTCGGGCGACCTTTTCGGTGTTTTCCAGGTGTCGAAAAAATACTCTTACTTTTTTCACCTTCATCGACAATTGCTCTGATTGTATTTTCAGATTTACCTGAAATAAACAATAATAACACTGTATTAACTCTATTCTTAAGTTTCAAGTATCAATTTAAACAGTTTAACTACACGCGATTCGTCGAATTACAAATCATAACCTCAATAATTATTTGTACACAAGACGACAAAAACTGGTGGTACAGCTATCAGAAAGTAAATATAACGACTTAATTACATTCTAGAAGAAAAATTGCATGGACTATACCTGTCATTCGAGCAGTTCTCAGGTAAACATTGTCAATTTCAGACAAAATTTGTCCGGCTTTGCTTTCGGCCAAACATCTCAAGAAAACTTGATATATAACAGATCTTCCACTACTGCAAACGGTTTTATTCATTACGAACAACTATATCAACTAAGAATATCACACGCAAATTACACGAATCTTTTAAATTTTAAAGAAAATTACTTGCACTACGTAAAGATGACAAGGAAGCTACTTGCAGTTGACAAATAAAACAGTGTTGTCATTATTATAATTTTTTAGTTCCAACTGTCACCGCCTCAGACTCTTTTTTGCCAAGCTGTACAGCTTGGCAAAAAAGAGTCTGGAAAAATTGGGGGCGCCGCTGGCGCACTTTTCACACTACAATTCAAAATTACAATTTATTTAGTGCTTACATATTTCTATGACGAGTTTTTTGTCATTAATTATAATCAAATGAATCATTTTTATGTTATTTTAGTACTCACAAACTTAGTTTTTAAGATTTTTATTTTTAGTTCCAGCTGTCACCGCCTCAGACTCTTTCTTGCCAAGCTGTACTCTGTGGGCGCCTCTTATCGAAAAATTGCTATCTCGCTCGCACATTAAAGCTGATTGAAGAAATAAAATCAATAAATATAGTTATGAAAAATCTAACTAAGTACACCATATTATGTTGATGATGAAATATGTTTTCATGCATAGAAATGGAATATCACTTAAAGCTATTTTTTTAATTGTCCACCTTTTGTAACGAGCCTTCTGAATTCGTCAGGATTTTATAAAAATTTAAAATCGCGTATACCCCACAGACAATATGTCTGTGGTATACCCTAGGGACCAAAAAAGTTCCGCAACATGATGCGCTACGCCAAATCTATGTGGCGCTGACGTTGCTCTATGTGTCGCACGTCGCACGAAACACGCCGCGCAACGTCTTGAGATGCATCTGTTTGACGCGGCACATGTTGCAGCTCTCGCTCTTACTTCTTCCTAGCTTCAAATAATTCTATTCTTAAATACGAAAACTTCTTAAACTTTTGCGAATTGGAATCGGTTTAAATATTATTTCGGGTCTATTCGCGCATAGATAATTCAGCTGTTGGCCCCGGCTGTCAATTGTAGATCTTTGACCTTAGAGGAAAAATTCTGATCATTCTTCCAAGTCTGAAAATCTGACAACCAGTCTTACCAAGGGGTATCGTGTAACCCTTGAAAGTTTTCCTCTAAGGTGTAACCCAGTATCTAGGTTGTGGAGGTCTGATAGGCAGTCGCTCCATGTAAAACACTGGTATTCAGCTGCATCCGGTAAGACTGGAAGCCGACCCCAACATAGTTGGGAAAAGGCTAGGCAGATGATGATTTTCAAGGTGACTTGATCGAGAATGTTCTTAGCTAAAAAAAATCAGGTTTTTTTTGTGTCAAGGGTTCTAAAATTGCAAAAATTAATAGTTATTAACTAACCCTGTAGTATCATGATACGAAATTAAGTAAGTACTGAGAGGTTTGGGATATTTTTTTTTAATTTAGGTAAATAAAAGTGATGAATACCAGAAGGTATTTTTGTAACTTTTATTTTTATGAATTCTTATTCACTTCAAGTGTAATGCTGCACATGTAGGGTACGTTCTCGTCCGACTGTCGGAGTGATCCCGGTATAATAATATCCTGCTTATCCAATAGTCGCTGTGTCTGGGTTCCGGCACATTAGCAAAATCCTCGAAATCATCCAATTGTCGCTAAGTGGTTCGGTTCGATAGTAACAGGCTCGTCAAACTGTCACTGTGGGGTGGTTCGGGGACATTGACAGCACCCTCTTGCTCCTCCAACTACCGGGGTGCTTAGGGCACGTTGACAACACCCTCCTCCTCCAACTGGCGCGGGCGGGGCGGTTAGGGCACGCTGACAACACCCTCCTCCAACTGTCGGGTTGGTTAGGACACGTTGACAACACCCTCCTCCTCCAAGTGTCGGGGTGGTTAGGGCACGTTGGCAATATCCCGGTGGTCCTCCAACTGATAGAGGGCGTTGGCTGCAACCCCCAGTTACAGCCACCAGTTGCTGTGTGTTCGGGTTCTGGTTTTGGCACTTTGAATGATACCCTCCTGCTCGTTGAACTGGTGGAATGGCCCAAGTGCGTCGGCAATACCCTGATCCTCTTCCAACTGTCGAGCTGGTTCGGGTGGGTGCAGCTATCGGGCAATACCCCTCCGCTCGTCTAACAGTCCAAGTTTGTCTGGATGGTTCGTTAGCAACACCCGACTCGTCCGACTGTTGAGGCGCATCAGAGTGATGCAAACATTTCTTCCACTTTTGAAACATTATGGTTATAATTATTGTTGAACGTTCTTTTTGGATGGTATTTTATGGCTGAAATAAAGTTATAATTAATTGAGAAAGTAAGTATAGGTACTATAAATAAAAGCTTAGAAATCGGGCTTAATGTATGGCCTAAGGTCCTGTATCATTATATGCACGCGGGCGGAGCCGCGAGCAGAAGCTAGTATAAGAAATAATTACCATTGTTTTTTCTCCATATTTCCTAAAAATATACTAAAAACATCTTTAAAATTTCATTTCATTTTTTTGTTGAATATTGTAGTTTATGTATTGCCGAAGCAAGTACGAAAACGTTTTCTTAGAAAAGCGGAATTTTTAAATGTCAGTGAGTATCAGTTACTTTACTTATAAGATATTTGACAAGGAAGAGCTTCCCAAAAAGTATTTGAAAATTCCTTGGAAGAAGTCTCATTCAGAATTTTTCCTCCATGCAAAAATCAGTGCCGATCCTTAGAGTATTCTATATAAATACTATAAGGTGCCGATCAGTCTAGGAGTCTAACTCTAAATTCTATGAGTGAAAAGTGAAGAATATGAGTAAAAAGAAAGTCTAAGAATATGAGTGAAAAGTGGAATAAGATAAATTATTCACATAATTATGTTTTCTTTTCATCATTCGATTCAGCATATTTGGTTTATTAATTAACTAGCTTTTTCCCGCGGCTTCGTCCGCGTGGAATTCTTCCGGCAGAAAAGTATAGATAGCTGTGCCCGCGACTCCGTCAGCGTGTAACTCCTTGTGTGTTATTAAGTTAATGTATTGGTAATATTGTTTAGATCACGTTCACATGAGGCTTAAGTGCATAAAGAACGAAAATACTTCAGCGCAAAGCTTCCGGGTAAAATAAATTGAAAGTTGACCCTCCGGCACGTGAACATAAAGATTTCTAGAAATGCTAACACGGGAAAGACCATGCGAGAAACAACTGACACCGAGATCTACTCCGGCAACACGAAAAGTCTGCCCTTGAGCCTTACTAATTGTCATTGCATAACACACCGATACTGGGAATTGCGTCCTTTTAAATTGGAATGGAAAATTATTTGGTATTATGGGAATAAAGACGGTTTCTCCTGCACCGCAACCTGTTAAAATTTGAGCCTCGATTATATTTTGTTGCAACTGGGTTACTTTTAGTCGAGTTCCATTGCAAAGTTGTGGTGGTCTTAAATTTCGGAGCAGAATAATCGGAATGCCAATTTTTAAACAAATTTCATGAGAAGGAAGTCCGGGCATATTTAAAGAATTTAAAAATTCTATCGGGTAATTAGTGGCTTCTTGTTCATCGACCATTCTATTTATTGATCTATAAACTTTGCTTTCCCCCTGTATATTCGACAGTATTTTGTTATTAATCTCAGATGCCTGGTCATTGCGAGGAGTTAAAATAGATCTTTCGCATAGCCAAGGATTGTCCCTATTTAATATATTTGTTACGTCACCGTAAACCGACGATATAAGATGTGGCTGACGATACACAAAAATAATCCTTATAGCATGATTCTGTATTCACGCGCGATGACTTATTAGCGTATTTCATGTACTTATAACTTTGGTGTTTCTACACCGATTTATATGATTCTTTTTTTATTGAATAGGTAATAATGTTAACTTTTTTTAATTAGGGATGAATGAGATTGTTGTCAACGTAAGAGTAGACAAATATAATCAGAATGCTCCGAATTGCTAAGCTATCGGGAGTTTCACGTGTTATTGTGAGTCAACCATAAAAGATAGACATAATGCTGTCATAGAATATATTTATATAATTTTAAGGAGACCATTTCCGTCATACATGATTTCTATGTAGCTTTAACCATTAAGGCTGCACACGCGACGGAAGCTTAAAAAATGGAGTAACTTCTCCCGTTTTCCCAATATTTCTCTTCACTGCTCTGCTCCTATTGATCGTAGCGTAATGAAAAGTATACTATAACCTGCCCAGGAGTATGAAAAATAATTGTGCCAAATTTCGTTAAAATCCGTCGAGTAGTTTTTGTTTCTATAACGAACATACAGACCGACAGACAGACAGACAGACAGACAAAAATTTTACTGATTGCATTTTTGGCATCAGTATCGATCCCTAATCACCCCCTGATAGTTATTTTTTAAATATATTTAATGTACAGAATTGGCCTCTCTACAGATTTATTATAAGTATAGATGAATGTTCATAAGGTTGTATTGTATGATTTGATTTGAATCAATAATCTTTTTGGTCTTTTTGTTAAAACGGTGTACAATATAATATTATAGTTTAATAAATAATTAATAATTTTTTTAGGCACAAACTTTTTTGCGCCACTGGCGCACTTCACATATCACAACTTTTACAAGTTTTTTGTCTCCAAATATATTCAAATGATTAACTTTTTAGTTGTTTTAGTACTCACAAACTTATCTTATAAGATTTTTATGTTTTTGCCAAGCTGTAAGTACCTACTGGTGTATTTATTTCAATGCCATTGAAATATACAAAAATAAAAAATGGGTTTCAAGATGGTTTGAAAACACAAATGGATCCGATAGGTGGCGTTGCTCACCGGTAAAATAAGAACCATGGAGGCGAATGAGAATCATGGCGGGAGAATCTGCAATAATAGATAGATAAAACGTTATGTAGCGTCCTTAGAGTAATACTCTAAGGTAGCGTCGATCAAAGAAAAAACGTGCACAACATGTAACCTTCACAGCTTGTATCAGTCCACAGCTGGACATAGCCTCTTCTCATACGCATCACTTAATTTCTGCGCTCAATAATAAAGGTGTTTGCCCTTAATCGCCATGCTGGCAAGCGGGTTAACGATCGCAGTACCAGATGGTTGCTATTACACAGTAGGATGCTGCTGCCCATCCTCCAGATTTCTCTTTTTATCGCTTCTTACGACACCTGCGGGACGAGTAGGAGTGGTTCTATTCTTAGGCCGGAAACCACACGGCACTGACGACTGATGACTCTATACAGCGACAATTGGGGAAGTGAGGTCAATTGAGGGACAATTGGTCCCTGCAGAGGGACCAGCCTCGGATCTTGAATTTTTTCGAGGCGGGGCTAAAACTGAAAAATGGCCATCCGTCAATATTTTTACCTTCATCACCATCATTTTAGCCCTAAGACTAAGAAGTTTGAATTTGCCGCTGCAGCCACATTGCACATAATGATTACATGCGGGTTGCCCCTCCCCTAGATCCGGGGCTGATGAGAGCGACGTTATAAGCTAAGAAAATATTTTTTTTTAATAAAAACGACGTTTTTAACCAAGCTTTTACGTTGGAATATCAAAACTAAACGTACATGCAAACATTTGTTTGTGTGCAGTTAACCGTTGAAGAGCTCTTTTATCCGGAGCTAATTCTGGATGTCGATTCAGGTCATGCTTACCATAAAAATGCATTGTCATCGGAACTGAACTAACATGCAAATTTCAGCTTAATTGGAAATCGGGAAGTGGATTAAATTAACTTGCAAGATTTCATTTCTAGTTTGACAGCACTAAAAATCTTCCACCCTTTTCTAAAGATCTCTGTTAGAAAGAGAGATAGTATAGAAATAGTGTAGTTGTAGTAAACATGAAGTTAGTCTAAATTAGTTTAGAGCGTGTGCAAGAGAATTAGTACCATTGTCAAACTGAATAAATTAAATTCAAGGTTCAAAAACATTAGAAAGTGCTTCACGTGATTTATGTCGTTCTTATTTATATATTTTCAACAAAAACCTGTTAATTAAGTAGAAATAAGCTGTGTCAATGTATTTTTGTAACTTCTTATACTTTCCTGAATAGTCATTCACTCAAAAAGGCCATTTTCGCAACACTCTCCTTCAACTGTCGATGTACAAATGTACAATTTGTTTGTATGTTGGGGTGGTTAGGGTACAGTTTGGCAAAAAAGAGTCTGGAAAAATTGGGGGCGCCACTTCCGCATTTCTCATACTACAATTCAGAATTACAAGATATTAGGTTCTTGCATATTTGTATGATGATTTTTTTGTCATCAAATATAATCAAATGAATCACTTTTAAGTTATTTTAGTTCTCACAAACTTAGTTTTTAAGATTTTTATTTTTAGTTTCAGCTGTCACCGCCTCAGACTTTTTTGCCAAGCTGTATATTGATAACACCCCTTTGCTTGGCCAACTATTCGGGTGTATCGGGGTAGTCCGGGCACATTATTACAACCCTCCTGCTGGTACAACTGTCTCTTTGTGCTGTGCTGTTTCGAGCACATTGAACAACACTATCCATCTTCTCCTGTCGCTGTGAATGGGAGTGCCTTGGGCACATTACCAAAACCTTCTTGGGCGTCCAACTTTCGCTGCGATTCGGGGTGGTTCGGGAACATTGGCAACTACTTCCAGCTTCTCCAACTGCCGTTTTGTGTTGGGATGTTTCGGGCAGATTGAACAACACTTTCTTGTTTGTCCAACTGTCACTGTGGATCGGTTGTGATGGATACACCTTCTTTTTTGTCCTACTGTCGCTGTGGATCGGTTGCGTTGGAATCACCTTCTTTTTGTTCCAACTGTCGCTGTGGATCGGTTGCGTTGGAATCACCTTCTTTTTATTCCAACTGTCGCTGTGGATCGGTTGCGTTGGAATCACCTTCTTTTTATTCCAACTGTCGCTGTGGATCGGTTGCGTTGGAAACTCCTTCTTTTTTGTCCAACTGTCGCTGTGGTTCGGTTGCGTTGGAATCACCTTCTTTTTATTCCAACTGTCGCTGTGGATCGGTTGCGTTGGAAACACCTTCTTTTTTGTACAACTGTCGCTGTGGTTCGGTTGCGTTGGAAACGCCTTCTTTTTTGTCCAACTATCACTGTGGTTCGGTTGCGTTGGAAACACCTCCTTTTTTGTACAACTGTCGCTGTGGTTCGGTTGCGTTGGAAACGCCTTCATTTTTGTCCAATTGTCGCTGTGGTTCGGTTGCGTTGGAAACGCCTTCTTTTTTGTCCAACTATCACTGTGGTTCGGTTGCGTTGGAAACACCTTCTTTTTTGTCCAACTGTCGCTGTGGTTCGGTTGCGTTGGAAACACCTTCTTTTTTGTACAACTGTCGCTGTGGTTCGGTTGTGTTGGAAACGCCTTCATTTTTGTCCAACTGTCGCTGTGGTTCGGTTGCGTTGGAAACGCCTTCTTTTTTGTCCAATTGTCGCTGTGGTTCGGTTGCGTTGGAAACACCTCCTTTTTTGTCCAACTATCGCTGTGGTTCGGTTGCGTTGGAAACACCTTCTTTTTTGTACAACTGTCGCTGTGGTTCGGTTGCGTTGGAAACGCCTTCATTTTTGTCCAATTGTCGCTGTGGTTCGGATGCATTGGAAACGCCTTCTTTTTTGTCCAACTATCACTGTGGTTCGGTTGCGTTGGAAACACCTCCTTTTTTGTACAACTGTCGCTGTGGTTCGGTTGCGTTGGAAACGCCTTCTTTTTTGTCCAACTATCACTGTGGTTCGGTTGCGTTGGAAACACCTCCTTTTTTGTACAACTGTCGCTGTGGTTCGGTTGCGTTGGAAACGCCTTCTTTTTTGTCCAACTATCACTGTGGTTCGGTTGCGTTGGAAACACCTCCTTTTTTGTACAACTGTCGCTGTGGTTCGGTTGCGTTGGAAACGCCTTCTTTTTTGTCCAACTATCACTGTGGTTCGGTTGCGTTGGAAACACCTTCTTTTTTGTCCAACTGTCGCTGTGGTTCGGTTGCGTTGGAAACGCCTTCATATTTGTCCAATTGTCGCTGTGGTTCGGTTGCGTTGGAAACGCCTTCATTTTTGTCCAATTGTCTCTGTGTGCCGGGACGGTTCGGGTACACCCGCAACTTGCTCCTCCAGCCGCATTATGTCGGGATGAAGCAGCCAGAGGCACATTGAACAGGACCTTTTTGCTGTTCGTCAAACTCTCGCTGGATGCCGGAGTGCGGCCATATTTAATAACGTTCACCGGTACGCTACAGTCTCGCTTTGCGTTGGAGCTCTTTGGGCATACAAGCAAAACCCTCTTGCTCGGCCTGCAGTCCATTTCTGCAAGGGAGGCTTGGGCATGCTCGCAGCACCCTCCAGAATTTCCAATTATCGGTGCGCATTGTTGACCGTTCCGACTTGGGCCGACAAGGGACTGGTCCCATCGAATCTTGCTATCTCTCATGTACGAATCTATAATTACGTGAAAGAAATTACAAGCTTTGTCGGTGTCAGTACTTTTTTCAGTTTTGCGATCTGTGCGTACTACTGCGTACCCTCGTTTTGCGATCTGTGCGTATTACTTTATGTCTATTACGTCTTATTGGGACTACGCTACTATAGTAACGCAGTTATGGAACCTCTGTATATTTATTCTTTGGGCAAGCATGTTTTTTCTACTGGGCGCGTCATTTTTTAAAATTTGTTTCATTTCTTTTATAATATTTCTTTTTAATGTTGATGTTTATATTGGGAATACTATATTTTTAACTGGGATATCTCCCAGTAGTTTGAATTTCTTCCCGTGCTTTCTTGACATCGTGGTTACGATTGCTAAATGGTTTTTTTGGTGGCATTTCGTGGCTAAAACAAAGTTGAAATTATTTGAAGGTCATAAATGCATACCTATGTCGGTATGTGACTTATTCAATATCATATTTACCTACTTTCTTAGTTAATTTAATCTAAGATACCACTGACTAACGGTGAAGGAAAACATCGTAAGGAAACCTGAACTTAATAGTCTGAAATCGTCAACACGCAGTGAGTTAGCGTGGTGATTAATGCTCGATCCTTCTCTGTATGGGAGGAGGCCTTTGCCCTGCAGTGGGACAGTTACAGACAGGATACAACTACAAGGCGAAATTTAAGTATACCACAGTTGAAAGATTTCAAAGAAAACATGAAGAATCTTCATCCTGTAAGTAAGTATGTTTTGCAAGACTCAAGTAGGCAGTGGTGTAGCGTGGGATTTTACCGCCCGAGGCAGACTAAAAATTCATCCACCCCCTCCTTATCCCTACATAGTATAAAACAAAGTCGCGTTCTCTGTCCCTATATCCCTATGTCATGCTTAAATCTTTAAAACTACGCAAAAGATTTTGATGCGGTTTTTTTAATAGATAGAGTGATTGAAGAGGAAGGTTTATATGTATATTGCACCCGTGCGAAGCCAGTAGTTAATATTAATACCTAGACAGTTTTAGAGTAATCAAGACAAAGTTTCATCATATTAAAGACTTCATCTCGCCTCTCTTGAGGTGTCGCTTGAAGTTTTTTTTTAAATTTCAAGACTTGCAAGATTTGATAACAGACAACGGGACAGGAGAATAAAAGCTTTTCATTTTGGTGTTGTAATTTGTATAATACCTATCTAAGGTTGAAGAATAGCGGTAGCACTGGCAGCCTAGTGGTATGACCGTCGACTGACGAGTCAGAGGTCTCGAGTTCGATCCTTACGTTTTAACTTTTCAGTCACAAAATACATAATAAATAATAAGTAGTAAAATAATTACCAGAAGTAAGCGTTAGAAATAGAAAAAGGATTGAGATTTTGCCATTGTCCTAAATGTAATTTAAAACAGCATCACGTTAAAACTTCAATAGAATTTGTGTTATGATTTAGATATAATGTTGAAAAAAATCGCTAAAAATATCCTTCTTGACGTACTCATTCTCGTTGCGAAACGTCAAAATCAAAATCAAAAATCAAAATCAAAATATTTTTATTCATGTAGACCATTAGGCACTTATGAATAGTCGTAATTCTAATATTTTTAATAAAAGAGTGACTCTATTTGCCAGTTCCTAGGGCAGCCTACCCTTCATGGAGAAGAATCTGGCAAGAAACTCCATGGTTGCTCTTTTAAATATAGTGGCTTACAATATTTTAGGTTACATTGTTCTGAGGTCTTATGTGAGAACAATGTCAGTCGGCTAAACACAAGTACACCTTAAATATATTTATGCTTTTGATAAAATTACCGCAGCAGCTATGAGCTGACCAGTCCCAACAGACGGCACCCGTTCACGAGTATGACGCATGCATCAGCCATCGCCTAACTCGACCATATTGTAGGGAATCAAACGACCCGACACACAACGCCACCGCTATCAGAACATTTCTGAGAGCATGACATACCCAAGCCGTACAGCAATCATCACGTTAATAAAAACTAAGTTGGAAGGACTACATGGTGCTCACATAATTACAAACATACATAGTAAGCAATACAAATACATGTCGGAGTATTCAAAAATATTAAGTATTCTATAATAAGTATTCAATATGATGTCAAAGCACAATAAAAATTGATTTTGAATATTAGTAAAGTTCAATCAGCGCTAGTGGGTCGCAGTGTGCAGGAGGGAGTAGTATGCCACACATCTTTATCTTCAATGTAATCCTTCAACTTATAGTAAGCTTTTGATATAAGGATACCTTTAATAACTGTTTTAAACCTAGCATCAGGCAGATCCTTAATTATAGAGGGTATTTTGTTGTAAAACTTAATACAGTTACCCATGAATGAGTTTTTGGTTTTAGAAAGTCTATAACCAGGTACCACAAGATTGTCCTTATGACGAGTGTTATAATTGTGAATATCACTCTTTTTTTGGAAGCAAGTTATATTTTTGCGAGTGTATAAGAGGTTTTGAAATATATACAAGGATGGTAATGTTAGTATATTTATCTTCTTAAAAAGTTCACGAAGTGAATCTCTTGGGCCTAAGTTGTAAATTGCTCGAATAGCTCTCTTTTGTAATATAAAGATGGTGTCAACATCCGCTGCCGATCCCCATAGTAAAATACCATACGACATAATACTATGAAAGTATGCAAAATATACTAGCCTAGCCGTTGCCTCATCTGTCACCTGTCGTATTTTCCGAACAGCAAACGCAGCCGAACTCAGTTTACCTGCAAGTACCTCTATATGAGGTCCCCATTGCAGTCCACAGTCTACAGTGACACCGAGAAATACGGTAGAGGGAACTAGGCTTAGCATTTTCCTATCTAGTTTTATATTTGTACCTATTTGGGTTACGTTAGGTGCCGAGAATCTGATACATTTAGTTTTTCCGGCATTAAGTAAAAGATTATTTGCAGAGAACCAATCTGATAATGCATTAAGTGTAATATTTGGTTCAACAATATTCCTATCTTTCCTATTAATTTTAAATATGAGTGATGTATCATCAGCAAACAGGACTATATTTGTCATGGTATCATTAATCATGTGAGGGAGATCATTTATATATACGAGAAATAGAAATGGACCTAAAATTGATCCCTGGGGCACTCCCATTTTAACAAATGAGCCAGTAGAGGTAACGTTGTCGATTGTTACCTTTTGTTCCCGATTCGACAGGTAAGAATTTACGAGATCAATAGATTTACCCTGAATACCGTAATATTTTAGTTTTAAAATAAGGGTGCGGTGATCCACGCAATCAAAGGCCTTTGAAAGATCGCAGAATACTCCTAAAGCATCCCGCTCTTCTTCCCAGGCTTCTAAGATATTTTTCATTAGAGTTGAACCGGCATCTTCAGTAGATCGACCTCTAGTAAATCCAAACTGTTTACTGTGTAAGATTTCATTTTTATTAAAGTGCGTTAGCATTTGGCTAAGTATTAATTTTTCAAATATTTTGCTTAAGGCAGGTAGCACAGATATTGGCCTATAATTTGAGGCGTCATTTTTACACCCCGCTTTAAAAATGGGTACGAGTTTACTGTGCTTCATAAGGTCGGGAAAGATACCGTCTATGATGCACTTGTTAAAAATCAATGCCAGTAGTGGCGCAATATTTCCTATTATGGGCGTAATGGCTTTAATTGACAATCCCCACAAGTCCTCTGTACTTTTAACAGCTATAGTTTTAAATGCTTTTATAATGTCAGTACATGCGTATGTACATGTCAGTACGTACTTTTAAAGTGTCAGTTGATAGGTAGAGGTTCGCAAAGAGTACATAAACCAAACCTTAGAACAAGTATTAGACCAGATTAGACCTCTTTTTTCCGTGATCACGATGTAAGGTACAGCTTGGCAAAAAAAAGTCTGAGGCGGTGATAGCTGGAACTAAAAATAAAAATCTTAAAAACTAAGTTTGTGAGTTCTAAAATAACATTAAAATTATTCATTTGATTATAATTAATGACAAAATACTCGTCATAGAAATATGTAAGCACTAAATAACTTGTAATTTTGAATTGTAGTGTGAAAAGTGCGCCAGCGGCGCCCCCAATTTTTCCAGACTCTTGTTTGCCAAGCTGTACTGCAGCTTCAAAGGTTATGTTTTCGTTAGACTCTCCCCAATGATCTAGAATCTAGATTCTGTGGCTCAGCGGTTAGAGCGTCGGCACGGTACACCACAGATCGTGGGTTCGAATCCCATCCGTATCAGTTGTTTTTACAAATTTCTTATTAAATAAATATTGAATAAGCTATTAACATGTGCTAAAACATGTAAAAAAAATCACAAAAATATAAAAAAAAACTTATTTTATTTACTCTAATGGATAGAAACGACCGACGCGACGGCGTGAACGGCTTGGGAGGTGCAACAGCATGCCCTCGGCGTGGCCATCCGCCAACAGAGCGTCTCGCTGTCGGCCGTAGTGCGAGCTGTAGCCGACAGCGAGGAGTGTTGGGACGCTGACCCGATCCGTCGCGAAGGGGCAGCCCAGGCGGCAGTATCCTGCACCCACCCTAATAAGAACTGGCGGGCGGCTGAACCCGGTATGACACCCGCATTGCCCGACGTAGGGGCGTAGGCCATAGAGCGTGTTGGGGCGATGTCCAGGAGCCTGGACGCCAGGACATTGCCCTGAGAACAAACATTTTGAGCGGGCCTTCAGGCAGGCACTGGATGGGGCTGCGAGGCGCAGTTGCAATACCCGGCACCATCCGATACAGTGCGAGGAACACGCAGGGGGAGATATTTTTCAGTGGGTGCGAGCCCTACCTAACCGTAGATACGTCCGCGGACGTGCGGTATGCGGAAGGCATTTTTGATTCCCCCCGGCCACAGAAAAAAAGGAACAGCTTCTAAGATCATTGGGAACATACAATATCTAGATAATTATTATGTTTATTTTCATTACAACTTTATAAAATACTTGTTTTAATACTCTAATGGATTAAACGACTCAAATCAGGCCTTTGCGTGAACAGCCAGCTTTTCATCTGTTCCAACACTTCCAACTGTCGTCATGAGCGCGTAAGCAGCTAGCGTTTGTCTTTTTCGAAGCGATATATCGTGCCGTTCTGCTACAGAGGTCCGGCGACACACTTAATTTCATCCACCATCGAGTTTTAATTGAGTAAAGATGATAACAAGATTGTTAAAACCAATTTACGACTTTATAGGTACTCCTTTTTTTATTCGACGATACAACTCGACATACAATTATTATGTCTAAGACATGTTGTTGAAAGTCTGTATTTTCGTTATCATCATAGGTAAGATATTTACTTAATCTTTTATTATTTCCTACATCGTATGGTTTATTGAAAACCTGTTAGATTTTAAATCGCCTGCAGGCTTCTGACGTGGCTTTACATATCGTCATCTCATTTTTATCTTACCGTTTTAATTCATTCAATTTTTTTTAACATTTGTGTTTCTTTATTGTAATAGTAATAACATATTCAAGAAAAATACTTAATTATACTAAATAAGACTATCTATTATACCTATACAAACCTAAATACAATAAACCTAAATATAAAGTAATATAGACATTAAAGTAAAAAAATAAAATAAAATTAAAACAAACTTATAAAGCGTCAAACAACTCCTCCGCATCGCTGTCCCCGGGTAGCGTGCCCAGAAGACTGGCAGCATTACCACGTTGTATGGCAATGCTGATCCTTTGCCCAAGGAATAAGCCAGCCCTCTGATCACGTGAAGTGTCAACGAGTCTCTTTGCGATATCCCTAAATAAGAGACGCGCACTTGGACCCCATGGCCCGAGAGTTTCAACCCCAAACGTTATCTTACCTAAGTTAGGTTACATAGAAATCTGGACCTGACGTGGCGGCGTTCCACGCGCCGCCCTTATAGAAAGCGTCGAGCGGGGATCGCCTCTCTCCTTCTCAGTGGAAATTAGGCCTGCGTTGGCAAAAGCAGGCCGATACCTGTCGGGGATTGAAGAAGACTTCAACAGTGTCTTCAACCCTCGGACATGGGGGACGTGGGAAAACCAGGGTGCTTTTAGAGACTCTCACATGGTATTCCGGTTTCCCCAGGGCGGAGGAAGTTCTTATATGATTTCTCCCTAATGCTTACCTTTATCTGGCATTAAGCTGAGTGGCTTGCTTTTCACTTTTGGGCAGATGAAGCGCAGCGCGGGCGCAACGCAATAAAATTAATTGCTGTATTGTGCTCCATGTTTTTGTTTTGTGTTTGAGTGTTGGCAGCGGGTTTGTGTAAAGTGTTGCCGCACTTAAATATTGTTTTTATTTTTAATTTGCTTCTTTTCTTTTTAATATTATTGTCGTTGTTTTTGTTTTTCTTGATTTTAAATTGTAATTCTGCCCAAAAGCGAATAACTAAATGGTTTTTCTTTTTTTCTTATCTAAATGATGTTTTCAGTCTTACAAACAATCGCCAGCGAGAAAGCAACATCGAAACTACGGAGGAAGTTAATAATCCCCAAATTAAATGAACAATGTAAGAAAATAAAATGCTCAGCGACGGAAGAGCCGCAGTGCGTAAAGCTTACTCGACACGACCTGAATCACACTTTTCATATTGTGGTCATTAATAAGTGTGAATTGGAATATATTAAATGTCATGATGGTAAGAGCCTTCATATTTAGAACCGCGGCGATGCGGTGGCGATACTGATAGTCGTAACGAGCAACCCTATAGTAGAATGAACCGTGAACACGGGTATGAACAACGCGGCCGCGACACGAGCTCCGTTTGCGATCATACCTCGATCGACTGCGGTTCAACTAGGCTCAACGAGCGAAAAAGTTACATTTTAGCTTATATCATGGTTAACTGCTGAGTTAAATTTTGAAAAACGTCTAGAAAACATAATTTGAAAAAATGACCTTTTAACATTTCTATGGTGAGACCTGCTTTCGCTCCGCACAAGGCAATGTGGTTGACGTTATCACTCTATATTTTCTTGAATACTCTATCTCGCTCGCAAATATCATCAATGCGCGCTTCTATCTACTCATGTGCCTCTTATGTGCGCTCATTGGAGATATTTGCCTGATCACCACGCTGGGCAAGCGGGTTGGCGTTCGCAGTAGCAGATGATTGCTGTTACCACAGAAAGATGCTGCTGGCCATCCTCCGGATCTTTCCCTTTGTCGCTTCTTACGACACCCGCGGGACGAGTAGGGGTGGTTCTATTCTTAGGCCGGAAACCACACGGCATATTGAAAATATAACATCAATAAAATGAAAAATAGAAACAAATTAATTTAAGGAGAACAACATTATAAAGTTTCAACAAAAATTTCAGCTTAAATGAAACATAATATTAACATTAAAAATGGCATTAATAAAAATTAATGAAGCTATTTTTAAACAGTTTTACTTAGCTTGATCTGTTTATTATTTGGTTCAAATTTAGTAATTGATATTTCACCCCCTTCCTGTTGATAGATTGATCTGATATTTGGCACACAGCTTTAGTTCTGATGACAAAACAGTTTTATGTAAAAACATATTTTTACTTATATTATTACAAGCTTTTAATTACTTTCACCTGTCCCGTTGTCTGTAATGTATTCTTACTAGTTAAATTTAACCCAATCAGAGATAGCAGATTAGCGAGTATCTGCGCCTTAAGTGTTCAGATTTGGATGTTAAACCTATTTTATATTTTCAGATGTAGAAGCTAAGCTGGTCCCGATGAAGTTCTGTGGTCATGGAAACGGTTTAGTTAAGGCGGGCAATAACAAAAAAAATAAGACAGGTACCTACCTAAATGTATGGAACAGTTGATTTTTTTTTGCGATTTCAGGGTTTGTCCCGTAGTAAAAGTTGTTCATAACATTAATGATGAGTAGGGCCCGGATTAATATGTAAATACATATTTTTAATTTACACAATTTTCGGTCTAGAATGTGTTCTCTACATCGATTATCATATTTACAATGTGAAAAACTAATTTTTATTTTCCATATTTTTCCATATTTTAAGGTATTTCAAGGTTAAGTCCATATTTTACAAAAATATATCACAATCCTCCATATTTTTCATTTTTATATCATAGAACAAGAGTTAGTTCACAAAAATTGATATAATATTACGTGTTTGCATTCTCGCCACCATGACCGGCCGCGCGTATTTCATTTCTCTCGCGTTTTATTCGTCGTATTTTGATTTTTGATTCTAAGTTCATTCCACATTATGTATGCTCTCATTACGTCATGTCACGTGGAAAGATTTTTCAGCCAATACAAAGCTATACCACATGTATCCAATAAATGAATGAATGAATAAAAAAATAAATATTTAGACCAAATCGTCAGATTTAATTTTGATAATTTAAAAAAAGCACTTGATTGTCTACTGTCTACTGTAGTGGAAGTTGATAAATGCAAAGCAAATAAATGATTCCTATTCTTGAATAAAACTTATTTTTTTATAATTTTTTTAATGTATGTGTTAAAGTACTTTACTCATTTCAATGTCTTTAATGCAAAATGGCAACGAAAAAGGTAAAGTACCTCCCTTTAAAGGTACCTACTGTTATTTTTTACTCCATATTTATTCCATATTTTACATTTTTACTCCATATTTTAAGTACATTTTTTCGTCCATATTATATGTACATATTTTGAATTTTTTAATACATATTTTTCCGGACCCTAATGATGAGTTAAATGACCCCTTTTAAGGATGCTAGTGTTTTACAAATAACGCTGTAGTTATACTAAAAAAAACGTTTTTCGAGAACCAATCTCACTCAACACAACAAGATTAGCTCCAGATAAAAGAACTCTTTAGCAGTCAACAGCACAGATACAAATTTTTGCAAATGCATTTGATATAAGTATAAAAGATTGGTTAAAACCTTCTTTCCAATATCTTTGGTTAGGATGTTTTTATAAAAACTTTGTTTTCTTTTTTCTAAGTAAATTATTTTCTATTACAGCTACTGCAGGCCATATAAGAGTGAAAAGACAATTATCTGAACGTAAGTACAATTTTGACGTAAATAACAAGTCATCATCAGCCTGTATTCGTCCACTAATGAACATAGGCCTCTCCCAATGCGCGCCACTATTGTCATAGATTACTAAATAGTTTCATCGCGGGGTCAAAATCAAGTCCCATCCGAGTCAGTTGTTTTTGCGAGTTTCTTCATTATTTATACTTGTAATCTAAGAATAGCACTGATAGCCTAGTGGTATAACCGTCGATTGACAAATCAGAGGTCTCGAGTACGATCCCAAGGCATCTCTGACTTTTCGTAAGTTATGTGCGTATTATAAATTAATTATCAGTTGCTAAAACGGTGAAGGAAAACATCGTGATGAAACCAGCACACCTGAGAGATTTTTCAATGGTGTGTAAAGCCATGTCAGAGGCCTACGGGCGGTTTAAACTCTGACAGTAAGTTGATCATCAACCATACGATAAGAAGAAGATTTATACTTGTTACTTTTATATTAATTTCAGATAAAAAAAACAAAGATGTACCCAAAAAACGATTTGGAACACATCCTAAACTAGTGAAGAATAAATTGAGCAATATGGTTCATAAGGGAAAGAATTTGAAGAAAGATAAGAAGACCAAATCTGCTGATAAAAAGAAATCTGTTCTAAGAAAGGGAAAAGGGAGGATCTCGCGCTCCGATATACGTTTGTATCTTAGAGTATATATAGAATAGAGCAATCCTACTGAAGTATGAACCGTGAGCACGGGTATGAACAACGCGGCCGCGACACGAGCTCCGTTTGCGATCATACCTCGATCGACTGCGGTTCAACTAGGCTCTACGAGCGAAAAAGTTACATTTTAGCTTATATCATGGTTAACTGCATTTGAAAAAATGACATTTTAACATTTGTATGGTGAGACCTGCTTTCGCTCCGCACAAGGCAATGTGGTTGACTTTATCACTCTATATTTTCTTGAATTCTCTATGGTTTGTATACAAACCTTTCTCGTCGTCATCATCGTCATTACTAGCTGCCCGCCGCGACTTTGTACGCTACTCTGAATAATACTGAATATACTACCTCCTACTTACCTACACCTAGCCTGGCCTACCCTACCCTACCCATAGAGCCCGTCCAGAAAGCGCGATTTACGCGCGTGTCCACTCGCGCGTATTGTTACTATAGTGTGAGGTAACGCGCGAGAGCATCGGGACGGGATGTATATAGCTCTAGTATCTCGAGAACGCGCGAGTGCCTACGCGCGAGTGGACACGCGCGTAAATCGCGCTTTCTGGACGGGCTCATACCCTAGGCTACCCCTACCCCTACCCTACGCCTATTATACATACGAATTAATTATTCTTTTAATTAATATTTTTGTATTCCGTTTCAGATTATGGGGGCACGTCTAACGAATATAGTAGAGAACTGTTACCGTCTGATGAGTCTGGAGATTCTAACAGATATTATCTTAATGGCGAAGAAAAGGATGCATTTCCTATGATGTCCAATGAAACCAGGGATAATATAATACGTACGTATACATTTGATTATATTTGATGATAAAAATTTACTCATAGAAATAAAAAATAAAATAACTTGTAATTTCACTCAGATCACCCAATTGGGCCTGTGTGAGAACCCAAGGCGCGTAATTCTGACTTTTCATAAGTTGTTGTGTGTATTATAAATTAATTATCAGTTACTCTGTGCCTCGGAAAGCACGTAAAGCCGTCAGTCCTGCGCCTGATCTCTCTCCGGTCGTGTCGCATTGCCGTCCCATCGTACAATGAGAGTGAGGGAATAGAGAGTGCACCTGTGTTTGCGCACACACTTGTGCCCTATAATATTTCCTGCGTAGTTGGTTAATCTCCGTTAGATTGGCCGCCGTGACCGAAATTCGGTCAGGAGGACAATATTATTATTATATAAAGGTTTTTTTTTTCTTACAGTTGGATTAAACGAAACAGGTAAGGTCAACTAGGCTTATTGCGTCTATGGGGCCAATGCGTCTTTATGAACTTATTCGAAAACTGTTTTATCTACATTGACTTCTGCCATCTAGTTACATTTGCCTGAACTAAATACATTTACATGTAGTGCATAAAGATGGCGTTTTTATCAACTAATCCAGATATTCAGCCATTTTGAAAATTGCACGTTTGTGGACAATTTGTTGCTGCGAGAGGTGTGTGAAAAATCCATGTTAATCTTAAGTTTTCTTTAATTAGCAAATTTTATTTGATAAAGATTGTAAGGAATAGGTAATGGGTTGCTTATACAGATAGTTATTTTTAATGAAAAAGCTTTATTTGAGGAGATATTTGTATTGCAATTTTTAGGTTAGGATTAATGTCTTGGGCTAAATGCGTCTGCCGTTACGGGACAATTGCAACTGGGTGACGCATTTGCCTCAAAACCAGAAGTCATCAACCTTTTTTTATGTCCTCACATTTTATTACAAACATAAAATTTTATTTCAGATAAAAAAATATATACATTCATATATTCTTGCCATATTATACATGCAATATTATACATGAATATTGACAAATACTTGACTCAATATGATTTTCAAAACTTTATACAGCAAAGACTTAAATGGCCATGGCAATATACTCATTTTAATTTATCATCTATGTGTTTTGGATGTAGAGTGCATCAATGTAGAGTAATCATTTTATCATGGACAAAATAATAATGCAAAATGCACAATTTTTGTTGGAAAGCTCATTTTTTTGGTGTCCATTTTGTTCCATTTTTACTATATATGAACACTATTCCGAAGAGGAGTGCGGGTATTGCCATGCTTAATTTTGTTTGATATTATGTCTGTCATCACTATTAAATCGACACACTTACCTACTTACTTTACAGAAGTACTTAGGTAGTTATGGTACTTAGTAAAATGTTGGCAACATCTGGATTTTGCATGAGACAAATGCGTCTACGAAAAAGTAGACGCATTTCCTCCATTTTAACTAAATCATCTCTGAATATGTCAATTATTTTTTTTGGCTAACTTAACTGTCATATCATTGCACAGAAATTTGAACCGAAAAAAACTACCTTGAATTTTTTACGATAGGCTTACCTATTAAATATTTAATTAGTAAAGATGCATTTGCCTCAAACGGGGAAAACGAGTCTAATATTCTAATTTTTTTAAAACACTCAATATTAGGCTTGAGTTTCAAAATGTGTGATATTGCCATTAGTTCGCTCCCATTATGTCGACAACTTGAAGTGATCGAAAAATATACCGCAATTACCACGAGTGACCTTACGTAAGTTTGACTATTTTGACCTGTTTAGAGAACCAACCGGTACCTATGTTCCCATAACTAATCAAAATGTATATAAGGCATAGCTGATTTTTTTTTGCGATTTCGGGGTTGGTCTCATAGTAAAAATTTTCATAATGAAAGTTTAATGACCCTGTTTAGACCGATAGCGGAACGTCGTATTTTGACCGTAACTTATAATTTTATTAAAGTCATTTATTTTTGCACAGGAGATTAATTACGTATATTTAGAGCTTCTATTAAAAAGTTAGAAAATTTAGACCGTTGCTTTAAGTACAATTTAAGTTTTTGCAAAACTGCATGACAAACCGTGAATATAAAATTTAAGTCAAAAATTCTAGTCGTGTGAGATTAAGGACAATGTTATCTTATAGTTATTAAGTTATTAGAAAGATTGGATACATGGAACTGATGGAATCGATGTTTTATGTCCAAAAATTGTAAAACTAAATATTACAATTGTGTCCTCAATAAATTATTATAGTGTCTGGAAATAATTTTAATGAATTGGTATTGTATATTTTGACGTACTACAAAAAGTTTAGAAAATTATCTAAAGAACTTTCCGAATTATTTGAGTTTTCAGTTTCATAGTTTTATAGTCTGAGTAAGTGAGTAACATGAAATCTGAGTAAGTGAGTAACAGAAGTTGGTGGTTATTTGACCATACCAATATACTCTATCATCATTCAAAAGATTAGAAAGATTGGATACAATGGAACCTATGTTCTTTGATTATTTATATGTCTAGATAGACAGTCAAAGCTGTAAAAGCGTCGATAAATTTAGTAACCAACTGTTGGCCACTAAACCGCTTCGCCGCGTTTAGTGTCAGTTGCGCTGTCAAGAGATATGCTCGAGTTGTATCGCAAAAATGTTTTTTTACAATGACGATTTGTGCCATTAAAATATGCAGAAATTACAAAGATCGATAAAAAAAAAAACAAAAAAAGTCACATATCATCGGTAAACAACATTATTTTGTATTCATTTCAGCAAAATAAGCCATTGAAATATTTCGAAAATAAATTAATATTTTTTCCGACATTTTGTCTTTGACGTCCGTGTTGCCAGTTTATGAATTCAAACTCCCATGTGGTCCAGTAGTTTAATACATACTTAGTGATGGCGGAAGTGTAATTTTTTGAAAAAATTAAATTAGATGGGTATTATTTATGGGAATTTAAATTTCTTAAATAATATTTGTGACGAATATGACAAGCTGCGAGACGAATTGCGCCAGCCATTGAAAATTTCAATGAACTGCCTCGTTGGTTTACCGGTCGCAAGCGCGACTACGGAATACACGGTCCTGGGTTCAATTCGTGTGTCGGGAAAAGTATTAATGGGTCTTCCATTAAGAAATTAATTGTATCGTAACATAGTTGAGGTTATTATAAGTACATTCAAAGTTTCATCAAAACTGGGCAAAAAGTTTCCGAAATAAACTAACGTAACGTACAAACGTTTTTATTTTATCTGAATTCTAATTCATTTATTATTTTCGTCTTAGAGAATATTTATTTAGATTAAAATTTTTTCTCACTATGGAATTTTTCCTCTAACTCAATGGGAATATTTCAATAACTGGTATCATTATTCACGCACACTAGGAAAACAGAATGACAGTCGTGTTGTGTAAGACGTAGCTGTCAACGCACACCAGTATAAAAAGTTGGCACATTTTTTTGGATGCTTTTACAGCGCGACACTCTATCTAGACATATATATAATCAAAGCCTATGTTATAAGGCCAAACATTGAAAAACTAAATATTACAATTGTGTCTTCAATAAATTATTCTAGTGTCAGGAAATAATTTTAATGAATTGGTATTGTATATTTTTACGTACTGCAAAAAGTTTAGAAAATTATCTAAAGAACTTTCCGAAATATTTGAGTTTTCAGTTTCATAGTTTTATGGTCTGAGTAAGTGAGTAACATACAATTTGAGTTCAGAAGTTGGTGGTTATTTAACCATAACAATATACTCTATCATCATTCAAAAGATTAGAAAGATTGGATACATGGAACCTATGTTATAAGGCCAAACATTGAAAAACTAAATATTACAATTGTGCCTTCAATAAATTATTCTAGTGTCTGGAAATAATTTTAATGAATTGGTATTGCATATTTTTACCTACTACAAAAAGTTTAGAAAATTATCTAAACAGCTTTCCAAATTATTTGAGTTTTCAGTTTCAAAGTTTTATGGTCTGAGTAAGTGAGTAATATAAAATTTGAGTTCAGAAGTTGGTGGCTATTTGACCATAACTATGTACTCTATCATTATACAAAAAATTAGAAAAATTGGTCCATGGAATTGTCAAAAAACTTAAGATTTGTTAGCACGGCATACGAAAATAATACGAGGGGTTGTGCGGGGCGTAGGGGGTTTTATCGCGCTTACTTCGTAGCCGGCCGCCGTGCTTTCGAATCGCTGACAACAACATTATAAAAAAATGTAGTTTTACAAATTATAATATTAATGAGTTTATGTTCTTAGTCTGTGTAATATAAAAAAATTTGTTCCAGAGTTAGATGCTACTAAAGATAATAATATAATATACAAAATATATCGATATAAAAACCGGTTTTTTATTTTGTTCAACCAATACCGGTTTTATCAAAATCTTGTATACATTCAAACCTTTATTGAAATTTGAATCAAATATATAATTTAGGGGTAATATTTTTAGTTAAAAATGAGGTGTATTTGAGTATTATTATAGATATTTGAATCCAGAATATTCTTGTGTAAAAAACAAAAGGAAAGAGTAATATAAAGAAAGACAAACAACAACAGATAAAAATCAAAAATATATTTTAAGAAATATTTATTTAGAAATTAAATATTTTTTTTATTAAGTTTTCTAATTACAATAGGATAAAATCTCCTTTAAGAAGAATTAGCGTAATTAATTAATTATTTAGAATTATTCAAAGAGAAAGAAGTCAAGAAGGAGGTGGTGGTAACAACGTGATTTTTTCTATGTCATATATGTAAATTCTTAGTTTATCTAAGACACCACTGACTAACAGTAAAGGAAAACATCGTGAGGAAACCTGGATTTAATAGTCTAAAATTGCCAACCCGCATTGAGCTAGCGTGGTGATAAATGCATTCAATTAATTCAGTGCATTCTCTGTATGAGAAGAGACATTTGCCCTGAAATGGGACAGTTACAGGCTAATAATAAATTAATTGTGTCCGAAATTTTATAAACTTAATCCAAATGTGTCAGGCAGAAGTGCATTATATAATAATATCAAAACATGACAGTGACACTGTCATGTGACAACATTTTCTATAAGATCAGTTAAAGATACATCATCCAGTACGGCCTATAAAATTACTTATAACTTAATGAAAATTAGTTTTTTTTTTAATCTGAATAATTTGATTTTGGTTAATTGGTATGGGCAATTAAAATGAATTAATTAACTAAGCTTAATCCTTTTAATATAAATGACGTGAATTTTAAATTGTTTTCGTCTGAGTAATATTATTATTTGAGTTCAGAAATTAGAGGCTACTTAACAATTATAAAATGCTATACCGTCATACCTACAGAAGATTTTGGTAAAGTTATTATAAAAACATGGTTTCTATAAGAAAAGCCACGCGGAGTTCAAGGATAGGGAATGAAAAACCGGTGCGATATAAAAAAAACCGGTTTTTATATTCAGTGTACTTTCAATTAAACCTTTAAAATCAAGCTCTGCCCGAATTAGATTTCTTTGTTCTATGGTTGATGAACAACCTGGTACCCAAATAGTAATAAATATTTACTATTAATTTTGAACAACTGTGTTTGGGATGAATTGTACGTTAGTTATATACGAATCACCTTGTTCATCACTTAGACCTTCTGATCAGGAGCAAAAATAAAACTCAAAAAAAAATATTTTTGATAAATATAATATACAAACAAAACTTTAAACAAAACCGTAAAACTCTCACAGTATTGTACATAGAGTCTACAGAATTAGGTGATCGTCAATATTCGTCAAGAGAGCTGGTCGGACATTTGGCGTTGAAACATATTCGAAAACTTGTAAAGTCTATTGAATAAAAAAGCAATTGTAAAAATATATATACCTAGGTACAAGTCAAATTGAGAACCTCCTCCTATTTTCCGTCGTTGGTTAATAAAGAAATTTTATAGGTTTTATAATTTTATGTAGTTCACATGGAAATCAAAAACAAAAGAACAATAAAGTATGTAGTTCTAAATTTAAATATTTAAAGATTTGAGTACAAATAAATATAAAAATTACTAGACATGGAGATAATACATTCGGGTAAATACGGAAACCCGAAGACTACCGATGTGTTCACCGTTTGTAATGGATTTTGCAGAAACCTAAATTATACCTAAAGCATTGGTCTAAATTTTCTAACTTTTTAAATGAAGCTTTAAATACACGTAACTAATCTCCTGTGCAAAAATAAATGACTTTAATGAAATTATAAGATAGAATCCTACTTCTACTGGGCTAGTTAGGATGGCTACTAATTTATTATGAGCACAAATCATGGAGCATATCAAATACTCATTGAAATAATAATATTCAGACTTGAAGATAGATATTTTATTTATATTTTTTTTTTTCTTGTTTATGGCAATCTTTTATTTATATTAATCACTTACGCAAATGATATTCTACGGACGACATGACAGCAGTGACAGAGTGTTGCCAACGTGCTAGTGTGGCCATATAAATCTATACTTATAATAAATATGTAGAGAGGCCAATTCTGTACATGAAATATATTTAAAAAATAACTATCAGGGGGTGATTAGGGATCGATACTGATGCCAAAAATGCAATCAGTAAACTTTTTGTCTGTCTGTCTGTCTGTCTGTCTGTCTGTCGGTATGTATATTCGTTATAGAAACCAAAACTACTCGACGGATTTTAACGAAATTTGGCACAATTATTCTTCATACTCCTGGGCAGGTTATAGTATACTTTTCATCACGCTACGATCAATAGGAGCAGAGCAGTGAAGGGAAATATTGGGAAAACGCACAGCCTAAACCGCTGATCGTAGAGACCTGAAACTTGGAGGGTGTGTTCTTTATATGACGTAATTATCCGATAAGAAAGGATTTTTCGAAATTCTACCTCTAAGGAGGTGAAAAATAGGGGCAAAGTTTGTATGGGACAACGGGATTCCTTGGTCCAATCTACTTCATATTTTGCGTAAACATTCTTTTTCAGAATTGATGGAACACGTGTTTCGTTTTTTATTAAAACTCATCGCCTAACAGGGTTAAAAAGGGGTAGAAATTTATTTTGGGGGTGATTTGCATCGAAGTTGATATCAATACTCCTTAGTGCTTTTGATTTAAACTGGCTTGGTGCAATGTAATTACCTTTTAAAATTGGAATGTCAAATATAAATCGGATTAGAATTCGAAAGGACATTGCCAATATTTATATGGAAGTTGGACCAAGTGCTACCCAGAATGAACACATAGTACAATTTGTTCCTTAGACCAATAGTTATCAAAATCTATCCCAGGAGTCAAGAGAAAAACAGGGTTTTGTTATGCATTTTTTATATAAAAAAAACAATCTTAAGAATTATTTTCAATGTAATTGTGAGTGTATTAATTGTACTTTTTATGTTACAATAATAATGTAATTTATCAGCAAGTGTACATTAATGAACATTAAAAAATATACATTATTTTTGACATAAATATAATCAAGAAATCAAAGCATTACAAGAACAAGCATTAGGCTGAAATGTTGCTCCACAAAAATTAACTTGAATAGGAATGCAACATAACGCCACCTCACTATTTGTACTGACTACTCTCAACTACCATATTAGAATACTGGAATTGGTGCCCAATACAAGTTTAAATAAACAACGCACCAATATACATAATGGCATGGTGCAAACGAGACACAATAGAACAGCTTTTTGTGTTTTGCATGCTACGGAATATTGCCAGATGTCCCGATTTGGCGGGATATCCCGCTTTTCAGCCCTACTGAAAAAAAAAACCAACCCCAATTAATTAATGAGATTGATCTCAATTAAATCTGTGATTTTGAATAAAAGGGTTAGGCATATTTCCGTCCCGATTTTTCCATTCCTGTACCGCTTTTGGTGCTACAGGACAATGTTATAAAATATATTAGATGTAGATTTATGTATTTTGGAGGGAAAACATCCCATACTCATAATTTAATGAAAAATAATTATTAACAACAAAACTTTTTTTTCCTGGGACGTTTTTTTTTTAAATATTTGTTTTGGATGTAAATTAATGCCACGATACCACTGGAACTAATTTCATTCCTGAGCATCACTTGGTCCAAACCCTGTCAATGTCCTTTCAAATTTATTTGTTTTCTTATACTGGAAAGAAAAATTTACCAGCCTTATAAGTACCTATCTTGATTTTCCTTTGAAAATTCCTTAGAAATCTCTTAGATTATATTATTATATAATAGCGAATATTTGCAATTGCTATACCGACGATATTATTGACTGTCATTTGCCCTGTACCTAAGTCTGCTTATACAATGACGCTAAAAGTAGTGGCATCGACTCAGAGTAGTACAATTTGTTCTTATGGGCAGTACAGTTTGTTGATTTATCATTTTTCTAGGTATCTATAATACTAATTCGATTTAAATAAATAAATTATGTTCAAAATATTCTATAGTCTACGTGAGCGAAGCCACGCGGGAAAAGCTAGTATAATATAAAATTACTTATGATCTAACAGACCCGTTTTCAGGTTGTCGGTGTTTTACAAATATGAAAGAATCCTTAAAAGAAGAAAGAGTATTTTATTTAAAAATTGACTCCGTTTCCTTCCAGATCGCAAGATGGCTGACGCTACGTGTCCGTCTGTGTGTCCGACACGAGACGTTTTGGTGTGCGCGAAGTGTCAGCATGGCATCTATAAGACCTTCCTCAGCACTTGCCACATGAGAATGTTTAGTTGCAGACATAGAGACGAAGGTAATTTCGACGAAGGAGAGTCGTGATAGCCTAGTGGTGGTGACCGTTGACTGGCAAGTCAAAGGGCTCGGGTTCGAACCCAAGGCGCGCACCTATGACTTTTCGTAAGTTATGTGCGTTTTTATAAACTAATTATCACTCTCCGTGCCTCGGATAGCACGTTAAGCAGTTGGCCCCGGCTGTAAATTGTAGATCTTTGACAATCGTTACGGGTAGTCAGAAGCCCGAAAGTCTGACAACCAGTCTTAGCAAGGGGTATCGTGTAACCCAGTATCTGGGTTGTGGAGGTCTGATAGGCAGTCGCTCCATGTAAAACACTGGTATTCAGCTGCATCCGGTAAGACTGGATGCCGACCCCAACATAGTTGGGAAAAGCTAGGCAGATGATGATGATTGAGACGAAGGTAATTTATAAATTTAGACTGTTTTGGTAATGTAACCGTCAGATGCACAATTGCTAGAAGAACTAGACAAATGCTAGTCAGACTTGTACTCTCGTGGACACGAACTTTTCAGAACTGACATTGA